>WOVY01001941.1:0-470000 GCA_013436015.1 Rhipicephalus annulatus | reverse complement strand
GATGTCACATTTCTTATGGGGGTTCTAAACCAGTCTGTGATATTTAAGAAGCGAGCGATTAGGAGTTTTGTAGGTTGGCAGCTTGGTTTCCTGAGGAGCAAGACGAAGCGTACGATGTAAATAACCTAAGCCTTCTTGCGTGTGAGATGAATATGCTTGGACATTGGCCACAGTCTTGGTCCACAGTCAAAACCAACCATAGTCAAAAGTCAACGGGCATAAGCGTCTGGTAAATGACATAATGACTGTTTTAGAGAAGTTGGTAGTCTTTTGCCAACAATTGGACGAGCTACAAATATGCGAAAATGATTTGTTAAGAATGCCATGATCTCGTGGAGATTAAACAGTATGATACAGGACCCAGTCATCTGCGATAATGCGTATGTCCACAGACGTATGCAAGAGGTGGTCATTAATATAAAGCAGAAATTAGAGGGGCCCTAACACAGAACACTAGAAAAATCCTGATGAAGCCGGCATCGAAGGCGAGTTAGCAGAAGTGAAGCACACATATTCTGAACGCTATAAAAGAAAGTTGAATATCTAGCCAACCAACGATGGGTTCTTTAGCATAACAAACAATTTCTACAATAGTTTGGATAAGATACAATGTCGTAGGCTTTGGCAAAAAGAATGTAAACTATGTCTAAAGGGCTGTTGTTGTCATGAACGAATTCTGTTTTTTGAGTAATGATGCTGAGAACATGTCTGAAACCGTGCTCGAAAACATAGTAATTAGGATATGCGTTCTATTCCCTGTCAATTCTACTCTATTTGTACTAACACATGTTCAAAAGCCATTTAATTTGGCTACCGCAGCAATGTTCTATATTTAGTAGTATATGAATTGTGGCCCATACTGCCCTGGTGCCTCTGGCAAGTCCATCCTTACAGCTCAACACACGTGGTAGTCCAACACCCAATCTTCGTTGGGCTAGTTCATTAACTTACGTTGCTGTGAACCAGTGCAGACGGGACAGGTGAAAGCATGAACTATGCTTCGTCTTTCACATGTCGCGTTGTTTTAGCTGAACACAAAATATTCTGTAAGATAGGTATGTGGGCCACTGCAAGCGGGATTCAATTCCGCGACCAGCAGGTCAGCAGCCGAGTACCTTAGCCACTATACCACCGTGGCGGGGAACTCTTCTTTAAGGACGACGCATTACATATATGTGAAATTTCAGGGTCTCTTCACCGCTTCAAAAGAGCGAGCCTAAGAAGAATCTCGCACGGGGTTTTCTTGTTTGCTCCAGAAAGTGCAAAATTTCTCTATGCAGCAGAGTTAATGCATCAGTAATGTTTGCCCATTTTTGCGCTCTAGCTTAGCAACACAAAGAAGGCATGCTGCACCACTACATAATTAAAACTCGCTTTCTTCATTAACGCCCTATAGCACGTACACACTGTCGAAAGAAAACAGGAAGCATCCATGTCACGCTCGATACAATACCACCGACTGCGAAAGAAGCAACAAAAAATTCAAGATAGAAGCAAGTGTGTAAGGGTATTTAAATGAAAGCAAGACAAGAAATACGAGTTGTCATTGTCTCAGGAGAGTTGTACCGTACCGCTCGCCGCAGTAGCTCAGGTTACGTGTTGTATTCGCTTGTTGAGCTACGGGTATAATATCCGGTTGCCGCTGCTGCATCTCACTCAGTCTGAATACAAAACACTCGCGTGGCATGTGCGATGCATTGTTAAAGAGCTCTGAACTTCCATAATTAGCTCGCAGCTCTGTAATTAAGGATCTGTCGTTATGGACAGCTTATTCTGGGCCTAATCTACAGGTTTTAATTAATCTACTTCACTTTTGCAACTACGTCTCTTCACCTAAGCGACGGCTGTTAATGAAATAGCTAGTGACTGCACTCGCTCGTTGCAGTATAGAGACCACAATGTAGATTTTGACCATGAGCCTGCCGCCCCGCTTTGAGAGGTTTCCGTAAAAACCATGTGACGCAATCGCACTTGGTTCGGACTAACATCGAGGGAGAGTATGCGGCAACGACACGCGTTCCAGGTTTTCAGATTGCTCGTTGAGAACCGAAACGATACGAAAACAAGGTCGAGGCCGTGACATCTGCCGCGACATGCGCTTGCGTTCTCGTCAAGAATCGAGGCTGAATCTACGTCGGCGCCCACGTAACGAGGGGCGGACAGTGCCGTTGCTGCTGGCAAACGACACTAAAGCGATTGATTGCACCTGCATAACGTGACCCTTGTACGGGGCCCTCTTGCAGCTGAGAGAAGCGGCTCTATAAAAGCTTCGTAAGAGGTAATGACGCTGGATTAGAGCATCGCTCGACTCAAAACTGAAGGTCACTAATGTGGGGGGGGGGGCATAACGCTAAACGGGAGTTCCCCTCCTGCCGTGTAGCAGCAGTTGTGATGCAAGCCTTGATAAAAAGACCCAAGAGAACTTCATTGCTTTAAAACAAACGTGTATCATTGTTTTCATCCACAAGCTTCTTGCTACTATTTTCTTTTTCTGTGGGTGTATCATCTGCGGCTGGGTTTTTTAAATACGTCTACAAACTGCACGATGAGCATCTACTAAAAATGTTGCTTTTTATAATTTATAGTTATAGCGTTGAATGATTCGGCCGTATACAAGCAAGGGAATGAATCGCATGCGACCCCTATAATCATCATGCGTTAACCCTGTACTCAGTACTGAGACGTAAATCCGCGTTGTAGTGGAGCAAAGAAGCAAATACAATGTTTTATTATATTCAAACGTTACAAAGAAAGGTGGCGGGTGCGGTGTCAGTCTATCGCGTATAATCACAAGTTGCGTTACGTGTAACGTAATTTCGCCAACAAAGCGCTAATGATTCCTGTTTTTTTTTTCTACTGTTTCGACGTTCAAGAACGTCCAGGCTACCGGATTATCAAGAAGTGCAACATTGAATTAAAAGCCTTTTCTACTAGATATATTGGCAGTTCTTCTATCGGCTCATCGTTTTGTGTGTTTCAGAAGAGCAATTCTACATGCACGTGCGACCAAAATATGATTGTCCCAGAATTGTGCTGCACCGGGAGAAATATATATCGCTATCTGTTTATTCATCAGCGTGGTTTGTATTGTAAGCCAATAAAAAGCAGAAATTTTATAGTGAGCCGCGCGCCACCACTGCACGTGCAGCACATGAGAGCAGACTTCGTATACTGCAAACAACAGCGCCCTAAGAAATGAGTAGAAAAACCTGTTGAGTTTGATTGATCTTTCCAAATAGTTTTCAAGATAATGAAAATTCGTATTTGTCAATGAGGCAGAATAAACCTGCCTTTGCGAGGTAAGCTCCACATAGCCTCTTCTGTCAAACATTAGAGGGAAGCAAATCTAACATACATCCTGTTTACTTATCCTGACTTTCTGCTCTTCTTTTTCTCTCCCTCCCTCTCTCTCTCTCTATCTCTCTCTCTCTCCGTAACGCGCGTACAGCAGCGTTTATAAGAAATATCGAAATATGAAAGTGATAATCGACAAATCGACACCCATGAAAGATGTGGTTGACCTGGAACAGTTCTACGCCAGCCTAGTAAAAAATGTTCAGGATGGCTTCACGATAGAACTGGGAACAGTTTGCGTTGTGTGTGTGTGTTTACCTTCGTTCCGTGCTCCTTCTGATGCACCTTACGCTGCCTACAAATTCCAACGTTAAACGCGTTTATTTGTGCAGCCCGAGAATCATACTCAGGCTGCATAAATAGTGAACCTTTTCTGTCATTTCGCGATTCTCCCCATTTTTTGACGCAGGCTTTACATACATACCGTATAAGAGCATACTCGACGCCCACAGTATAGTTGACGCAGAAGCGTCGTGATACGTCGTAATACAGCATCAGAGAACATTGTTATTAAAAGCATTAGGGTCAATATTTCGATCCTCTTATCTCCGGCCTATTTCCAGAGTATATATCTGAAATAGCCAAAATTCATGCTGATTTTGAGCAGAGGCTATCACACAAGAGGTAACCGTCTTCAACAAAATTGGTGTGACTGAAAGGAGAGAAATAACACTTTGAATTTGCCTCGATTACATTTTATCACACAACAAATAATAGCACTACCACACTGACACGGTCGTAATAAAACGCTAGATACCGCCTCTTCTCGGTAAATTTTACGAAGTGCGGCGTAACTGCGAACACGAACCTAATAATGTCAGTTGATGCACTCATTCACACGGCTTAAAAGTGGTTCAGTAACAGGGTTCCCTTTGGTGGCTGCTTTGCACCAAATTGGCTACTTCATCTACTCACCTGGCGACAAAAATTTCTGGTTGGCTCCATGGCTACTTCTTGCCTACTTTTGAAACTTAAGGCTTGGCGTATTAGGCAGCCATTCCTGTTATTATTTGCAAATGAAATACCCTGTTTTGTAGTTGCTCTGTCGAGTCAGTCAAACGTTGATTTGGTTTCAGCCGATGAGCACGGCGTCCTCCCCCAATCAGCAGGCTGGAGCACATCGAGGTGTCATAAAGGAACGCGTAGTGCCTCTCCTAATACGGTAAGGAATAGCGGCGTTCATGTTTACACACCACTCATGGTATACCTGGAATAATGCTTAGGCTTTGTGCAAGTTTCTGATTCTAATGCGATGTGTGCGCTTTAGTGGGAAGGTGACTAAAACGGCGATTCGCAACAAAATGAAGGTGGGTTTTCATCTTAAACCTGATCACTATTTGAAGCTGGAGTGGTTGTATGCAAACTCTGCTAAAATTCAGTGAGAGGCTTCAAGAAAAACTGCGTCCTCGTTGAATAGTCCTATCGACGCGTTGGTTGGAATGTTCCAAAATTACGATACCTGGCAAGAACTGTACCTATTCTACAAAATCTACGCGCATGTGCACTGAACAACTGGTTATATAAAACATATGTGACTTTTAAACATATAAGTCTGTGCGTACAGCATTTATACATATTTTTAGCGTCATTTCATTAAATTTTTCTAGCTACAACACTGTCACCGTCCCTTTGATTGCTACGCATAACATCGGTTCCAAAGGCACGTGGGATCAGCTGAATTTTTGAAACTTATGTGTAGCTTGAAGTTTAATGAAGTTGGAAAAACTGTGCTTTTATAACTATGATATTCCTTACTGAAAATAGTGTTATTTATTGTTTACTGTACTCCCAATACCACTTCGAAGTGGATGTTTAAAGAGAACGAAAAGTGGTTGGCCTGGAAAGCTGGTTTCTAGCCTGCTACTCCTCAGGCGAGTAAAGGGTAAAGCGAAAGAAAAAGAGGGAGGCATAAAGACAGGTAACTAGGGCATATCCCAATGATTTACTGCGCACACTGTCGCGTGCGGGCTGGGACATTAATGGAGGTCTGTATACATTAGCGACTTTAGCACATGTTTAAAAGACGAGCATCTAAGTATTTCTCGCTGAGAATGTGAGCAAGCGCCTTTAGCTGCGTTGGGCGGGATCTACGCGTTCCCAACCACCCAAAATCTTCTCCTCCGAAAAGTGTCGGCAGTCTAGACAATCTATGAGGCTCTTTAGTGACTGTCGTTTGACTGTATATTGAGGGCACACGCACAGGACGTGATGAACAGTCTTTGACATGTGACACGCACTGCAGTTAGGGTTTTGCTCCTGTCCAATGTTGCATAGGTGTTGCCTCGTATATTCAATGCCCAGCATACCTTCGATACATTTAGCTTAAATTCTGGCCATTTTTCAAATTCAACCAACGGCAACCACGAAATCAGCAGAATAAATGCCCTAATTATGTCATTGTTACTGCAAGATCACCCTCTTTTATAGTGAGCGCAGTCCTTCGGCATCTTGAAATAAAAGCATAGCACAAAAATTGTGTAGATACCATGCACCATGGGCATCGATATAATTCGAAGCAGCCAGCTAGGAGTTGCATACATCGATTAGTTTGTCTCTAATACAAATTAAGTAATTCATGTCATGACATGTAATTCACCATCGCACGTTTCATACATCGCTTAGTTTGTCTCTAATACAAATTAAGTAATTCATGTCATGACATATAATTCACCATTGCACGTTTGTCACTCATACACACGTGCACAATGCCATGCTATGAAAATGCATATTTTGTTATATACAATGCATGACGTATCATTTATGGTTGTCACGAACATATGTCCTTGCATACCAATTTTGGTCTATATTTAACAAAACGACTCGACGCGCCTCAAGAATGTATCAAGGAAATTGTGGCACATATGAAGTACACTTCACAATTTGCATGTTAGGACCTCTCAATTGTGTTTGTCGTACAGTAACGTCTCACATTAACAATTTTGGTGTATATCCAACATTCTAAATAGCCGCAAGCCCATCACGAGCCTGGCGTATATATCACGCGAAATATCACACATATGCGACTTCTTTCATTCGCATTACAGCCACGTCCGCTAATAATGATTTGGGTGTAACTTAAGCTAGCAAAATAGCCGCGAGCGCACCATGAGCGTGGAATGAACGTTATGCTGCAGGTGACACGCGTGGGATGGTTTCCTCACATATGTTCGGCATAGAGTTACGTCACGCAAATGCCAGTATTCGTGCGTATCTAGCTATCAAAACGGCCGCGAGCTCATCATGAGTACAACATGTAAATCATGCCATGTATCGGATAACATGCATGTCATAATTTTCGCGTTACCACCTGTCTGTACGCCCGTCATGCAGTCAAGTCAATCAATGCCGAGTTTGGTGCATATCAAGCCAGCGAAACGGCCTCTAGCTCACCATGAGCGTGACATATACATCATAACATACATGAATGCATATCAGGTCACGCCAGGTTAGTTTAACAGTTCAATACATTAAAGAACCCCAAAGGGGTATTGCATGAGGGGTGCTTACATGAAAAGCAAGCACTAAAGTGTTCTTCATACAATAAAAAAATTAATAATAAATTGTTAATACACCAGGGCAGCCTTTTATTATGTTTTGTTAGTTTCAATATATTCTGTGAAACATTATAGAAACAGAGATGGGCAGGAGGTCACAACTATTTCCTCATTTTTATGTCAAAATCTCCATATATGCTCTTGGTACAATCACGTCACACAATAATATTTTGGCAATTATCGAGTGAGGGATATCGGGCGTGGCCGGTACGTGATAGCGTACATGACATGCAGATTATTATTTTCATTCTACCACTTCTCACATATATACGCCCGTTGTATGTATAGGACACATCGCGCAACAGCGATTTCGGCATATATCCAATCATTTGAACAGCTGCGAGAACCTCAAGACCGTGCCATGTAAATCATGCCTGCGTATATGGCACGAGTGCACAATTTACATTTCGATCTTAGAACTTGCCACTTATATCCGTCGTGCATTATTGTCATGACTTAGGGGCTTTTTGGTATATATTATCAAGGGAAGGAAACGGCTGTGAGAGCCCCAAGACTATTACTTGTAAATCATGCCATTCATGACATGTATATTATGATTTTCACGTTATAACCCGGCGTTTATGTTCATCATACAAGGACGTCATTCCATAGCAACCTCAAGGGGGGACAAATAGATAGATAGATAGATAGATAGATAGATAGATAGATAGATAGATAGATAGATAGATAGATAGATAGATATTTTGTCTTTCTATGCCCCGTCTTTCTTTCCATCTGCTTTCATTTTATGGCCACGAACCAATTCGCCCATTTAACCGTTCTTTTAGGTATAATCTTCAATATGGTGTCTCTCAGCTTGCACCAATAATAGATAGCTAGACGTTTGCACAACTACGATTCCTATGTCGGTAAGCGCAATAAATAACCCTCATATAAACGCATTCCCCATTTTTGTCCCGCTTTTTCACTTGCGTTGTCTTTGCATGTAATCACAAACTAGTTAGACATTAGAAGCAGTTTAAGCATTAAATCGCATAGATTCAAGCTTGATGTTTTTTTTTAATTTTTAACAATTCTGATATTTGACAACGTGTATTCAAATACTTGTGGTGTAATTCAAAAACCCGTTCTCTTCCGTCGGTATTTGTTATGTTTATTTAATGCAACAGGCGCTTTCGGAATCGGCCACCATCGATGCCGATGAAAACGACTTCTTAGTTGTCAAGTCTTCGGATAAAAGCTCTGAAGGTGAGTCAATACTTGAGTTTTTTTTTCTGTATGGCTTAGCTCCATGTGTTTATTTTCTCGCTTTCTTATGATGAACTGATCATTCCTAAGGTAATCCTTTTATAATTGCACACCGCGACCGAATAGTTGCTGCTTATACAATTTGCCAACGTCTGCTTACGTATACACTTCATAACATCTTTAGTTAAAGATGTTAGTAGAAGAAATGTTCAGTGGATCCGGAAAATGGGTATATCATTATCGAAGCCGGCTGGACAGTGCATTATAACTCTTACGAATGGAAATATTTCTGAATTCAGCCCGAAGGCCCAGATTAAAGAGGCTTTACGCTAGGGATGGCGCTCATGGTCTTCGGCAGGAATTTCTCTTGGGTGGGTCAAATCTTTGTTGCATCCCGGCTGGGGGAGAGGGAGAGCACTCGTGTAGCTTGGGTGAGGGCAAGTGCTGTTCTGGCTTGAGAGCCCCTTTTGCATCCCCCTACCAACGCCTATGATTGCGCTCATTGTTATTGACCAGCAGTCTGGGCTAGCGTTATATATAGCACTATTACTAGATAACGCTTTCCCTCCCAAACAATTCCAGCATAATAAGTCTTTATGAGTGCTGGCCCATGTTTTCAAACGTGACGCTTTTCCTGCTTGGCGCGTCCATGTTGATTTTTTTTCCTTCTTTAACGTGCCATTATCAGCCCAAACTTTTCTACACGAGAATTGTCCCTCAGCTCTAAACCAGTTACGTAAGGCCATCTTTGCATTCATTTGTTCTGCATAACTGCAAGAAGGCATGCAGCGTCGCAGATAACAATATCTGACAAAAGACAAAAGCTGTCGAGGGGGGGGGGGGTCATGTCTCACCCTGCAGTTGATCATTTCGTCCAAGAAAGAACTGGAGCAACAAGAGGGGCGCCTCTAATTTATTTTAATCTCTGCAAGGAATGCTCGTGACAGTCCAAAGAAAGTGCCAAGGAGGCAGAGTGAAACAGCCAGAGTCACATAAGATGAGGTGAATAGGAAAAAAAAGCAACACAAAACAGAAAAGGAAAGAAAAATTCAGGTGAATAAAATGGCTCGCCAAGGAGGGGTACCCCCTCGAAGAATGTCATCCTCACAATAGCAGTCGTGACCAGGGCGAATGAAACCGAGTATTGTAGAAGGTGGAAGGGGGTGGGGAGGGAGGGGGCACGTGCATGGTCAGCGTCCAGACAGGAAAGACCCATGGCCGCTGGCTCGACTGTGCGCGCCCATCACAAAAGAGCTGAATCCGAATTACGGTGTCCCAACGGCAATCTGACCGCGAATATGTGCTGTCAGTGGAGGAAAGCACCTGCTCCTGATGCCTCAGCTGGTCAGGAAGGAAAGAGCGAGTGGCCCACCGGCCTCGATGGACTGGCGTACGTCGACACCAGCAGGGCGGCTCTCTCCAGCTGACCGGCGACCTCAATGTCATTAGCTTCGTGCAGCAATAGTGAAATGAAGACGCATTCTCTTCTCCCCCTCTCTTCCTATCTCTTTTTGCAAAACCAGAGGCAGCGGTGGCTCAATTTTGATAGTTCAGCAGCTGATCGGGGCCGCCCACCGCGTTTTCTCTCGGGAGTCCGTGACGACTGCGCCGATCCTTATTACTTTGAGCACGTGCGTGCGCCCGTCGGTGCTCCCAAGGCCACCAGCAAGCCATTTGCATAGCCGCCGCCTATATCAATCACTGTGTCAGGGCGCCACGTCTGATTTACTGACAATCCTCCAAGGATGTCTTTCCTGCACTGCATAGAGTAGAGACGCTGGTGAAGCAGTGTTCTTACTTTTATTTGCTTATCTTGCGTTCATCGTATAGAACCGTGGGTGCCTAAATGATGGTTGGTGCAGCCAGAATCTGCAAACCTTGCACCTACAGTCTCATGGTAAGTCTACAACGAAGAAAATTTCTCGAGAAATTATGCTTCTAATGAATATTCCTCATACCTGAAACGTGTTTTCTGTTTTGTTCTTGATCACGCTGAATATATTGGCTCATACTTTATTTCCTCCTGCCGGCAACAACGAAAATCACAGCTAACTGCTTCGGTTACGATAAATTATAGGGGCTATAAATATTTCTTTTTCTTTCACTTTTTGGGGGTTTTCAGTAAGGAATTCAAGCTTTTGTGATAACTACCCTGTCATATACCTTACCATCTCATAACATATAAAAATATGACAACGGGAAGAGCTTTAGCTGGTTTACACTGCTATAAAAAAAGTGCCACAAAATCCAATAATAAAGGTTGCAGTAAAGAAAAAAATTACTCAGTATGCAAAAGATCCAGTTAACACCCCAATGACAAATTATCATTACTTTGCCAAAATCTGTGATTTAATGGCAATGTTTATTGAATGTATTAAGTTTAAAGCAAAAAAATGTATTGTTATGCTACCTAACCCACGTTTAATGACTACATTATAAACAATGTTCCCTAACCAATGAAAGTCCGTATATTCCCAGGAATAAACACCTACATAGAAATAAATGTTGCCAGCTGAGCTAAGGACAAAGATGCTTGCTCGCTTTAGCATGTAAGTTTGTTCGTGGCCCTTCACGATTGTCTCGGGACACATGATAATATCAAGGGTCGTAGATAACCTATAAATACGAACAACGATATTTTATATAACAAAGCGGCAAAGTTCGCGGCACATTTATGGAAATAAAAGGTAATCAAGAAATGAAAATCACCGTCCACACTTCGCATGCACACCTGTCGACCTCAGCTGCTTTGGTTTCATTAGACTCATTAGAAGGATATCATTAGAAGGTTTCATTAGAAGGATATCATTAGACTAAAAGAAAAATAAAGCATACATGGCGACATCTGACGTTCCACCGATTCGGCGCATGTTTCATGGCACGACTGGCTATGGACACAGACGTTTTGAATGGCATATCTTTTGTGTTATACCTAATAACAGCAGAAGTCACACTACGACCCCGGAAGCCTCACTGACAATAAGAAACTGTACTCCTAATGACATAATTTTAGCACCTAATTTTTTTAATTGCTTTGCCCTCCCTACGTGCCCTTATCATATTGCTTTCGACAGTTTGAAAGTTATGTCTGCTGTCCATGTAATTGTGTACAGAATATGTATGCGCTTTATTTTATTTGTTTGGAGGTGTACATTTAAAAGGTATATATCTGACATCGTGTGACAAGTGTCATGACCGAACACAGCCGAAAATCGAACAGAGCTGCTAATAAAGGGGACCTGAAACACTTTTTTGAGTAACCATGTAATGAATTCACTGGAAATGATGATTTACTTACAAATTCAACGCCGCAAAAATTATGAGAATCCGCCTAGTTCTACGTGTGATTTTTGAGCGTCTTCTGTCATTTGAAGAGAGAAGAGGAATCCATTTTAGCTGAATTTCATAATATATTGTGAAATCCAGGCAGCGTGCTGCTCTATAGTATTTGACTAACGTGTTGTCGGGAGCTTCTACTACCGATCGGCAGCGTTTTCTGACCATGCTAAAAAGTGTTGCAGGGCCCTTTTAAGCTATCTAAGACAAACACATTAGCAGCTAACCTGTGGTGTTGTTAAAATAGGCAGTGCCGACAAACCGTCGTGATCTACGAGAAATACTTCATGGACCCTCTCGTAGATGTCGCTCGGAGGTAGCACCACCTGCGAGCGACATCTACGGCTCCACTACCTCGTTCAGGGCAAATCAAGTATACGGCCAGTTGCACGAATCCCGAGTAATTTTCTTATTTCTACCTGTTGTTATTTCTGGCCAGCTGAAAATGATTGACTTTGATCGTACCTCACTTCAGTTAATCTACGGCAGAACGCTCACTGCTCAATCCTGGACAGTTCACATGAAGGGAATGTTTACGTAACAAACGTGATCTTCGACTCCAGTGCCGTGCGTCATCGGTTGCGTACGAGCGTGTTTGCCTATTATAAAACATGGTCTGTGCGGCCGTCTTAATTAAGGTTATGGGCTTTCGCGCGTGCATGCCATGACTGTATGTCTTTCTGTTTACCCTGTATTTTTAAAGGAAGGCAGCATAGTAAGCGAGTACTCTTTTCCAGTATACTTTCTTCTGGATCATTCCCATATACACGCTGGTTCCCACGCGACTACCAACATGTTCCTCATTGTCAGAAGCGAGGTATAATAGCTATGTAAGGCGTAACTGTTATTCATACCTCGTGATGAACCACAAATTATGGGTACCCTTGTAACTTTTAACCACTGCTTTTGCATGAATTGCTGTTCCGCACAAATATTGACACATTACAGTGTGACCAAAACAGGTGGTTCACTCCGCCTTACACCAGCAGGCAGGCCCAATTGTTTTTGGTTCGTTGGCTGTATGTATACATCCCCTTTCGTGAATCTATTCCCTGTATAGACATGAGTTCTAGTGCTACAGTTTACAAGAACACCGAGTAAGTTCAGCGCACTGTACATACATAAACATGTAACAAAGAATTCCTCGCACGCCCCATGAACCAGGATGTCTTAACACTGCTGAAAAGGTGCATTTTACGCGATGTTCGCCACCCTTAGCACAGGTTACCATAAATTTTCAGTAATGAGTTGGGGTAGGTTGATAAGTGGGATCTATGGGAGGATATGGGTGCCAGATATCACTTCAAGGCCACATCAGTACTGTCACTGTGCCGCATGGTGGTCTAACGAGCATGAGCACGGAAACCAAGAAGATGCACCCATAAGCGGTTGCCGTTTAAATCCGGCTCTCCTAGTCTCATCGTTCCGTACAACTTAGGTAATAAATTTACAAGCAATCTAGCGTGCTTGTTCCCGCGCTTGGTCGTTTACGAATCATTCAGTTAGGCTGATTGTCTGAAATTTACAAGCCCTACGAACAAGAAAATGTACAAGGCACCAGGTATATATATATATATATATATATATATATATATATATATATATATATATATATATATATGTATATATATATATATATATATATATATATATATATATATATAGATAGATAGATAGATGTATGTGTGTGTGTGTGTGTGTGTGCTTGTGTGGAAGAAGGCCACAGTGAAAAACGTTCGGCTCGGGACAAGCTCAGAATAAATATTGTTTATGAAGTTTTCACTGTGACCTTCTTTCACATATTTAAGCCAGTTAGCGAGGAATATTCTTCTGAAGCGTTATACACACACACACACACACACACACACACACACACACACATATATATATATATATATATATATATATATATATATATATATATATATATATATATATATATATAAATATATATATATATATATATATATATAAGCATTCTTACGAAGGACGAGATATTTCTATTAAAAAGGAAGCAGCATATTTGTGTACAGAAGAAAAATCTGAAATAGAGGCATTCAAGGTCCCGCGGTCACGTGGCCAGCGTTGAGCGGTCGCACGGATGAATAAGAATGGTCTCTCTTACGTTTAGGCCCAGAAAGCTTGCTGGGCAGTGGCTGCCACATCGCCCAACAAGGAATCATGAACACGAATTATAGAGCAGGCAAGTCTTCATAATAACAAGCAAATTCTATGTCTCAGTTGCATATTCTGAAGCCTGCTGTTAATGTGAAACGTTAATAATGAAGGACCTTGCAGCAGCAGTGTCTAATTTCATTTTTGTTCTTATTTTAGATCTTGACAAGTTTATATAAACCTTACAATTAATGATGCAAGCAATTTGAGAGACCTCAAGTCGGTCTGTTTAATTCTCGAAATTCACCAACGTAATCCAAGCAGAAATTCCATGAAAAATGATTCAGACCTTCTATTCCTCACTTCTCCTAAAAACATTTCTGCCCTTTCTGCCCCCCCCCCCTTTTTTTTGCTAACTTACCATGCTTTGTAATCTTAGCCCTGTACGCACTACAATTGCAACATTTGCACCTGCGTTTCTTGATGCGTTTCATTTAACTTGAGTTAATTTTTGCCGCCATTTACCGGCAAAACAAATGAAAAAAAATGAAAGATATACGAAGCTTGACAAATAGCAGTCATGCAATTTTCAATAAAAAGGTTTTCTTGATGGTTCAAAAATAAGAGGAACAATTTTCTTGTAAAGAAAACTACTGCCAAAGCAGACCATTATCCCCTTTGCTCAAACTTAGCCACCACGTTATATATGTAGTGCTCCGAGATTCCGTAGTTCATTTTTCTTGAAATACGGCACTTATCGACGTTGAAATCTGTAAAATCCTCCATTTTAATAAACTCAGCGTTTAATTTTGCATTAGAAGTTGCTGCAAAGAGTTTATTAGGAATTATTTTCATTTCAATGGATTTGCATTGCTGCTGACAACCGTGCATTCCCTTTCTTTGATTTTTTCTCACTTGCTATTTATTTCCCTTCTAATCAAGGCTGTTAATATGCACTGATGTATAATCGCCAAAGCGTATTTTCGGGGTGCCGGAGCTACTCAAGCTGTTCATCGGCTTTTTCTACCACCTTCCATCCTCTTGAAAAAAAAAAAGATTCTACTATAAATTATTATTATTATTATTATTATTATTATTATTATTATTTAATACTATTGTTGTCGTTATTGTTGCTCTTAAACTTTAAATGAATTATTATCAGTGCACGAAAATATCCGAACCAAGTAAGTGAATCTTGCATGTCTGGAAGGTATGCACAAAAATATATACACACAAGCACTATACCCCTGCGTTTGTTCGTGTTGCAACCTTAAAGCTTTCTGTAACAGACACAAGCCACGTCCGCTGGATGAAAAAACGCATCCAGCGGCTGTGCACAAACAAGCGTACTTCACAGAGTACGCTTGTACGCTACACTGTAGCTGTAATACTATCAAATGAGTGGCCCGGAATGTGCACGTGTTTCGATAGCGGAACGTCGTGATAGCGAACCATTCCTAACCTTCCGCTATCAAAACACGTGCACATTCCGGGCCACTCATTTGATAGCATTACAGCTACAATCCTTCAATCGGGTTTCCGTTCCCACCACTAAAGAGAGCTTCGAGAATCGTATTTAATCTATAAGTTTAAAGCCGTCACTTGTGGTATGAATGAAAGTGCTGGCAAACTTTCATTTTTTGCCCATTTAGCTTCCTAAACACCCTTGACTACCACCGCTATTATTGCCGCTATGCTTTCACGCATATAGATTAGTTCCCTGTTTCAGCTTTGTTGTCGGATCATGACAAGATGTTATACCCGCGTTTATGTTTATCGATAACTTGCTCGCAGTTGTACCTATGACGTGTATTGATGTTTGTGCCAGTGATACACACGTTATGTGGCTTCATAATTTTTTACTCATTGTTAATGATTTTTTATTCGTTTCGTCTTCGCACGCTTGTAATCTCAATTTTTTCTTGTCTTATCACGCGCACTGTTTCCCACGTGCTTTTAACAACCGCTTGTCAGCCATTAACAGCGCTATGACACGTTACTGGCGTTTTTATATTGCGTTAACGTCGCATGTTCACATCACTCCGACGAAGGCCGGTCCCGCGGCCGAAACGTCAGTCCTTTACAAAACAATTTTTCCTACGTGCTTGATTTTTTTGAAATATATATATATATATATATATATATATATATATATATATATATATATATATATATATATATATATATATATATATATATATATACTCTCCACGTGCTCACCTGCGAGTGATCGCTGGTCGCTGATGTCGTGAGCAAGCCGCTGTATGTTCACCTATTGCCACAGGAGAACAATAAAACTCAAGCACCCCCACTGGGTTGGAGGAGCATGTACTCCTGACCCCTGCGCACGTATTTGTCACTTGTTTATAGAGCGGGTGACAAATAAAATGCAGGGTGCACTTAAAGAGCCCCAGGTGGTCGAAATTTCCAGAGCCCTCCACCATGGCGTCTCTCATAATCATATCATGGTTTTGGGACGTTAAACCCCACATATCAATCATCAATCAACAAATAAAATGCATGAACGGTCCGTGGAAGTACTGTGCGGGTGTTGACCAGCTCAAGCTACCAAGCTCAGACTCTGACGGCCGCATTGCAGTGGCGTGCCTCTTCGCCGAAGACGTACGCGTACCTCCTATTGCATTTTACTGGTGTACGCCTGCAATAAATCGCAGATGAAATAGAAAGCCCCTTGACGCTCGTAGTTGTCTCGGCCATATTCTTCCCATTTTTCATGTTGTTGTAACGGCACATCAAGGACAAAAGGATACTTCACTATACAACCACCCTTTCCTACAGATCTCCCTTCCAAGATTTCGTCTTCCTCTCCTCCTATTCACACACGCAGTGTGACTTTTCTCCAGAAGGCTGGCCTTGTTAGCGATACAATGGTCTATAGCAGTGACCTCTCTCTATATAGCTCACCCCATGCTGTGGCACATAAAATCACCAGGTATACTCCATACGATGCCAAACACAATGCAGCGATGCATCAATTGCTTCATTGGCTGTAGATATTCCGTTCGACCAGCTTAAGCAGCTCGGCATTTCCAGGCACTGGTGGCAGTTATAGGACGGAGAAACTCTTGAATTGCGTGCCGCAAAAAAGAAAAGAAACAGTTTGCCTCCGTATTTCTCATTGATCTACATTATTGTTTTTCTGTATAACCTAGCTATTTTCCTCGCATATTTGACGTGCAAAATTTACTCTCAGAACTTTGCAAGGGACCAATTTACCTAACCAAGGGTCCGGAACCCTATAGGCCAAGTTCACAAATCTTTTCTGTCGTAAGTGCTCCTTGCCACTGAGCGCATACATTTTCTAATGATAATTCTTGCATCACAACTGGCTGAAAATTTGTTTTACGAGCAATACCAGCCTAAAACTTTTGTGTTCTGGTGGCAATCGCGAACCCTGTCAACGCTGGGAAGTGAACATACGTGGCCATAAAAGTTGTGTCGCAATGGCGAAGTGCTTACATGTCGCTAATATGAATTAATAATTAATATGTACACATATTAGGTAGGGTTTGGTAGGATTTCCAATATATACGGGGGAATAATTAGAGCCTTCATTCGAATGCAGGCACACTATATATATATATATATATATATATATATATATATATATATATATATATATATATATATATATATATATATATATATACAAGCACGTAGTCTGGACTTTTTTCGGGGGGTGGGGGCAATGATTTTGATTGATTTGTGGAGTTTAACGTCCTAAAACCACGATATGATTATGAGAGACACCGTAGTGGAGGGCCCCGAAAATTTTGACCACTTCAGGTTCTTTAACGTGCACACAAATCTGAGTGCACAGGCCTACAACATTTCCGTCTCCATCGGAAATGCAGTCGCCGCAGCCGGGATTCGATCGCGCGACCTGCGAGTTAGCAGCCGAGTACCTTAGCCACTAGACCACCGCGGTGGGGTGGTGGGAAGGGGGGCAAGGCCTAATTGCTTTTAAGAATGTGTTTTCATGGGAAATGGAAGGACAGTTTTCCGGGATTATAATGGGTCCTTAATTATTAAAGTAAAATGAGAACAAAGGAGAATGCAGCACACGGAGTGAGTTAGTCAGTGATGGAAAGCAAATTTCGGCTCTGCAATAAATTGAAGCTAGTGCATGTGCACAAGAAAGAATGCGTTCCTAGCAAATAATCTCAACCAAGAAGTCCAATAGATAGTCATGAACAGGAAAACGAATGACAAAAAGAAAAAAAGGGGGGGGGACGCAAGGAAACCGGTCGTCCACTTGCGGATGTGCGGCAAAAAAAAAAACATATATCGTGGGTTTATGCTTTCTCTGCCGAACTTCTTACACTGTCTTAACCCGAGGCCTGCGAAAAGATCGGGAACCATTTTATGGCAGGAAATTTTAAACAAAGAAGCCAAACATTTGGGAAAACAATTTTATTCGACAACAAAGAATTAAAACACGGATGTTTCCCCGACACAAAAGAGGCAGAACGCTAACATTCATTTTAACAAGCAACGTTAAAGACGGACATTATCCACTGGTTTTACCATATAGTAAGTGGCAATTCAAAAGAAAAAAAATTAACCTGTAGCCTGGTCGGAGAGAGTGTTTCACGCTACAATTTTCATGTGTCATGGTTTCTACATAAACACAGCGATAACTTCGTCGACACTGACTTGTATGCAGTGAATAGACAGTAGCGCCATACCATCAAGCTGCTCTTCAGCCGTCCGGTTCCTCAAATACGTTTGCACCCTTTTCAGCATCGAAAAACTGCGTTCTGCAGCAGCTGTTCTCACTGGGATTGTTGCCAATATCTTGAGCAGTGTGTCAATGTTCGCGAACAGAGCTTTGTCGCATTCAGCTAAAGGGTCCGTCGCAAAGCGTGGAAGTTCATCCTATAAAACTGTTCATATAGTTTTCCAGATTTCTCTTTCACAGTTTAAAGTAAGGATATGAGCTTTCCACCAGGCACTACTTTTTATGTTGTAGTGGCTTCAAGCCACTAAGAAAAAAAAAACATTTCTAAAGTGGCTTTCAATCGAATTAGAATGAATTTTATTATTTCTAATTTTCTCTCTTTGGGAACCTCCTCAATAGGTCATTGTTACCGGGATATCTGTTCTCCTGTGGAAATACTCTTAATTGAATCAAGGCTGTTTTGATTGCGAATAACTAAATTAATAAAATTTAATTTCTTCTAGCAATTTTATAAATCACTGGATTTACAAGTATTGCATGGTCTCTTCTATCTAATTACTCAATTCCTGGCCAATCCCCTAGAATTCGTGGGAGCTATGCTTTTAAGCCATCATCATTATCATCATCATCAAAGAGGAGACGTGTTGGATGATGTAGAGGGATCAGTGGACTGTTGTAGAGTATCAATTTATAACGCCGCTGGAGCAGTGACAAGTTTTAAAGAGGCTCTCCGAGGATACACGTGTTTCAGAAGGACCAGAGAGACCACAGAATCGATACGTCTTCGGTTTATTGTCGGCAGAACGAGAATTTGAAAGAAAACTTACAGAGCGTGTTCCCCGGCCATCTCTTCTTCCTCGCCTCCAAGCTCCTGCTTTAATCTGTTTTCTACATCTTCCAGCCGGCCAAATTCAAGCAATGGAGCTTATGAGCAAAGACAGCAGTTGAATAGGCCTCTTGACCCCAGTTTTTCTTCAGGTGTCCGAAGCAAGCGTGTTCTCACTCGTCCATCCCTGTCTAGGAAAACCTTTTCGACCTTGCAGAGTTGCCATTGCGTTCTTTTTTGCGCTTCCTCAAGCAGAAGTACGTCTACTTCTTGTATAGTTGTGTGAGCGTCTGTCTTTCTGCTGGTCCACTTAGGCTCCCTCAAGTGCTCCCTTTTCCATTTGACCCATCACGTTATCATTGCCTGTTTTCTTGCGCTCCAGTAATTCAGCAAACTGTATTCTACAAGTATGCTGTGTTCCTGCTTGTTAGTTGCTTGCCTGCCTCTTATTAAATCCACTAGTGTGATAGATTTGGGCTCGCTAGGATCGTCATACACATAAGTAACAGGACAATTGTTAATTACTCCTTCTGCTTCAACAACCACAGTCTATAGCTCTTCTTTTCCAATGGTCGACCTTCTATAGTTTTGCCATTGACATCCTAAAGCTTTTAATTAGTCTTAGTCTTTTAGTCTTTCATAAAATCCTCCTCGTCATGAAGCTAACTCTGCAATAAACTTCCATTTCACTTTTTCACTTTCAGGTTACTGGTATACTGTTGCACGCTTTCATCTGCCATCTTTATTATGTTGTTTATCTCTTTCTCAGATTTTTTGAACACTCTTGTATTACCACTGCGAATTGTTGTACACAATCCTCTTCTAGCTACGACTCTTCGGAATGCTTTTATAAATGCTTCTTGGGACATCCTCTTCACCAACTCCAGTTGTGTACAGCTCTTGTTACTGCACGCGTAAATATCACAATGTAAAACTTCGTACTTTTGGTGCCTTTCTCCTGTCGAGCATTTGGCGGTCCATGAAAGTCTACACCAACCATGTCAATTGTCCTCGTTTGTGTTATCCTGTACACTGGTAATGGTGAACTTTCTTGCACCATAGGTCTGAAATTAAACCTCCTACACTGATCCATTTTTTATAACATATTTCCCCATCTGCTGGCCACAAAAATTTGAAACCTCACTCTTAAATGCATCAATGTTGCCGCAACGCCACCGTGCATTGTCACTTGATGCTCAATAAGAACTAAGAGTTCTTAAAAGTGACTTTATCTTGGCAAAACAATAGGACGCTTTTCATCAAATGTGAAATCACTTCACTGAAGCCTCCCTTTCACTTTCAAGACACCTTTATTGTTTTCAAAGTTGTTCGTGCCGTACAGATTCATGTTGTTATACATTCACGTCACTGCATTTTGTAACGCCTTCTGCTCTTGCTTCATTAGCACAAACTCTGCCTTGTCTAATTTTTCTCCTTTGAGCGAACCAGCTTCCTTTCTCTTCTTAGATTTACAATGTCACGTATCACCAATGCTGTGACTTGTAACGCTTTCTTCTACGGCTCAAACCTGTTCACATCGATTATCTTTTCTTGACTCATGGTGGTAGTTAAGCCTGCCACGGTTTCTTCGTCATCTTTGTTGTCATCATTGTCTTCTTCTAGCGTGATGTCATAATCAGGCTTTTGTTTTTCGTTCTTCATCCACGTGGGGCCTTTTCCCAATGGGCACTGTTCAACAAACGTTTCATCTTTATGCCCCTTGTCATCGAATCCGCAGAATTTTCATAACTTTTACCATAGCCTCATTGATTCTTGTTGAACTTTCTTTTGATTTCTGCTGGGCTGTTGTGAACAAACTTATCTTTCGTCTGCTCGAAGCATCTTCCGCTTCTTTGACAGGACCTCTCTATTCATGCCTGAAACTTCTTGAAAGAGCTCTTGCCTGTGTAGGTACGTTGCCAGCAGTCATCGGTCGTGGTCTTTCCCACGGCGGTTTGTCGTTGATCCAGACGCCACTGTTTAGTTTTTTAACTCATTGTTGCAAAGGGGGTTGATACCTTTGCGTCTGTACTCGGGTATCCTGGCCATGGCAACATGTTTCAAAAGGACCAGAGAGACCGCACAACCGATATTTAGTTTTTTTTTCAGTTATTGTTGGCAGAAGGAGAAATAAAAAAAATGTACAAAGCATGCCCCTGGCCACCTATTCTTCATCGTCTCCGAGATCCAGCTTCAATATGTTTTCTACAACATGTGATAACCTTCTACTGCGTAGTAGAGCGAACCGTCAGCGCTGCCGTCTAGGTGGAGTGAATCATCAAGCTGGTGAATGTGATAGGAGCTTCCAGCGTAAGAAGGTCCAGATATGAGGTAGAGCTCGTGGTGAACACACAATTTTTTTATTACAAATGCAACATCTAAATATCTGCTTGTTCTTTCTGAAGTGAACGATTGCCGCATTGTTGTTTCTGTGAATAATACATGCAATACGTTCGAATTAAATGTCCTTGCGCGACGGTTGAATCGAACTAACACATTCTTAGGCTACGATAATTTTCGTAATTTACCAGTGTCAATATGACTGAGTGCATTCAACGAGCGCCAATACGGCAGAACGAAAGCTTGAGAACAAGAAGCGACGCATTAAATCGTGCGATGCTGGAGCGGCTCGTCTGTCCCAACGAACGGCAGTGATCTATCGCTTCCGTCACTCTTTCTCATAAGGTCTTGCGGTATATGAGTAAAGCCGTGTTGCGGGCAAATTTTTGTAGGTGTTGAGCACCCCTCACCACAGCAATTATTAGACATCCCTAGAAGTTTCAGCCATTACACATACGAGGAACGTTGCTATTTTCTAACAGAAACAAAAACGCGAACATTGTACCAACACAAGTACAATGACATAAATACCAAGGGCGGTCATCTGCTTACTTTCCGGAGAGAGATAAGCAAGCTCACCAACTATGCCACGTCTGTCGGTGCGCAGTAGACGAATAACTGGAAAGTCGCATACCCACTCTTTCAACAGATGAGGTAAGATGAGGTAAGCAGTAAGATGAGTAAGATGAGGTAAGATAAGCAGTAAGATGAGGATGAGTAAGATGAGATATGTGGGGTTTAACGTGGTTGCCCTTTTATTTTACTTGAATTTATTTCATTTTTAAACAAATTTATTGCTCCTCGGTAAGCGAAGTCTAGTGGCTAGAGCAGCACTGCGTCTGCCTCCTTTTGTCGGACCTTCCTTATTTAGCCGTTTCAGCACTGGTGAGCAACTCCGTCCGGAACTACAGATCAAATTACACTCAAGCAAATATTTTCTTTGAACCACACGGCTTTCAGTACGAGTCCGAATCAAGAAATGCAGCCTAAAATAAATTGTAATGACATTGTTGTTATAAGAGGGAAAAGAATAGAAAAGTGAGCCCCGTAACTGTCTGCATCAGCGTACGACACCTCAACAGTGGCTCACAAGGGATGGGGGTGAGGAGGGATTAAAAGAATAGGATTAAAGGTACAGTCAGGCAGGCTGCCACTGCGAAGTCCCTTCTTCCGAAGGGGGAAAGTAATTTTAAATGAAAAAAAAGAGAAAAGTGAGCCTCTTAACTGTGTCTCAGGGGGAGGACACCTCAACAGTAGCTCACGAGGGGAGGGCGGTTGGAGAAGGGATCAAAAGGATAGGATTAAAAGGTAAATAGATATAAGGAGAGGAAGAAGAGAGTGAGGCGCAGGGACAGTAAACGACTGAAGTGAGGAGAAGATAGGAAAGAAGGAGACGGTCGCAGGAGTCGGCGACAGGAGATGGCGTAAGGCTAATCCAGTCAGCCAGAACTGCGCTGTCGTCGGAGATCACGAGGGCACAACCGGTGGGCACGGAATCCAGCGACAAAGTCACCACAAATTTTAATGAATACGTCACTTGGGAAAGCTATCCGTTTGTTTGCGCTTGTGTACAAGTGTAAATAAGCGGGAAAAGGAAACAACCAAAATGGTTTTTCTTCGTAACTACAAAATAGACTAAAAAGTGGTCCACGTTGTCAATTATCTAAGAAGCGATTAACCAAGCCGAATTACACCCCGACCCACGAAGAGCGTGACTCCTCAGTGTATCGAAGGCCTCCGTATCCGAAACGTTTTCTTGCATACGCATCGCACGTAAATATCTGGTGTGAGGTGCTGTGTACACGTGTTTTATTTCATTTTTTTTACGTAAGCGCGTGCACCAACAATAAGCAGCTGGTATATTGAATACCGCACTTGCCACGACCGGTATAATTAGTCAGGGTCCGGTGGGTGAGACCTGATCCGTCGGCACGTATTCTGAGCCTGCCACAAACCCTTTGAACGAAAACGGATCTTCCGCCTCTCGGCGGCCTCGCGTCGGCTACACGCACTCTCCTATAGCTGGAGCAGTTCCAGCCGCTTGGCGGCGTCGCGGCCGGCCATCTCATGCCTGTTTCCGCACCGAATAATTACGGGTTATCGAGTGCAGCGTGGCGCTAAGGTCAAGGTCGATACATCTAGCACGCCGCGCAGTCAGTAGGCTAAGCGAATGCGTTGCCGTGCCGGAACGGTCTTGCACCCGCTCAGTGGGACGCGGGGGCGAGGCGGGACGCGCGCGGGCCCGGTGGGGCGGAGTCGCACCTAGCCCGGGAGAACGCGAGAAACAGCAAAAATATGCACCATAGTGCCTGGTCTACCAGTGGCACGAGCAAGGATACCCAACGAATGAGAGTGAAAAGAGTCAAGAAAAAAAGTTTATTGATTACCCAGAGAGATATATCTTGTTTCTCCCAAACGCTGGATGACAATTATGGTATGGGCAGTGATTATATAATCACATGAGTGGCACAACAACTCACACGCACTTAGTGTATATAAAGGAAATTTCTCTGCAGCCTTTAAACTTGAGAAATGTCAGTATAGCACTTTTGTAACATGTCAAATACACATGTACACCTTGAAAAGGAGCCTAAAGACCAATGTAGTGCATGGGTGAAACGAAGAGAAAAAAAGAACGCTCCCATGTATCCCCATTTCACATTTCCGTCCTATCATGCAAGAACAGCCCCAAACGCAAACTACAGTGCTCATTAGATTCAACATTAGGTGATACCTGTGTCACAGATCTAGGCCCACTCCTTAGAAACACTTACTCCAGCTCTCCCTGGTGTTTTTCCCGCCATCTCTGGACACAAATGTCTGGACACAAATGTCTGCCTAAGTGCAAAGCTATATATGCTGAGGTGAAAGCAGTGATCGTCGGCAGGGCTGTCCATAGCAAAAGTATGTGCGAGAGAATGAAAACAAGCCTCCAACCCCACCGACCAGCTAAACACGTATACATGCTACACAAATTGAACAGCCCCCCCCCCCCCCCTCTTTCCCCCCGTACTCAGCAGTGGACCAATAAGGAGCCGTGAAACGGATTACGTGGCAAAGAAGATTCATGTTTCCCAAATGTCTTCTCAGAATCGTGCACGATATGCCAAACCATCGGGCCAATCATGCAATACGACGTAAGTAGCGGCAAAAATACGCATGCTGCGCAAGATTAACAACGTCAAAAGTACCACATTCTAAGTTAAAATGGCACTGTCTTTACCTTTCATGAAAATTTTGTGGGTTCCCGTACCGAAATTCAGCATCACCTCTGTGCCCTGTGCTACATAGCTTCGCTTGTCAACCAGCTTGACAGAGTTCAATAAAAATTAGGGAACCCTAAAGCTTCGCCTTCAAGAGTTGAACGCGGTAGCGACATCCTGTTTCTAGTGCGTACGTCAAACACTTAGTGCATGAAACCTTTTCGAATTTGCTATGTACCCACTACGTGGCCTTAAGAGAATAGGGTGCAGTAGCGTGTGAGCTTTTTGCAGTAATCGTAGCGGCCTTAAAACATGGAGCCATTATGATGATCACATATTTTGGCGCCAGTTGGCAATGAACGCTTGTACCAAGCATTATACTCCAATAATTCATGTTGTATTGTGAAGCATGTATACAAGGCGCACGTGTTTGTGAAGCGTGAAAGCTATTTTGACTGCATTTTCAAGCAAAGGAAGTTCTTTTCACTGTTTTCGCCAGCAGAGGTGGGGCCGTGTGGTAGATCATCCACTTGCCGCGCAAGCAACCCCGTTTCAATCCCCACTTGAAACCACCTTTCTTTTTTTTTCGCTTTTGCCTGAAATAAACTTCAACTTCAACTTCAACTTCACTTCAACTTCAAACAACCCTGGTTAGGCCCATACTCTGCGCCTGGTTTTTTTATCATTTATTTATTTCATTTGCATCGTTCTCAATTTTTCGGTGACGCATAAGATGATGATGTTTCGCTCACAACCACCAAAACCGAGGATGGAATTTCTGCAAAATAAGCTCTTTAATGCTATCGCGTCAATAATGTCTCGAGTTTCACGTCCCCAAACTGCGATATGATTAGCGAGATCCCGTAGTCGAGGGCTCTGAACGTTTTGACCAACTGGTCTTTATCACGTGCTGACATCGCACGAGTGTCTCCACCAGTTAGTCACCACCGAAATGTGACCTCCGCCACTGAGATCGAACCCGCGACCTTCGGGACAGCAGCACCTTCCCCACTGATCTACCGAGGTGGACACGGAGTTCAATGGATCCTTCCTAAACGCAGTTTAAACATAATAATGAGTCAAGATAAAGCCAGTCATTAACACCGGGGCCGGACATTTCAACTTCCTTGGCTAACCACATATGCACTGTATGTGTGGGCAGCATTTTTTTTAAACTATGCAGCTGGTTTAAAGGGGCCCTGAAACACTTTTTTATATAATCACGGAACGAATTCACTGGAAGTGCTTATTGCCTCATAAATTCCAAGCAGCAAAAATTTTTAAGAATCGGTCCAGTATGAGTGGCGTTACAAAGATTTGTCGCACACTACCTATATGACATCTTATGATAACGTGATCGCGAGATGCCATGAAGTTATGAAATTTTCGCATCACTCGTGTTCACACCGACAATCACATATCGTATTTTGGGATGGACCTCAGTATTTCGCCTTAATATAACCATGCATATATAACCCAGACCACGTGGTAAGTCGAAACGTATGCAGGAAGAACAATATGACGGTGCTCGAACGCCAATCTCAATCCCCCTCTTCGTGTTGATGATGGCTGAGCCCGTGATTTCAAAGCCTTTCTTGGTGCATTACATGCCCGCCACGCCTGCCATGTAGCTGTGTGCACTCTTGTATATACTCCTGTCTTCAAAGCTTCGCTATCCACCGCGGTGATGTGTAGTGGTTATGGGGCTCGACTGATGACTCGAAAGTCCTGGGTTAGATCCGGGCCGCGATCGTCGCATTTCGACGGAGGCTATATGTTACACGACAGTGTACTGTGCAATGTAAGTGCATGTTAAACAACGCCAGATAGCCCAAAATTTTCAGAGTCCTTCATGACGGCCTGCCTCAGAACTATACAGTCTTTAGGGCGCGTAAAACTACACATAGTCAAAATATTTCAAATGTCCGTTAACTTTCTGTGCTAGCCTAGCAGGTAAGTTGTCGCACTGCTAAGCTCGAGAACGTGGGTTCAATTCCTGGCTATGGCGGCCGCGTTTCAATTTATTTGCTTATTTTCACTTACTTAAAAATACTGTTACCCTCGCTTGAGGGCCATTACAGGAAGGCATGACACTGTGTAAATAAACGTAATTAATCAAATTAGAATGGTGATTGGCTTAGGCGCACAAATATATAATCAAAGGCATACAGTCGAAATTGGGGCCGAACAAGTAACACTTACAAAAATTAAAAAAACTTAGGTGGTCTAAATTGATTCTGAGCCCCCCACTTCAGTGTTCCTCACGAACTGATCGTCCTTTCGTCACGTAAAACTCCAGAAATTATATTTCAACAGACCTAACTTTCAGCTGATCTAACTTACGTGCATGTTCACGGTCAGTTTGAAGTATCTTTAATATTTATGACAATGCAGGGTTTGAATGGACAATCGTTTTATTTATTTATGTATTTATTATTTCGGGCTTTGCTGTAGATATTCTTTCCATTGGTCAACCACATTTACTAATGATATATGCAGCATCAGGATTGGTGAAAGTTTGCTCGTAGGGGTAAATCTAGCGTAAATCTTATGTCGTACTCCACTCTTTTACGCCGACTTTCTACAAGATGCATCAAGTTCAACTAGCCCACGTATCTACCTTGCTGTGAAACGTATTTTGAATAAAAGCCCCTGTCATTGTGCGTGCTCACGTATATTCATTTTCTGCCTTCTGTAAATTTCTGAATATATTAAGCATTGACTGTATTTAGAGATTTTCGGCGCGTTCAGTTGTTTTATTTTGTCCTCCATAATATATTAACAATACGCGAAGTTTTTACATCTCAAAACCACGATATGAATATAAGGGACACTATAGTGAAGGGCCTCGGAAATTTCGACCATCTGGTGTTCTTTAAAGGGGTCCTTAAACACTTCTTCAAGTAATCATGGAATAGATTTATCACAAAAACTTGTCGCCTTACGAATTGAACCCAAAAAAAATGTCAAGAATTCGTCTAGTACGAGCGAAGTTGAAAAGATTTGTCGCATGCAGCAAGTAAATTCTCCCTTTTCTCGTTCCGAAAAAAGTACTAGAAGCTAAGCAGGGAGAAATGCCAGGGGCAAAAACATGTCACGCGCGCCTCATGACCTTGAGCACTGTTTTGTTTTTTTCTCTTCTAATACGCGGCTTTTCCACTGCGATCGCACGCGCACACGTGAACAAGTCGCGGCCTCCCGTGGCGATTCCTGTAACGACGAAGTGCACTATGTTCAAATCAACCAATGACTGATAGATAGCCTTCTACGAGCAATTTTTGAGCATCTCCCGTCATTTGTTAAGAGAAGAAAAAGCCCTTTTTGGCTGACTTCAATAATTTAGTGTGCATTTCAGGCCACGTGCAGCGCTATAATATTTAGCTCGCGTGTTCTCGGGAGCTCTACTACCCATCGGCAGCGTTTTCTGACCATGCTGAAAAAGTGCTGCAGGGCCCCTTTAACGTGCACTGACGTCAGTGTCCTTCATAACGCAATCAATAAAAGGCTATGTTGAAGACGTGACGGTAAAAAAAAATGGGTCCTACAAATTGTGATTCTCGATTTGATTCGAAGCAGCCAACTAGTGCAGCATTTTTTTCGCACTGAGCCCAGCGCTGCGAGGTGGATTAGAGTGTTTGTGGGAATTGAACGGAAGCTCTCTGTAACAACTCTCGTATGTCAATATCGAGAACGAAAACGAGACAGCCCAGTCATTCAACGAGGAAATACAGCACAAGCAGCGACGATTCGATGTCACAATTGATTCAAAGTCACTGAGCTACACTCGACCAAAGATGTGAGCTGTCATTGTGCGACGATCTCGCTGTTGAGCACAACACGTTTCCGCAGAGCTAGTGCTGAAGAAACTATTCCACAACGTCATAAGAGAGTAGCAAGCTGACGGACATGCTGGAAATTTTCTATGGAGAAAGAAAGCACATGCATCGACGACAAGCGTGCTCACGCGATACCAGCGCGTACTGAAAACGCCAATCCCTAGTGCTGCGAAAAAGCCTCGGTGCTACTTTCGAACACTCGTCTGGTTACTGGCCTTACGAGCTCGCCAAACACTGCTTGATTATGTTGGTGTAAAGTTAGTCGATTTTCGTGCTAGGTTGTGTGTGGTGAGTGCCAGCCGAGCTGTGAAACGTGCAAGTCAAAACTACCTGGCGTGTTTTAGTTACGAACAAAGGCGTGAAGTCCATCAGTCGTGCCCGGATGATCGTGTCGTAATTATTGGCGTTTAGCAATGACATAAGTAAATTTTGCAGGGTTGTATGTACAAGGCTATTCTGCAATATATATATATATATATATATATATATATATATATATATATATATATATATATATATATATATATATATATATATATGGCTGGGAGGATAGATGCCGTGGAAGTGATCCTGCCCACGGCAAGTTATCTTTTCACCCACTTTTCTTCATATTTACATTACAATTCGGTCTAATATTTTCCCCTATACTCTACTTATCATTATTGTCTGTTAGATCTAATTATTATTGTGTAAAAACACGGAAAAAACGAGCCCTTAGGTATACACTTACTTCCTTAATTCATTAATGAGGGTCTCGTACTGGCAGACTTAGTGCCTTTAGGTTGTATACGAGGGACTATTGGTCAGCTGCCCACTCGTAACAATTTCCCGTGCTACGGGACGCCAAACAGGCTCAAAAGAGTGTGCCATACTCGCCGCCATAGCTACTGGTGGCGCTGACTGACACTCTCATGTTTAATTCCCATATAAACCCTATAAAGTGGCTAGGGGGATATCTGTCGTGGTAGCTCAGTGGTAGAGCATCGAACGCATTATTCGAAGGTCGCAGGTTTGGTTCCTGCCCACAGCAGGTTATATTTTCACGCACTTTTCTTTCTTCACATTTGCCTTACAATTTGGTCTAATAACCTTCCCTATGCTGTCCGTGGCATTATTGTCTGTTGAATTTCAATAATATTGTGTTAGAACACGAAAAAAACGAGCCATTAAGTACCCACTTCTTTCCCTTATTTATTAACAAGGGTCTCGTACTGGCATACTTGGTGCCTTAGGTTGTATACGAGGGACTATTGGTCAGCGGCCAGCATGTTATAAGTTCACCAACTACATGACACCAAACAGGCTTATAAAAAAGTGTGCCGCACTCGCCGCTATGGCTACAGATGGCGCTGACTGACACTCCCACGTTTAAATTCACCTATATACCCAATAAAGTGGCTGGGAGGAATGCCGTCGTGGTAGATCAGTGGAAGAGCATCGAACGCGTTATTCGAAGGTCGCAGGTTCGGTTCCTGCCCACAGCAGGATACCTTTTCACCCACTTTTCTTTCTTCACATTTACCTTACTATTTGGTCTAACAAGGTCCCCTATACTTTCCTAAGCATTATCGTCTGTTGGATTTCATTATTATTAATTGAAAACACGGAAAAACGAGCCCTTCCCACAACACACACACACACTTACACACACACACACACACATATATATATATATATATATATATATATATATATATATATATATATATATATATATATATATATATATATATATATATATATGTGTGTGTGTGTGTGTGTGTGTGTGTGTGTGTGTGTGTGTGTGTGTGTGTGTGTGTGTGTAGGGGAAAGAAGTGTTCTGACACAATAATAATGAGATCTAACAGACAGTAATGCCAAGGAATGTATAGGGGAAGTTATTAGAACAAATGGAATGTCAATAACAAGAAAGAAAAGTGGGCGAAAATATAACCAGCCGTGAGCAGGAATCAAACCTACGACCTTCGAATAACGCATTCGAAGCATGGAGCGCGTTATTCGAAGGACCACGAGGACTCCCTTGAGACATAGTAAGAGTTCAGCCAATCGCTGCGCGACACATATCGCAAGTCGAAAGGAAGAAGAAAGCTGAGCAAGTCATGGCGTGCAGGAATACATGGCCGAACGAGAAAGCCTCCGCATTTATTGAGGACATGCTTCGGCTCCTCAGGCGCGCCGACCCTGCCATGTCCGAGAAAAAGAAGATGCGACATTTGATGCGTGACATTTGATGCACTGGACTCGTGTGCAATCCCCCGAAAACTGGAGCCAAGTTCATCGTCGAGGCAACCACGATGGAGCGCACTCTCCAGCAGCGGTCGCCATAGTGCGAATTCCACGACATCACGGCCACTGTATGCTCTATTGGGCTGACAGGGAGAGGCAGGCACTCGCAGACTTAATTAGAAGTATTGTGCGGGATTAGCTACGTCAGCTTTAGTTACTGGGACCCCACTACCTGTGACGGCACTCACGGACGTCACCAGAAATGGAATCAAACAGGCAGTCACCCCATTCACACTACCAATGCCTGAGGTCTCCGTCCTAATATATGCGGCGGCACTGTGATCTCCGGCGCCACCAGCCACATGTTTCTGAATGCGTACAATCAAGCAAGCTCCCTATCTATTCCCAGACATCACTTCCGGTTCACCACCCGGCACAAGGTTACAGAGCGCACCCACATATATGCGTTCTGGCTCATGGCCAAGTGCTAGCAAGGCAAGCGTGTGGCGTGCGTCGAATAACCGGCCACTATGTTTCCATTGTGGCGAAGCGGGGCACGTGTATCGCAACTACCAGCACCGCCAACTCGTTCTCCACGGCTTCGACCCAGATGCTCGTGCCCACGCTACTGTGAGCGCCCCCACAAAATTGAGGCCTATCTTACCGGCCGGCGAATGTCTTCGACTGTTCAGCGCGACCAGTCAAGGTCACCATCACCTCGCCTGTCTACGTCACCGAGCATGCTCTCATCATCTTCAGCTTTTTTCCATTGTTCGACGAACAGTCAAAGAACCCCCCTCGACGCAATGACCCGTTGACTAGCGTTACGGTTTTTCACTATTTTCCGACAGTAAAAACATTGTTTCTGCCGGTATCATGGTCCTTTTTGACAATCATGCCGTCAACGCTCTCGTTGAATGAAATGCAGACTATTCTGTCATGAGCGCCACCCTTGCATCTGAGTTGAGTAAAGTTACCACATCGTGGCAAGGACCCAAGTTGCGCGCGGCAGGCGGACATCGGGTGATGCCGACCGCAATGGGCATTGCATGTGTTCAAATCAGTGCGTCAATATTTCGCGGGATCTTTCCTCGCATTGCCTGTATGCTCCGGACGATCATCCTGTGAATGAACTGTCTTCGAGAATACGGCGCAGTTATACACCTCCGTGAGTTACTTGTGTCATTCGAGGACTATTTTAGGGGCGCAGCTTTTTAAGGCGTGGGTCTGTACATCCCTTGTATGTATGTAGTAGCATGTAGCCACCGGTGGCACATACCCGCTTCATAGCTGGCATGTTCCACAGGAAATGCGAGGCGGGAGATGGCGGTACTTGGAGTGTTCACTATATAGACGCATGGACGGACAGACAGACAGACTAGCAGGCAGACGGACGGATGGATAGACGCGCGGACGTATGGACGGATGAACGCACGAACAGACAGGCAGACAGATGAATGGACGGACTCACGGACGAACGCATGAACAGGCGGACAGACGCATGAATGTATGCATGGATGGTCGCGCGGACGGCCGGCAGCAAGAACGATTGGGTTGACGGACACTTCGCCCCACTCATCATCAATCACTCCGTGAATATGCTGCGATTTTTTAAGGGTGAACCACCTTAAGGTGTGGGCTGTGCGTCCCCTGTATGTAGCCACCTCTCGTTTAGTTCTTGCAGTGTTCATCAGATGGCGGTACCGTCCCCTGTATGTTCGTGAAACAAGAAAAACTCGTTGAACAGGCACTACCAGCATTGATGTACGCAGATGATATAGTGCTAACGGCCGACAATAAGGAAGATTAGCAGAGATTGATGGACATCTGCGGTAATGAGGGAGATAGGTTGGATTTCAGGTTCAGTAAGAAAATATCAGCAGTCATGATTTTTAATAATAATGAAGTTAGTGAGCTTAGAATACAAGAGGTCACGCTAGAGATAACAGATAAATACAAATATCTGGGCGTATGGATAAGCAATGGGACCGAGTACCTAAAAGAACACAAAATATACGTGACGACTTAAGGTAACAGGAATGCAGCAGTTATAAAAAACAGGGCACTGTGGAATTACAAAAGGTATGATGTTGTGAGAGGGATATGGAAAGGGGTCATGGTTTCTGGTCTGACGTTCGGCAATGCGGTCTTGTGCATGAGATCAAAAGTTCAAGCAAGATTAGAAATTAAGCAACGTGGAGTAGGTAGGCTTGCCTTAGGAGCCCAAGGGAATACACCACATCAGGGAATACAAGGTGATATAGGATCTACATCATTTGAGGGCGGAGAAGCTAGCAGCAAGATAAAGTTTGAGAAGCGATTAAGAGAAATTAGGGGAGGAGCGTTGGGCTAGGAAGGTATTCAGCTACTTGTACATGAAGAATGTCGATACAAAATGGAGGAAGCGCACAAGAAAATTGACTGGTAAATACTTTAAAAACAGCAGAGAGACAAACCCCAAAAAATTATTGGTTAAGAAGAATGTGAAGTAAGCTGAGACCGATATGTGGAGAATTGGCATGATTAAGAAACCAGCACTGGAGAACTATCGAACTTTTAAGCAGGAAATCGCCAAGAAAAAGATCTATGATAATACTCGGGGTAGTTCTCTACTGTTTAAGGCCAGGACGGGAGTATTGCGAACCAAGACATATCGGGCCAAATACCGTAGGGGTAGCCACGGTATGCAGTGCGTGTGAAGAGGAGAAGGAAACTGCCGAACACTTGATAATGTTCTGTGAAGGGCTTCATCCTATAGTTCAGGATAATGGCACAGAGTTTTTCAAAGCACTGGGGTTTAGGGACAGGGAGGGCAAAATAGACTTTAAGCGGGTAGAATTAACTAGAAAGAGGTTATCTGATTGGTGGCTAAAGCCAAGGCACGAGTGAAAATTAAACCTTTCACTGCAGAGTACGAGTCCTCAACCTCACTATTTAAAAAAAATAAATCTAGTTTTTGGTTGACTAAGTATTACGGCTTGGTGGCGTTAGCCACCACCTGATCTAAAGAGTACAGTCATATCAATCCAGCCATCCATCCATCCATGTAGCCACCTCTCGATTAGTTCCTGCAGTGTTCACTAGATGGTGGTACTTGTAGCTGATGATGATAAGATGCAAGATGTTATAAACTAGACGGCGGCAGTTGTAGCTGACAATGAAAGATGCGAGATGTTATAAAGTAGGAATGATGTCACATATGGGGCGTGTGATTGGTGGAAGGCAATCGTTCGATTTAGTGCGGCGACGTACGCTAGGGGGAGCGTTGTAATAAAATCAAGTGGGCAAAATGTACGCAGAATTCATGGTATCCCAGTTTTACCTCCAGAGCTTCGCCCACTCATCATTATTTATTTCGTGGATATGGCGGCACTTTTTTGTGCTGAACTTGAAAGCACCCCGTTCTCGAAGACAGCTTTGTTTATTGCAAGTGGTTCTGTGATTCTGCCCCCTCGAAGGAGCCTGTTTGTAACTGTCCAATTGGGAAATGATGTGTGGAACACTGTAATCGCAGACGTGAATTTGTATTACCTTTTTTCACGGCATATCTGCGCGGTCAAAGGCATTATTCAACTTAGCAGCAGACAGACTCACACACTGGTCACAAACTTCAGAGAGGAATATCGGCATGTTGCCCGACACACCACCATTGCGTACTTTTAGGAACATGGTGATGCCCGAGGTTTTCAACATTGACAGAAATTTCGTAGTATGACCGCTCTGCCTAGGTGTTCATGAGCACTCTCGACGTAAACAAGGGTCTGCCTTGAGCACGACGAGAAAGCGTTTTGCGTCTACTCAGCTCCTTTCGAGACTGCTTCGCTGCAACGTTGAAGATTAACCAGACGCTGCTTGCCCATCATCGTATCGTCATCGAACCCACCGAAAGACCCACTCGACAGCATGTCTATATGTTGCCACAAAAAGACGCAAGGACGCTGCAATGAGTTTGTACGAATTGAATGGCTCGAACTGGGCAAGCGTGAATGAAGGAAGCAGATAAAAACAGGATATCGTGCTCTTTTCTGTCTCTTTCTGCATTCTTCCGTGGTGCTTGCGCAGTACGCTATCCGTTGAGTCAGTAAAATCTAACTAAATCACCACCACTACGATCCCCCGTTGGGATATCACTCGAGATGCGGCGCCACCGCTTCGTTCGTTTTTCTACCCACTTTCTAGTACACTAACGTGGGTGCGGGAATAGATTATATATATATATATATATATATATATATATATATATATATATATATATATATATATATATATAAATAGATAGATAGAAACAGCCCTCGCTTCACTGAGAATTGTTTCACATTTAAAACACGGGGGCGTGAAGTGAAGTTGCGGAACGCGCTCAAATTTACGATCACGTCTGATAACCCTAAACAGCTGCTTCACCCTCTCCAGTTGTTGTCAAAAAAAAGAGCAAACGTACACAAATTTGACATTGTGTCGTTATTGCTCAGTGTGCAAAATAACACTCAAGGTTGACTGGGTATAGCATAGCTAAGAACAGGAGGTTGATGGTCATCTCCTTGCTACAGTGAAAATCAGCCGCAGTGTCCGCACGCACCCACGTAAGCTCACAATAGATAAAAGCCGATCCAGCATAATCTTCTAATCGTGTTAATTGACGTTCGTTCATTTTTTCCCTTGAGGCTCCTATAAGCGCAGACAATTATTCCTTCGCAAATGACACTTCTAACAATTTTCTTCAGAACAGAAGAATGCGCCAGTGAAGAAGAGACATAGACAAGCAAATAACACACACACACACACACACTAAGTATATATATATATATATATATATATATATATATATATATATATATATATATATATATACTGACACAATATTAATGAGATCTGACAGTAATGCCAAGGAATGTATAGGGGAAGTTATTAGAACAAATGGAATGTAAATAAAAAAGAAAAGTGTGTGAAAAAATAACTAGCCGTGAGCAGGAATCGAACCTACGACCTTCCAATAACGAGCATCGAACGCGTTATTCGAAGGTCATAGGTTCGGTTGCTGTTCACGGCTGGTTATTTTTTCACCCACTTTTCTTTATTCTTATTTACAATCTATTCTAATAACTTCCCCTGTACATTCCTTGGCATTACTGTCTGTTAGATCTCATTAATATTGTGTTAAAACACGGAAAAACGAGCCCTTAGCTATACACTTCTTTCCCTTATATATATATATATATATATATATATATATATATATATATATATATATATATATATATATATATATATATATATATATATATATATATATATTTATGTATAGCGAATTCTAGTCAATGCAAATGAGTTAAAGGAAGAAGAACATTCTAACCCGAAAAAAAAAATCAGGAAGCCTCATGGAAAACAGAAAAATAAATGGTGGTTAAGCAATTCGTTGTTGTGTCTATAAACATGATGAATTTTTTTCTATTACTGCCACATTTTCTCTTTTTCTTTTTGAATCCAGTCTGGGCCTCCTCCTTGTGCTAGATGGAGTGGGATTGTAAATATTCTCCTTCATGATTTTAAATATGAAGCATTTCTTAGCGAACTTCGGCGACTATGAGCGTGTCTATGTATCTGTCTATCTATCTAGCCACCTGCTACTTTTAGATCTCCTGGCCGCTTCAATAATGCTACAAGTATGAAAATTGGTATGGCATAACATGACTGCATGAGGAGTATTAGTGACCAGTCATAACATGAAAATGATTATATATGTCATGAGTGCCATGATTTACATTTAATGGTCCTGCTGCGAGTGCGGTGGCTTTGTTCACATGACATATTGCAAAACAAGTATGGTATGGCATTACTCCATGGCGAACATAAGTGACAGACCATAATGTGGAAATCATGACATGCATGTCATGTAAGCCTTGACCACACGCCACGCTCCCGGTGCGCTCGCGATCATTTCGCTAGCTTCACATATACCAAACTCATTAATAACGGAAGGAAGAAAGGAAAATAGGAAGAAAAGAACGGCGGGGAGGTTAATCCGTCTATAGGCCGCCGGTTTGCAACTTTGCGCATGGGAGAGGAAGGAACGAGATGAAAGAGTGAGGAGAGAGGGAAGAAAGATAAACACAACACATTAAGCAGCACAGTGCGCACACTCAGTCTTAGTCCAGCCTTGTCTTTCGTGGTGTGTTACATTGCTGTTACAACCGCTTGTTCAAGTCCGTGTCGCGTAGGAATTTCAACAGTGCTTTTGTCACCTTCTGTTGCAATGTCTTCTCTCGGGCACTTGAAAGAATAGTGCCCGCAGGCATTTTGCTTTTGTCGATGTGCGCAAGAACGGACGCCAGTAACTGTCTCTGGATGTGATCCAACGGACAGTCGCAGAGGATGTGGTGTAGCGGCTCTTCGCAACGACAGGCATCGCCGAGAGCGTTGTCGGCCATTCCTATAATAAATGAAGAAGATTTTGTAAAGGCCACCCCTAGCCATAATTGATGAAGAAGGGTGGTTTCTCTTCGGTCGCGCCCAGCGGGCATGCTGAGAGACATCAAAGAGGACAGGTGGTGTTGATTCGTCTAGGTGGTCCGGTTGTTTGGAGGCACCATAGTGAAAACGCGATTTCACGCGCAAGCTGTCGAAGATTACTGGCAGCATCGGTCCGCGAAAGTGGAATGGCTTCTTCTTGTGTACGTTCAAGAGCTGCCCGTGTGGTAGTATCGGCATGTTCGTTCCCTATGATGCCGCAGTGATTTGGCAGCCCTGAAATGTCACATGGTGCTCTTTTTCGTGTGAAGTGTGGAGAAGGCATCGAATTTCGAAAACAAGCTGTTCGTACGGCCCGCGACGCTGTGCTGAGAGCACTGATTGTAGGGCAGCTCTTGAGTCACTGAAAATTGACCATTGTTGCGGTGGTTCACAATTGACCACACAAAGTGCAGCGCGCAAAGCAGCTAGTTCCACTACTGTAGACGCCGTGGAGCGGTCAGTCCTAAAGCTTCTGGTAACACCTCTTGCGGGGACAACTACTGCACCTGACGAACACTGGTGTTTCGTAGAGCCACCGGTATATATATATGTACACTGTCTGAATATTTCTCGTGCAAAATAAGAAGAGACAGTTGTTTCAGCACAGGCGATGAAAGCTCAGATTTCCTCCGGATCCCTGGTACACTAAGATGCACTGTGCGTCGAATAAGGCACCAAGCAGGTATCGATGGTTTAGATGCAGGAGTGAAGCCCGAGGGAAGTTTCTCGTTATACTTCACAATCATTTTAGAGAACGATGTTTGGCACCTCTCTGAAGGCAACAGTGCAAGGTGATGACAGGGAGTACGTGCAAAATGTCTGATGTGCGTTCTCAGGACTTCTACAGCCCTGTGTGTTTGTATTAGATAGTCACCAGAGACTTAGTTACCATCAGCTTTAGGTCAGTCCTAAAGCTGATGGTAACACCTCTTGCGGGGACAACTACTGCACCTGACGAACACTGGTGGTTCGTGGAGCCATCGGTATATATAGACGTATACTGTCTGAATATTTCTCGTGCAAAATAAGAAGAGACAGTTGTTTCAGCACAGGCGATGAAAGCTCCGATTTCTTCCAGATCCCTGGTACACTAAGATGCACTGTGCCTCGAATAAGGCACCAAGGAGGTATCGATAGTTTAGATGCAGGAGTGAAGCCCAAGGGAAGTTTCTCGTTATACTTCACAATCATTTTAGAGAACGATGTTTGGCGCCTCTCTGAAGGCAACAGAGCAAGGTGATGACAGGGGGTACGTGCAAAGTGTCTGATGTGCGTTCTTAGGACTTCTACAGCACTGTGTGTTTGTATTGGATAGTCACCAGCAATTGCAATGGTTGCCTCTGTTGACGTACATCTGGGCAGACCAAGGCACACTCTCATTGCCTGGGCTTGTACTACCTGTATAACACGAACATTGGTCTCGCAGGTATTGCTCAGCACGGGCAAGCAATAGCTCAGGAAACCGAGAAACCGGGCTCTGTAGAGTTTCATCATTGCGTCTACTGACATCCCCCACGTCTTTTCTGCCAGGAACTTGAGCAATTGAGAAATAGCGGTCAGGCGCTTCTTTATATAGGCCACATGCAGACTCCAACAGAGGTCCCTATCAATTACCGGAAGTGAATGAATGACAAATGTATATAACTGGTGCAAACAAGATAATCAGAAAGATGCGTGTTATGTAAGAAGAAGACTAAATGCCACGCTCATTATGCACTCTCGGCCGCTTCGCTGGCGCTATATATACCGAAGTTGGTATTACGTGACGCGACGAACGACGAACATGATAATTATGACATACGTGTTATCTAAAACTTGACTACATGCTACGCTCATAGTGCATTCGCGGTTGTTTCGCGAGCTTCACGTATACCAAATTTGATTTTACGTGACGTCAATTGAGTTTATGACAGGTGCAAACATGATAGTCATGACATGCGTGTCATGTAATAACCTCACAGCATACCACGCTCATGATGGGCTCACGGCCGTTTCGCTAGCTTCGCGTGTAATAAATTTAGTACAACGGGACGTGAATGGATGACGAAGGTAAATGAAACGTCCTAACATAATAATGGCATGCGTGTCACTGCATGATACACTCATAACCTGCTCGCGAGCCTTTTGCTAGCTCCACATTTACCAAATTTGGTATCACGTGACGTGAATAGAAAACGAAGGTAAATGAAACGTCCAAATATCATCATAATGATATGCGTGCCATAAAACAACATGACACCTTACCACGCTCAGGATGCGCTCGCGGCCGATTCACTAGCTTCGCATATACTAAATTTGATATTACGTGGAGTAAATGGACGACGAAGGTAAATGACACGTCCACACGCGATAATCATAACATGCGTGCTATGTAAGATATGACTAAATACTAAGCTCATATTGTGCCCGCGGCCGTTTCGTTATCTCGACATATAAAAACAGTTCGGTATCGCCTGACGTAAATAGATGACGAAAGTAAATGACGCGCCCAAACATGATAATCATTGATTGATATGTGGGGTTTAGGGTCCCAAAACCACCATATGATTATGAGAGACGCCGTAGTGGAGGGCTCCGGAAATTTAGACCACCTGGGGTTCTTTAACGTGCACCCAAATCTGAGTACACGGGCCTACATTTCCGCGTCCATCGAAAATGCAGCCGCCGCAGCCGGGATTCGAACCCGCGACGTGCGGGTCAGCAGCCGAGTACCTTAGCCACTAGACAAACATGATAATGAGAACACGGCATTATTTACGTCCATCTCGTAATGTTGTGCTGATTTCATAGTGGCATATGCAGCTTCTTCATTTTTGCTTCGCATATCATCGATTCCCACTGTATGTGGGATCTATTTATTTTAAATGCGGGGCATTTCTTAGTCGCACCATGTCACTGCTCATCGGCGTCCACACCCCCACTGCGCATGCTTGTCTCCCCTCCCCCTCTTTCGCTTGACTTCGCACTTTGCTTGACTCGAGTAGATGCGATGGAAGCAAAAAATGACCACAGTACCTTCAACCAGTATTGAGCCCAACCCATCATCATCGTCCCACCACTCGTTCAAGGCAACATTACCCCACCCTCACCGTCTTCAGCGTCAACAACAGAAAGCAACGCAGAAGACAAGGCTGCGAAGAGACGAGCATACGACGTAGAACGCAGGCCTTTGAAGCCAGCTGTGGATCCTTCACTCGGGGAACGAGAAGCAGCTGCGAAACGGCAACGCCAAGCTGCGAATTCCCAACTTCGTGCATGAGAAGCAGCGGTGAAACGTGAGCAGCGACCTTTAAGACCAGAGGTACGTGAGCGAGAAGCGGCGTGCAAACGTCGTCAAGGAGAGGCGGCTCCGGAAGCTGCTCGTGAACGCGAGCGTGCTGTGAAAGGGGTGGGGCAAGCCAAGCAGTTCGCACAGCCAGCCGTTCGTTTCAAACGTGACTTCGAAGACCACAGCTTCGGACACAGTTGTAAGGTGTGTGACCAACTGTGGTTCGACAACGACCTTACGCTGGTCGGGAGCATCAAGAACTAAGCGAAGCAGACCGACGTGCTACAGGTTCCTTGGAGCACGTTTGGCAACATTGACTTGAAGGGCGGCGGCGTCAACGACAACGTTAACAGCGACAACGATGGACTACGAGAGACTGCTGGAGCCGTTCAAGTCGCACTTGGTGTGCGCATCTTGCAGGACTCGTTGGTACGTGAGCACGTACCGTCGATGAGCATGACCTACGGACACCGTTACCCGCCTCGACCCGCACACTTACCCGAGATGAACGCGGTGGAAGAGCGGCTCATTTCACCTCGACTACCGTTCATGAACATCCGTCGACTGACGCGTGGCAACGGCCAGTACGGAATGAAGCGGCAGGTGGTGAACGTTCCATTCGACGTCGTTCAGTGCCTGCCCCGCAGCGTTCCCGAGGACGTAGCCATCGACGTGCTCATCAAGCAGAGGCTCGTCAGTCCTGCGTCGTACAAGCGCGGCAACATCCTCGCTTGGCTCCTTCTCCTTCATTCAATAAATAAGAATAATAAAGACAAAATAACAATTAAGCATTCCTAAGCCATACCCAATTACGCAACATTCACGAGATAGCCCCACCACTCTGCGCCGCATTTATTTGAGTTCCCCTCGTGGGAAGATGTGGGCGGCTTCTTTTTTCCTTGCCCACTCCACACAGCTGATTTGCTGATGCGAAATACTCTGTGTAAGCTGATTATTAAAACACATTTCGCAGTGACGTTTACAACGTGTCTTCGCATGGCTGCTTATGGTATGGAAATTAAGGATTGCAAAAGTTTATTGCATTTCTTAGGTTCACTTAAAGCAGATGTATATACCTAACTAATGTTCAATCTAGATTACCTGGAGAGAGACGCTATTTTGTTGCCACATGTACTGAAAATTATAGTTTTGCGTCTTACACCATTCATATACACACATCGGTATAAGCGTAAACCAGCGCATAATTTTCAGTGTCACACTACATTAGAAGCAAAGTAGGCTTCATTTGCTACTTGCTTTTTATACAACACACTCTGTACAGTAGTGAGACTTTGAAATAAATAAGAAAGGCCATTGACGCGTTTTTAAAACGGAGCGAAGGAATGGTTTATGCTACGGCTTCACAGGAGTATTAAGCAATGCAGCTGCCAGAATGCTAAACGAGCAAAGTTTACGCTTTATAGATTGCACGTCAAAGCTTTTAAGGGGCTTATGGTGCCAGTTCCTGAAAATCAGTGGAAAAAACGGAGAAATTTGAGAGGCACTCGCAGTAATGTTCAGCGAATCTTAAAATTTTACGCTTTCTCGTTGAACGTTGTATGCAGTATGATAATGCAGGAGACAATGCACGACCGCTGTCGTGCCGACGCCTGAATGTAAAAAACGCTGCGTCGCTGATTAATTTTTTTCTTTTTTTTACATGTTGAAGTACTCTCTGCGAGACGTACTTAGAAAAATGAAACCTTTTGTGAAGGCAGTATCGCATGGCCTGGTTTGAAGCATATAGCTTAGATGATTCGTACGAAGGAACACAAAAAGGCACCGACTTGAGCTTCCCTGCGCTGTGCTAGCGTTATTGACTTCAAGAAAGAGAAAGAAAACTGAAGAGAGAGAGCCGTGAAACGCGGATTAGGTTGGAATCTTTTATCGCTATAGGACGGTGTCGATTTTTTGGTAGTTGCATACATTGGCTTTTGCGAACTAGTTTCCAATTGATGCCTTTTTCTGTCTTTGAGCTTCATGGCCTGTTGTCATTTAGCATGTATAGGTTTCACTGCCATTCGCCGACAGGCGTTCAAAGTGCCTACGTTAGCCTTGGGATTTATTTTGGCCAGTAAAACCACGCATGCCGAGTCATCCCTCACCACCCCCCTCGTTACTCTGCTCATGCTTAATTGCCTCGGTAATAATACAGACTACTATCTTTGTACACAGTTCTCAGTAGTTCTTACTGAGGCCACCAAGCGCACGACCTCTGTTTTTTATGTCTTTCCCCTCTCAGATTGTTTCCTAGAAATGTGCCTTTCTAAGTGCGAAGGCACGCCCAAACATGCGCAGCGTATGCATCATAGCACTTGGAATTGATTATATCAGGCACCGACTCAATACACGATAGCACTAATTAACGCGATTAAGCGAACACGATACTTTACGCTGGCTGCGTTTAAAGATGCAATCAGGAATGTACCGTTCTTAAGAGTGCAGGCTTCAGACGTGTTGACAATAGCGCGCCTGCTTAATGAGATGCGCAGTGAAAGCTTAGCGGACTGTTTAAGCATTCAATAACAAGCCGTGTGTCTAATACCATTCATCTGCGCCCTTGACCGGTGGTTCAACATCAGGGTAACCTTAACCTTTATAGCTGTAACTTAAGCAACACTACGTGGAGAAGAAAAAAATGGCAAGAGAATACGAATTCTAATCTGTTATTTCAATTTAATCCCAGAGAGGCTGCTATTAGACGACATATAAGGGGAGGTACTGCGACGTACCTACCCTTGTAAGAAAAATCACTGGTCACGCTGATAAGCATCATTGACTCTTAGAGGGAAATTAGCGATGCTGGATGTCTGTAAAACATTATTGATGCTTCCATGGTGTCTTTATGTATTGGAAATTCTCGATAGGTTATCACATCGATGAAACAAAATGTCTGGAGAATATTAATTTTAGCTGTATTTAGGAACGACCAGCCGTAAGTTAGAGAGGAAGAATTTATTTACAGAACGGTAGAGAGGTCGGCAGTCTTAAGTTAGTTTTAATGTAGCCTACTGTGACCCGTGGAGCACATCGCCCTCGAGTTACCTTTTGAGGCAGTATCTTTAGAAGTAATGAACATGATAAGGGCGCATGTGAGGAAAAAAAACTAAAAGATAAGTAAGCACTGAAGATCGCCAAAAAAAAGAAAAGCATCAGGGTGAATGACAGCAGCGTGTGCACTCAAAAGAAGTTCTTGCAGAAAGTTGAAGTTCTAAGGAAATGAATCAACGAAATCAATTGAGTGAGGAAAATAACTTTATAACATTTTCCCGCCCATTATAACATATTCCTGCCCATTGGCTAGCTGCTAGTTTCCCTATAAAGGACACAATTTCTAAACTAGAGCAGAATATTCTTTTATTTTTAATGTAGAAACTATATTAGCTTGGTATGTCATAATCCAAATTATCATCATAAACAAGTACGCATTCCTTCCCTTTCGTCCTTGTCTTCTTGTGCTTCACTCTTAGAACACGTGCGCCGATCGATCCGGTGTATAGACCTATTCCATGTTTGTAAACAGTGGCAGGTGCCCTCGACATACAGATGCGCTTGCAGAGACATTGCAGCACGTATGCTCCACCTAGCCCGAACCTCACCACCACCTCTTATGATGACGTGACAGCTGGAACAGCAGCTTCGAAGCTGCCTCCGAGCACGGCCGACGCGCTGATCTCAGACGCAGCTTCGCAGCTGCTGTTCCAGTTGTCACGTCATCATAAGAGGTGGTGGTGAGGTTCGGGCTCGCTGCAGCCAGCGCACCGTGACGTCGCTACAAGTGCCTCAGTAGGTCGAGGGCGGCTACCCGTTGTTTACCAGCATGAGATAGGTCTGTAGCAGAAAACGAAGGAGAGATGTGAGGGTGATGAGGAGGGCGACGAAAGAGAGAGAGAAATAACACAACACATAAAAGAAAATTTTGGCAAAAAAATTCCTCTCCCTTTCCCACGGGAATTGTGAGGAAATGCGAATGATTTGCGCAGCGTCCATAACGGCGTTTCACGCGTTAAAATTCGGCGTTTGAGAAATGATGTTTTTTTTCTTACACGATACAGCCAATAGCGCCATTCGCCACACGTGGCTTTTTCTGTAGCGCGAAACGCGGTATACGTTTCCAGCTCTAGTAGCTAACGTGCACGATTAAAGAATACTATGAAGTGAACAAAACAAACAGCGTTCTTGGCTGGGCGTTGGCGTTTCACAGTGGCGTCTCGAGCACACATGGTCGGATATTCCTGAGAGGCGCCCAGTCAGTGATCGGTCGAGAGTAAGGTGAAAGAGGACGGGAAAATGGGGCACAGGGAGGGTAGAGAGCGAACAGCGAGAGGAGTAGCGAAGCACTGGCCCTAGCTTCTCCTACACTCTCTCGCACCACATGATCCGGTTGCTATGGGTGAGGATAGGCGCACGCACCCGCAGCTGTTGCTATGGGAGAGGGAGAGCTGAGAGTGAGAGCGGCGCCGTGGACGCCGCGGACAACGCCGGATGCCTGACATAGCCCGAGTAGGAATTGAATTCGCATTTAAAAATGCGAGCCTGCTTGCCTGCGATCCGTAGGTGGTCATCAACAACTTGGTTATGTAGGCACTGTGAAAGAACACCCGCACTTTTCTTTTCTACCCTTTGCTAAGCGATACAAGCCATAGCTTTGAATAATACAAATGTTTATGGGGGTAGGAAACGAAAAGGAGGGTGATGAGGAGAGAATTGAGATGACAGTAAAGCCTCGCATATAACGAATGGGATAAAGAGAAAGAGAGCGAAACAAATAATGAAGCAAGCCACAAATAGAAAACAAGAGAGATAGAAACAAGTCAGGAATAGAAATAGCGACAAAAAGGTTATATAAAAACAAAAAGAAGAGAAAAGCGCAACTAAAGAAAAGTAAAAGGAAACAAAGAAGGCCATCCAGTTATATAGAGAAACAAAGATGGATAGAAAAATAAGTTGTCCTGCGAGTGGCGACGGGCGCATGCTTCACTCTTTCAAGCTTCCTTTTGCGACTTGGGCAAAATTTCCACATTTTTTTGTTTAAGAAAGACACTTTACAAACCTTATTGGACAGATTTCTCTTGATTCTTCAGTGTGTACCAATTTCCTGTAACGTTATTTTCTTGAACTGAACAATTTTTCCCCACAATATGTTACGCACGCGTTCCCGAATTTAGCAGTACACGATAAAATTAACACACCTGCGTATGTTGAACGAGAATGAGCATTCGTTTCTTGGCATAACTCGGTATACTCACTTATGGATACAGTCACTCACATTCACTCACACTCACTTGAAAGGCGTGAACGCGAGTGGGTAACGAGGTGTGTAAATACACGTTAATATGAACGCGAGTGAAAACCAATGATTGTGAGTGGAAGTATGAACGTGGGTGAGTACTGAATAGTATGAGTAGGACACAAGTATGAATATGAATGAACACGGATGAGTGTGAGTTGGCGTGAGTGGGAACGTGATCACTAATGAGTGTGAGCAAGTGAGGGTATAGACTTGAATGATCACCGCTGAGGGAAAGGAGATGAATGCGCGTGAATGTGTACCAAAGATTGTAATCGTGAGTATTAAGAGGATCAAAAGCTAACAGATGAATGTGAGTGGGCGAACGTGATAGTTAGTACCGTCTTAACACAATCGTGCACAAACAGTCGTGGTTTGTATCCCTTCCTTTGCCCTATCGTGACTTTTTTTGCACACCAACGTGTTTATTTGTTTTTTTATTTAATAAATTCCTTATTACATATACTTTCAAAGCCCGAGGGCATTACTGAAAGGGGTGGTGAACATAAATGTATGCAAATATGCAATATTAGAATGACAAACAGTTTAACAAAACACCATGTCTGGAATGGAACTTTTCCAGTTAGCATCAGTAATTGTTGCGATGGAGGAGGGAACGTGGTTCTGTTCTCAGCTGGTCTACGGGATAAAATGGTGTTAAAATGTGTTACCAACTTGCCCAGCAGTCCGTTCTTCTCTAGTTAGTACGGACAAGAGGGGTGCGGGGTGGACAGGAGAATGAGCGTGAGTGCGTAATCAAAAGTGTGAGTAGAAGAATGAACATGAGTGCCTATGCGTATAAGAAATGACTATGAATGACAATGAATGCCTGCGCATGTGAGTGGACGTGTATGTGACTATCAATAAGGAGAGTACATGCGCCTGCTATGTGAGCCCGTGCCCTGCTTCGCCACCAGCCCGCCTGCCTGGGCACTGCTCATAACCATTTGGTCGCACCAGACGGGACGTCATGGCCAAGTGCGCATGCGCTCCTTCAAGGCCTTTGGCCAGAATGTATTTCGGGTGTGGAAGATAAGGAAAAAAGGAGGGAGACCACTTGTTGAAAGCCTTGAAATGCACCTATTTTTATTATTTATTCTCGGTAAAACAGCACAGCCCCCCCCCTCCGAATTCCAATGAGGGGGGGGGGAGGCAAGAGCAACTCTCTAGCTACTGGCCTGGCTCCTTCGTTCTGCACAAAGCCAGCACGTGGCAAGGGCTCGTGGCGCCGGACGTAGACATGGCAAGACCGAAGAACGTTCGCACTGCCGATGCGAAAGTCACCTACCGAGAATCGCGGTGCCCTGCCAAGCGAGACTGATTGACTCGACTTTGTTGAAGTAGTCCACAAAGTAGTACGGCCAAAACCGTGAGAGATGATTGTGCTGGACTCGAATGGAACTTGGCAACATTTTCGGTTGCTTCGTATAACTTAGCATCACTTGGCATCACTTCGTATAGCCTGGACCATCTACTAACCAATCAATTAGCTCCTTTATGTATTTAATAGCATCGCGCCTCAAGTGCAACCTCCGGCTAGCTTCTTTTTCTTGCACGAAGCGCCGGAACGAATGAAAGTAACGGCCACGATTGCGTTCTTCAGCTGTCACGGCACCAAACCCATAGTTCCCTATGATGGCTGCTCCGACTGTTCATACCTGGAGTCCGTATTTTGCTTATACATGTTTATCTGACTATGCTTCTTTTTTGCCCTTCATAAACACAGGAACTACATTTTTCTGATGGTGCTGCACGTCCCACACCCTTGCTGTAGGAGCGGTATGACTATGACTTACGGATTTCCGCGTCACTTTTCATTGTCGCTCGTGGTTCGAATCAAGAATTCATGCGTATGATGCAGTGCAGATCGGAGAATATAATGAGAGGGGCTTTTCTTCTCGCTGCAAGACCTCAGGCACATGCTCTTTCGTTCAGCACCGAATACCTCCATATTGATCAGCATGCGTGATCTGTCCGTGACTGGCGTTTGCAGCGGCCATGGGCCAAGGTTACCGCACGAAGAAATTTCCCGCTGCTGGCAGTGGTCCAAGAGAACCCGGAACAGCGCATACAATAGCTAACGTTTTTAGACCACCTCTGTCGGAGTGCCGTCGTCTTTGGGAAGAACGACGCAGAAGCCTAATTGCATCAGGCTGATTTCATAAACTCTGATAATAAAATAAAACTTCGCACTTCCGTAGCTTCGTCCTCATTATTTTGAAACAATTTTCCAGAAATACACTTGTCGAGTACCAATAATGACAATGAATAAATACAAAGAGCAAAGTTCGAGAAAGATGACCTATGTATACCGGTTTACTAGTGAAAGATCATTCGGGTAATGAGTACTCATGTTGCGTCTATGAACTTCCCTGCTGTCTTGAATTAGCCACGCACTTACATTTTTCGAAACAGTGAGCAATGAACGACCGCGTGCGAGTTTTGTTTTCAGATCTACGGAGGGTGAGTTCGAAACACGGGACAGACATACACTGGGAGAGAAAGCCACGCGCGATTTCAGCAGATGCATGTGCCACTTTCGCGAACGGCTTTAGCTCCAAAGGAAGCTGTCGCCGGACCATCAATGCAATCATCGGGCCGTCAATGGGAGTCGGCACACCCTCAGCGCACGGGGCACGCTGCCAACGTTGGTGGTCAGGCTAAGAAATATCTCTGTACGTATACACCTCGTATACACGACTTCGGTGTTCCTTCTTGGAAGCCCATCTCTCTCGCATGTTTTCCATTTACCTTCAAGACGCATTGTTTTCCATTTCAAGCCGGCGAGCAGAACCGATGTCCTTACACGGCCCACACTAATCCGCGGCGCGTTGTGTCCAGTGCTAACATCGAGCGCTCCGTTAGCGGAGTTTAATTTGATGCACTGCTGCACGGCTCGTGTCGTCGAAGTCGCGGTATAGCAAGTGCGCACGCCGCACCACTCCTTCCACCGCCTTCGCTCTACTTTGGCAGGGGTGATGGCGCCGCGACCTTCGCTTAAATTTCACCCCACTCAACTTATTTGCTTCTGCAGCTCATTTTTTGATAGCGGACGCCAGTTTCTCCTTGTGTCGTTCTCACCCTCCTTCACATCAAATATTTCTTTTTATGCCACCCTTTTTCTTGCCGTTCTTTTTTGTATTCCCCTTCCTATGTCGACCTCTGATCACTTGTAATTCGGCAAAGCGCGCGCCGGACGGCCGATTAACGGAGCTAATGACGGGCGTGCCCTGCCCTTCTCCGCGGGTGCGCGCTCGCGGTCGGCGTTGTTTGGCGGAGAGCTGCTGTTGGCCGCGATCTTCTCATTCTCTTCGCTTGTCCCTGCTTCAAACGCGACCTCCAATTTGCAAGTGGGCAGCCACACTCAGAGAAAGTGGTCTCGCGTGCTCGCTGACCTTGAACCGGCGCATGAATGAGAGCTGCAATGAGGCGTCTTTCTGCATGTTCATGGCATGTCAATTTTTTTGTTTTGTTGGCTTGGCACTCTTTCTTTTCTTTCTGCTTATGTATTTACGCGTTCGAGACGAGGCCAGCTTTCATTTTCCCGATCGGAAAGCTTGACAACGTCTGCCCGTGACTTCTCCGCAACGGCGAAATATCAGGCAGTCAAATAAGAGTACAGTTTTTATTATTAGCGACATCAAGCAAGCACGGTACCCAGAAACTACATGACAAAATAAGGGCTTGTAAGCGCTCTTTTCTAATAAGTAAGCGCTCCTTTCTATCGATATAGAACTGCATGAACTGGAACACAGCATGCAACACGATACATATGCAGTAATAGAAAGGCTAACGAACGTTTAACAGTGGATCTTAAGTTATAAATGAATAGAGGTTTGATCAGCAGGTGTTTTAATAGTGTTTTAAAAACTAACAGTAGGTATAAGTCGACGTGACCTTAGTCAAATTGGAAGCGGCGGAAAAGCTACAAAAAATAGAAATACATGAAAAGTTACAGAAAAAGAGTCAGAGTGAAAAAAATAACGTGATACACATAAACTGCATAAACATTGATCAAGCTGTTACCTAGTGGAGACAGAAAACAATATTGAAATGAACACCCGGCTAAGAAGAGTGAGCATGTAGACATAGACATCCTATAGTGCTGGTAGACAAGCTGTATTTCCGTAACGTTGAAAGTTGGGCAATTTGGTAATAGTTCATGATTACATATGAAGCAGCCCACGATGACAGGCATAAAAGGAATGTAATCATGAAGCTGTATTCCCATAAATTGCTTGTGAAAGTTTAATGCTACATTCTACAAAAAAAAATGTTTTGACTTTTCTTTCCGTGTCAAAATTCCAAATCTTCCTGAAGAAACACGACGATTCTCTTGACTTATTGCTTGGTTGATTGCTTGATAGACTGATTGATTGATTTACTGTTTTATGAATTGATATGTGGGGTTTAACGTTCCAAAACCACCGTATGATTATGAGAGACGCCGTAGTGGAGGGCTCCGGAAATTTCGACCACCTGGGGTTCTTTAACGTGCACCCCAATCAGAGCACACGAGCGTATACAGCATTTTCGCCTACATCGAAAATGCAGCCTCCACAGCCGGGATTTAATCCCGCAATCTGCGGGTCATACAGCCTTGGCCACTAGAGCACCACGGCGGGGCACGTGAGTTTTCTTGGGACATCGTTGTAATCTCTCCGAAGAGTTGTGGGGTGCACCTCTATCTAAAAGAGGGTTAACGCATCTCTTTAAAGAGAGTTATATATGTGGCAAGTTAGAGCTCCCAAAAAACAGGAGCAAAGTAGCATGAAGTGGTATACTAATCCCTCCTTCTACTTTTCTAGACGCGAATGAGCCCAATACGCGAGGTGCAGCCAGGCATTCATTGGATCCCTATAGGCATATATGTGTGTGCACGCGAGGCGTGCCATACTGGCAACACACGGTGCCTGTATACTTATATACAATAATAGAAAGTCAATGCACACGGTTTCACGCCCTTATCGTCGTGGTGGTGAAACGAAGTACAGAGCGCTTACTTTTGTTTCATATTAACGGCTCGTGTATTGTGAACGCCGAAGCAATAACTGATATAAATAGGAGGCCAGGTGACCAGTATATATATATATATATATATATATATATATATACAACTGGTGCACTTACACACCAAAACGACACTCTTATTTCGAGGCTTAATAAGACTGTTGAGAGAATCTGCTGACGGCTTAAACAATCTACTATTGTCATTTTCGCTTTACGTATTAGCAGTGGTAAAGAATTTAAAGTCTACTGCAATCATTAATTTTGACATCCTATAAGTTTATTTACCGTATGCCTACAAAGCCCAAGTCACGAACGTTTTAGAGCAATAGCTCCACTCCTCCGTGTGCAAACCCAGAACAGAAAGTGGTTCCGTCAATCTGTCCTTCAAGCTCAGCCAAGGTCACGCAAGCGTCTCTGAGCAGTTTCAGCGCCACACAAAATTGTCTGCACATTACCCACAAGATAGAGTGCAAGTCTTGCCGCGTATTCACGCCGACGCTTCTCCAGCATGTCAGCGCGTTGACCACGTGTTTCGTTTTGAGTGCTTCAGCAAAAAACTCGTCCTTCTGAAGCAGCGCACTCGCATGCATGTCCGCAAGCAAGAACAACGTGCAGCGGAGTGGCGCTGTTCAACGCCGGAGGCTCGTCGTAAAGATCCCGCATTTCAAGAGCACCAAGATGAAGCACATCATCTCTGAATGTCCTAGTCGTACTCTGTATAGAATTCTAACGTGTTGCTAGCACATTCACTGCTTTAACATCATTGCAAAATCGGAAAAGTACGTTTCTCGATAAAAGTGAGCCCAGGATTCGTTTCGATGAAGTGTGCAGCACGTGCGAGGAATTCCATGCGAATCAGAAGGTTGCGTAAATCAGTGTTAGCAACGGCTGTTGCTTCACGAAATAGTTCTAAACGCATTCAAGCAGAGCAATTTCTTTTGCCTTATTGTCTAAAACTGTCGATTTTGCACCACGGCAAATCTACTGTAATATAGAGGTAGACAACGCATAATCATTGTGAATAGGCTAAAATGCTCAACATCAAACATTTCTGGCAAGTGATTTAGTGGATAAAAACGTGTCGCTTTAAGCACAAACAACAACCTATATATAATGCCCCTTGTGAGAGAAAAATGTGATATGCTTGAAAAACATCAAGTACTATATTGTCAGACGCCAATGTTAACTCCCAACAAATTACATTATAGTGAGAAAGTGACCTTCATAATTGGAAAGAAAATAAAACAACGTACAGCGAAATGAAAGCGTCTGACATATCAAAGCTTTATTTGCAACCTTGGCAAGGTTATTTTCACCAGTGGGATGTCAGCGTTTGTGAAGGGGTCAAGTAGTTTTATACTGCCTACGCATATGCCTTCAAGGCATCGTGGCACCTATATTTCTTGGACGTCCGTACAAGTAGACGCTGGCTGTCGTCATGGGGCAGCCACTCATTTTAGTTAGCGTTATTGATTCAGACAGGCGATAATTTGATCTGATAGTTTGTAGGCTCAGAAATACTTATAACACAATTTTGTTATGAAACGGTCACTGCATGCAGAAAGATCGGCCTTCTCGGAGGGTTCAACAAACGCATAGTGTGGTCGGCCAAGTGATAGTCCGGGCAATGCTCCCAGTAATTCGTGTTCCTTTGTCTTCAATGCAAGATCATTTTATGTGAATTGTCCATCGATGTGTTCATTCAATTGCAACTATTCCGCTACACTTATATTAATCAGTATTATTGCAATCCTACCCTCATAGTAATCATTGCAGGTGTGAGGTTAGTTCGTTTCAGTTTTACGTATCGTCTTGCTACGCTGCAATGTTGTCGTGCCAATACCATGTCCGATTCATAAAATGGAACGTAAGATACGTGGTGAAACGGAAATGAATAATCAAAAGAAAAAAAGTGGTAGATTCCACGTATACAGTGGGAATCGATGATATGTGAAGCACGAATGAGGAATGTTCAGTTACCACAATAAAAGTAGCACAACGTTACGGGGAAGACGTAAATTATGCCGCACACGACTTCCATGTCATGCATAATATCTTTGCGCCTAAAATTTGCATTCACCGGCCATTCGCGTCACGCCATACCTAATTTTGTACATGTGAAGCTAGCGAAACGGCCGCGAGTGTGCTATGAGCGGAGCTGGTAGTCATGTTTTACGTGACACGCATTGATTGATATGTGGGGTTTAACGTCCCAAAACCACCATATGATTATGAGAGACGCCGTAGTGGAGGGCTCCGGAAATTTTGACCACCCGGGGTTCTTTAACGTGCACCCAAATCTGAGCACACGGGCCTACAACATTTCCGCCTCCATTGGAATACGTGACACGCATGCCATTATTACTATGTTTGGACTTGTAATTTACCTTAGTCGTCTATTCACGTCACGTAATATCAAATTTGGTATATGTGAAGTCAGCGAAACGACCGCGAGCGCATCATGAGCGTGGCCACTAGTCACGTTTTTACTATACACGCACGTCAACATTTCCACGTGAACCCCAGGTGGTCGAAATTTCCGAAGCCGTCTACTACGTCATCTCTCATAATCATATGGTGGTATTGAGACGTTAACCCCCACATATCTATCAAGATTTCCACGTGAGGGCCTGCCATTTATGTTCGCCATGCAGTCATGTCATACCATAGCAGTTTTGCAATCTGCCATGTGATTGAAACCACCGCAGGAGCAGCAAGGCCATGACATTTAAATCATGACATTTATGACATACATGTTATGATTTTCATGTATGACTAGTCCCTTTTGCTCGTGATATAGTCATGTTATGCCCCACCAATTTCGGTATAGATCACAATATCCAAACAGCCAGGAGAGCTAAACATCGTAGGCGGCTAGACAGACAGACACACATTATATATATATATCAGACAGACAGACAGACACACATTATATATATATATCAGACAGACAGACAGACAGACAGACAGACAGACAGACAGACAGACAGACAGACAGACAGACAGACAGACAGATAGACAGATAGATAGATAGATAGATAGATAGATAGATAGATAGATAGATAGATAGATAGATAGATAGATAGATAGATAGATAGATACGTTGAAACTCGCCGATGTTCGCCGAGAAATGCTTCACATTTAAAGAACATTTTACTTACCGCGATTTTCTACCATATACGAATAAGCCTGTAGAAGTGCATATACTGTCAAAATTTTCAATGAACTACCTGGAGAGTGTTTTTATCAGCTAGTTCAAAAAAGCAATTGAAGAAATTTCTCCCCGAGCTGTAAGATCACGTGGCTTTAGTTTACACCCATGTCATATGTGCTCTTGATCCATCCGTTGTTCCCTTTTTTCTATTTACTGCCTATAAAAAACGCACTGGTATTAACATGTAGTCTGTTCGTTAGAAAAAAGAAACAAATATAGTTTCTATGACCTTATAACGAAATCGTTGTAACTGGCTCTGCTGGGCCTAGTCGCACAAGTCCTAGAAGACTTAGACAGGACTGTTTTGTTTATTATTCTTGTAGATGTGAACAAATTATTTTATACTTAGTGTAAATAGCATTCTTGTCATAATTATCGTAAGGAATATAATTATGACAAACATGGTAATTGCCATAACTGTCATCATCATCATCATCATCATTATTATTATTATTATTATTATTATTATTATTATTATTATTATTATTATTAGGGGTTTACATATCAAAACCATGATATGGTTATGAGCAACGCTGTTGTGGAAGGCTCCGGAAATTTCGATGATCTGGAGTCTCACATCACACAATATACGGGCGTCTATCATCTCACCTTGGTCATCGAAATGGTCACCAAAACCGTGAACATCGATGCAGCAGCCGTGCACTGTGAACACTTTTTAAAAGATCGAAAGTTTGAGTGAAAGGTAATAAGGAAACATGTGGTGTCCTACCTAGAAAAGGAAACGTTAACAAATAAAAGGGGACGTGAGGGATGAATTATTTGCGTAGGAATAAAAAATTACTTATGGTAGTGATGCTGCAAGTGGTGTTGCAAAAGGTGGGGCTAGCCTGGCCTTGTTCCACGTGAGCATCTCCTGAATTGCAGCAGTCCGTCACCAAAAGTCACACATACGGAAGTCTCGCGGGGAAGCCATGTGATTGTGTTGCACGCTCCTCCTCACTGCGTGGGCCATTCAGCAAAAATGACATCTTCGAGTTCCCCGTGCCTGTGACTTTTTTGCATCGCGGCTCTTTACCTCACAAAACGTGGACACAGCCACACAAAATGTTCGATGTCACTGATGTCAGCGTTGAGGAACAAAGTTTCGCATATTTTTCTGCGAATGTGACTAGGAATCTTGTTGTAGACGTAGAAAAATTAAGAGCTGACAAATTGTGCTAGCTACAACAATGTTCGACATGAAATAACACTATAGAGAGGATACTTACTGTGGCCTATAAAATAAAATATTTCATTTCAAACTCGTTCTTCATTCGAGTGTTCTTAACAGCGGATGTGACTACGAAAGAATCGACTTCTATAGCACATAAAAAAGCTTAAATAAACAAGCTGGGGCCATAGTTTTTATGCGAACGAGTCTTCAGGCCACAATATCTCCTTGCGTGGTCGCAGCCACGTGGCATTGCTGTCAAACGTGCAGGTGACCCTGGACGTTCCAGCCATGACCGGCTTCACTTTGACAGGGGTAGCGCTGTTTTGTCTTCACAGAGGTCAGCCCTGAGATGAACATGAAACTCAGACTTCAGCGGGAAATGATTGGCGGCCCACTTAAGGGGACGCCACTAGATATGCCAATTAGACGAACTAGGCAGAGAGCCACGAACACTTACCTATGCTCGAGGCAATCTTTCGCATTCTGAGCCGCACACGAAGAGAGCTCTAACGTTGGTTCTCTGCGGCAAGATTTTCATTGCGTAGCTTCTTTGCGCATCGGCCGCAATTTCATACGCCATATTATTGATCAATGATCGTTATTGTGCCATAGCGTGGCCATTCGATATCCATTAGTTGGCGACACCCATTCAGCGGAAGTCAATTCTTGAAGAAAAAAAAAACAATTCGAAAGGCTCAGCGTGAGCGCCTGTGGAGAAAGCAACTGAACATTTGCATGATTATTTTTCTAGTCTGTCATCAGATTTAAAGCGTGACTAAACATTGAAAAAATATACATATATGGTGGCAGGAAAGTTCCAGATAAGCAATTGCGTCGAGCGGTGTTGAAGAGGTGTGAGCGCGATATTCTCTGCGTCAGCAGAGCTGGTGCAGCGCTTGAATAGTGCGCAAAATGAGGGCTATCAAAATAGCAGCCCTGAGTTAATGAATTATTGTAATGACCCCGCACGTAGAAATAACAAAACACAAACGACAGATACATCAGTTACTACTGTTATTTTCTTTGTGCTTCATACACAACGTTCAGCTATTTTTCGCGTTTGCGTTAGATCGCGTTACTTGCTTCCGCTTGGCTTTCAACTTTCATAGAGGGGCACTTGGCAGACATGAAAATTGACTTCCTTATAATTAGGGTTGATGTATCAAGTAAACTAAGAATGAATTAAACTTTATTCTGTGTGCACACCCAGGCGCTGTACAGAATGTGAAAATGTTGGGAAGGTCCGATGCAGTGACGATAGAATGGTAAGTTCTCTAATCCGCAGAGACTTGAGAAAGGACTGGCAGAAGGAATAAGCAACAAGCCATTTGATGAGCTTGCACCGAGAGAGAAAGTGCAGGAATTCGAAGTTTCGCTTCAGAATGTATTCTCAGCTGTAACCGAGAAAACCAACCTTAGCACTGATGCAATGAACGATAATCTGACTAGTATTATAAGGTAGTGTATGATGAAAGTCGGGGAGTCATTAAACAAACCACATACAAGCTCTTCTACGCGACGAAAAACCTCATTAAGAGACGTCAAACTATGAAAGCATCGAGTGTAACTGACAGAATTGAGCTAGCGGAGCTTTCGAAGTTAACTGGTGTAAGGGAACCGACATAAGAAGATGTAACATGGAGAGAGTCCTTTATGCTATAAGGAGCGAAAGCAGCCTAAAAGCTGTGAAGAAAAACTATGCATAGGTTAAAATCATAATTATTGATTGAGGGACAAGAAATGCAAGGTTGCAACCAATATAGATGGTATAGTTGAGGTAGCGGCGAAGTTTTATAGAGAGCTATATAGACAACCAGGAATATTTTGGAACAAGCAGAAACAGCGTTTTGTGATAAGGTGAAATACTGAAAGTTGTAAAGCGATAGGCCATAGGACAGGTAGCAAATGCCGAGCCGAACAGTAAATGAAATAACTAGAAGAATAAAGGTGGGATAGAGTACATTTGGCAAGAATTCTCACTAAAACTGCTGCTTGGCTGAGTTTTGTGCGCTGGTAAGTCTATATTAAGCATTCTCAAATTATGAATGGTATATAGTGCGCCAGTATCCCTCAAAAGAAAGGTATATATCAGCTTCATTTTACCGCTACTTACCTGTGGAGGAGCAACCTGGAGACTTAAAAGGGGCTTCGACTTAAATTGAGGACGACGCAGCGGTCGATGGAAAGGAAAATAATAGGTGTAACTTCAAGAGAGAAGAAGAGAGTAGAGTCAGCCAAGAAACAAGCCAGGGGGGGGGGGTAAGCGAATTCGGCAGATCCCACGTACCTGGGAATAGACGTTATGCGAAGCATGTGGAGAGAAGGTGACCGTGTTGCAATTTCATTATTGCGCAACGTCATGAAGCGACGCTAAATATTTGTACAAATGTTGCACGTACAGACATATGTTGAAGAGTTGCGGATGTTTATATAAGCAGTTGTTTGCACTTGCGCAACGATGCCAACTGGAACATGCGTATTAGCAACACCAGAAGCCGATATGAAGAGCCGATGCTCGCGAGGATGCTGGCCCTGGACACTGCTACATAAATGAACTTGAGCAATGGCAACTAACCACAATTGATGTTAAGCTGGCTTGGCGGCTACATAAAAGGAGTACATATTTAATGCTTGTAAAATTGGGTAGGCAGCACTGCAACCACTATTGACGTTTCACGAACTTGAGTGGAGTTGAATGAACTTCATTTGTCCAATGGTTGTTGCTGTGCCCAAGGCTAGGCTACCAGGGACACATCGTTCGATGAACATTTTCCGAGGTCCTCGGCGATCGCCCTGGCCCGCTGGACGGCCCACACCTAGTCTTCGAGGGCGTCGCTGAGAAGGGCGGCTTGCCATCGCTCAGCAAGGCGCCCCATTTTGGTGGGTCCCTCAGTTAACGTCATTCTTTCTTGTGGCCTATCTTCATCTCTTTCGCATTGCCAAAGTATATGTGCCATATCGGCCCGTTCTTGCGTGCACCACGGGCAGCCAGATGACAGATGCAGCGTGGGCCATAGGCGGTGCAGATGGTAGGGGATGGTGAACGTGCCTGTCTGCAGCCTTGTTGGGTCCACAACCTGCGACCTGTACAGGCGCACTTGGGGTTGCGGAAATTTCTTCCGGTCTTTCCTATAGTGCTCAAGCACGTCGTGGTACGTGGCAGGAAATTCTTTTGCATAGCAGTCAGCGCACATCTGTTGCCTCGCCTCTTCTGCACCAACTTCAGTTGCCGCAGCAACGGAGGTGGTGGGGGTGGTAATTGCGGCAGTGCCGGTGCCTGTGGCCACCGCCGTGCCTCCGCCGGTGCTCCTCTCAACAACGGTGGCGGCTGCTCCCTTTGTGGCTGCGTCGGGGCGAATAAGTTGCCTCGCGACGAGGTGGGCGCGTTCTTTATGGTTGGGCGGGGTGCTGGTGAGTCTTTGGCTGTTGGCGTTGCGGCTACTGGTTTTTAGGTTAGGCTGTTGGTGTTGATAGTTGCAATGTCTCCCATGTGCGCGAAAAGCCACTTAAGGGCCTTGTCAGTAATCTTGCCTGACGCGAAGTCCCAAGCTCTGGCGTCAAGCATGCGTGCCACCTCCTCAGACACCCAGCCTTTAATATAGCTCCGAATAACTGATTTAGATTCGCTAATAAGCAATGTGTCGTCCGCACCGCTGTGGATTACCGCTAAAGCTATGGCCATCTCTTCTGCAGATTCGGCTGATGACAGGCGTGCTGATACCGTGACCCGAACCTTTCCCGTTGTATCCAGGACCGGCATTGAGAAGCAGGTCCCGCTGCCGTTGACGGGACTTCTGTTGATGTTGCCACTGTCGCTGCAGTAGTAGTTGTCGTAGCAGCAGCAGTAGTGGTGGTGTTAGCGCCACGACTTCGTCTCGCTCGTTCACGGGTAGCGGCGGGGGTTTCGAGCGTCCTCCATCGCCGGCGCCGGCTGACAGTAGATACCTGGCCACATCGGCGAAAAGGACAGCCTCTTGACTTCCGTGCGCCTTCAGGATTGCTGCAGCTCTGCATCTACGTCGTTGCAAGTCGTGAACGTGGTGCATGTTCCTGGGGATGCTTTCTATCAGTATGGCATTCCTGACGAAGATTAGCTTCTATTTGAAAAGCAGTTCCGAGACCTGGCGTAGCTTTGTGGTAAATTGCTTCATTGCCACGCAGAATGCTTGTGTTCGATTTTAGTTGGGACCCTGACATTTCAAATTTCCATTCGTCGTGTCAATGCTACCAATGTCGGGTATTTCTTAACGCTTGCACGTTAAAATTACCCATGTGTGTTCTCGTCGTTCCTGGGTAGATACTGTCAATCACCTGTGACTTATACCAGCGGCACATACCCACCCGTGGCTATGTGCCACTGTCTGGCGAGAAGTGTTTGACGACGTACACGACAGGATTGTAACATTAATCATGTCTTGACCAGCACGTCATATTCGTCAAACCATCTTATCCACCCATGCTAATTTCGGTTCACGCCAAGTTAAGGGGTGACCAGGAGAGCCCCAAAACGTAAGCATCTACACAGATAGATTGGTAGATACCCTCGAAGTCACTGAAGTTCGCTAAGAAATGATTCGGATTTAAAATCACAGTTGAAATAAATAAGAATAAACGGACATGGGCCTGGCACCTATCTCGTAGACAGGTTAACCGCTGGTCATTAAGGGTTTACGGGTATGTAGTGGCAGCAGCAAGCACATGACCGAGTTGACTGGCAAAACATGGGAGAGGCATTTGTCCTGCAGGGGACGTAGTCAGACTAACGATGGTGATTATGACAACGAACCACATTGAGCGGATCTAATGTCATTTTAGTTGTGTGTGGGCACACGATGAAAACAAACGCAATTTGGAAATTATGACCATAACCTTAGCCCTCCCAAACCAATTATTTTGAGAAAAATAATTTACAAAATCTTGCATGCAACATGTGTGCATGCACAAATACAACTTTATGGGTAAAAAGGTGCTCCTAGAATAAAAACGCGCCCTTAATACACAACTTGCCCCAGCTGCACGACAAACTCAAACGAACATGACTGACGATATTCGTGACCAGGCGTGAGTACAGTCAGCTGAAGCGGCGTGCATAACTGACGTCCCGACTATAGAAATGTGACGGTGCCAGCAATTTTGTGTAGTTACCAATTCGGTCACCATGCACAACACGTGCAATCGAATGATCAACATCCACGATACAGGCAACAACAAGAGAGCAAAATCAAACATGGCCGGCATCTGGCCGTTGTAGGGTAGAGTATAGTTTTTTTTAGAAACTTCCGCACGTGCTTTCAAGTAATTAAACCAGTGAAAAGTAGATTTAGTAAAGAACAAGATACAAATTATAAAAGTTATGTATACATATATTAACAGTGATCTTCCGAAAAGTTCCTGGCGTCTAGACTACTCATTCGATCCGAAATCAACGGTGGATGTGTTTCGGGAACTCATTCGACCGAAAATGTCATTTTCATCAATTGGCATTACTTTCTCTGTGTGGTAGCAAAAAAGTGAAAATACATAAAAATTACATTCGCTGTAAATGACATTATATTTGCCATGTGAAAGGTGTATTACTGGACTTCAAGGAAAGGCAAAGGCGTGAAAGAGAGAAAGAAAATTAGGTGGACAGATGAAATTAAAACATTTGCAGGGATAGCGTGGCAGGAGAAAGCACAGGAGCGGATTGATTAGGGAAACGTGGGAGTTTGGCCCCTCAGTATGCAGAGTTAGGATTGAGATGATTATGATGATGATGATGTAGATGTTCTTAAATCCATCTGTTGGGTGGTCATTTTGATTAGTCTATGGGTTTTTTTATCTTGTTCAAACTGCACTATGTTCACAAGCACGTTTTCGTCAGTTGAGCAGCTTTCTGAGAAATACGTATGAATGTTATTTGTAAACTACTATGCCATGCTGCAAAAAAAAAGGTGAATACAATTATTTTATCTTTATAATTATATTCAGTGTAACGTATTAAAATGCCAAAAACAGGTGCATATTTATTAAATATATGAAAACCACCAGCACTATTCATGCAAACAACGTGCGTTGCTTCAGTGTATAGCTTAACTGCCGAGTTTAATCACCCAGTGCCTACTTGGGTACCACGCACATGAATTTCCTTGCCTATCTCTTTGTTTTGTGAAAATTACCTGAGATGGGCTCCTACAGATGCTAAGACTCTCAGCTAGCTAAGGTAACGAGTGCAAACTGTTCAGCAGCACGTCATTCACATTTATTACTTTCGCTATATCTCAAAGTATGTACAAACTTAATAGTAAGCCACCCGACGGAGCTAATAACGAAACAAATAAAATTCCAAATCAATTTTTACCAGAGGGGATGGTGACTACAAGAAAATATTAAGTGCCTGGAAAGAAAAGGCTGCACGGAAAACACATGGCAACAGGTGCCTTACGACCACTTGAATTAGTTTTTCGGAGATTATTAAAGAAGGTAACGTTGCACTGCGTTGCACATGAGGCTGTACATTGTGCAATTACGAGAGCAACTACTGACTGTTTCTCGCTTTCATATTGTAGGTGTTGCAGACCATTGGGTAAGAGACGTAATAAAGCGTTTGCAGAGTTTCCGCCCATCGCTTCGGTACAGGACGTCTCGCGGATGAGGCAGTACACGCGCTATGAAAGGTTCCTGTTTCCAGACGACAGGCACGCCGCCAGGACAGCTTACCTACCAGCAACCTATCCAGTGATAGATTATTTTCTATCATCCGGCCTATACCAAGTATATTTGTGATGGGTCACAGCCAAACTTCGAGTGATCCTTAAGATGTGTTACATGCTGTTGTTACGAGAAAACCCAAGAAAGGCTCGTCAATGTAGATAAAGTCATTCTTTGTACTAAGCATGAGCACCTTGTGCCACTGTTGCACCACAGGTTGCTAGGAGGTAATGGGAGTTTCCATGCGGGCGGCTGTTGGCGCTTGCTTACAGCGCGCATTAGAGAATTTGGGCTTTTTCATGATATCATCCCGCTTTAAGGAGGACTATAAATGCAAATGCTTTTGTCTAGACTATGCGATTGTTCAAGCAACCTGTGTAGGAGGGCGCATTGAGAGAGTTACACGACATTTATTTTCTTGTACTGTCAAACGTGCCCGAACCAAAGGCAATCATTTGAGGGTGTTGGAAGCACGACAAATAGATATAATTCCTTTAGTGAACGAAACAAAGAGAATTGATCAAGAATTCGTCTCCTTTGTTAGGCACAACACAACAGTTAAGTACGGTACATGGGGCATTATCAGTAACCTCTAACTGTGGCGTGAGGTAATCATGTTATGAAGGTAAACAAATAAAGTGAACAAGACAACTTTCCGCAGGTAGGATCGAACATATAACGAGTGTTTAAGGCTCGTAGCTCAGATTATATATATATATATATATATATATATATATATATATATATATATATATATATATATATAGATAGATAGATAGATAGATAGATAGATAGATATACGCCCCGCCGCGGTGATCTAGTGGATAAGGTACTCGGCTGCTGACCCGCAGATCGCGGGTTCGAATCCCGGCTGCGGCGGCTGCATTTCCGATGGAGGCGGAAATGAAGGAGGCCCGTGTGCTCAGATTTGGGTGCACGTTAAAGAACCCCAGGTGGTCTAAATTTCCGGAGCCCTCCACTACGGCGTCTCTCATAATCATATGGTGGTTTTGGGACGTTAAACCCCACATACCAACCAACCATAGATAGATATAGATAGATAGATATAGATAGATATAGATAGATAGATATAGATAGATAGATATAGATAGATAGATATAGATAGATAGATATAGATAGATATTGATATATGGATAGATATAGATAGACAGATAGATAGGTAGATAGATAGATAGATAAAAATGTTCATTGTATCTGCAGTTTAGTAATGAAAGCCTCGCACTTAAAAAAAACAGTACAGGCTTTTGACCAAAAAAAGGCTAAGACAAGGTACCACAATCCTGTATGTAATCTCTAAATAAATCTAGCCAACACATAAACAAGTAGTGTATGAAAATGTCTAAGTCTGTTCATGTATATACTTCGATTTGCACAAAATACGTTATTGTGCCACCTCCTAAAAGAAGTTGCGTAAATAATAAAGTCGATGAGTAGTCTGTTAGAAAAAATATTCATATAACCGGTATATGAATTTTATAATCTTAATCTCGCCTATACACGTCTGCCTCTGCACCCAAATAGGAATGTAAAGCTCACTTTTTTTTTCTGAAAGCTTCGCGTTTGAAAGGCTTCACTGCAGGCAAATAAGAAGTGTATTACTGGGACAGGAAAGCCCAAATAATTGCGTTGGGCGTGGCGCACCATGAAAGGTTTGATTCTTCTTCTGCGAATTTTTTTGTTTTGCTTCACGCAATGAGCCCACGAAAATGTCACGGCGTTTGACGTGGTGTCCATCTCAGGTTCCCAGCCACCTGCCCGTCTCTCGGCCTCAATCCGAAACAGCACAGGCACCATTCGTCTTTTTGCGAGCGCACCAGTTTTCTATCGAGTGGGCGTCACCATTTATAGGCATGGCGGCAAACTCATTCCTATAGCTACTGTTGTGAACACATCTCCTTTATTTCGTTGTCCAAATAAAGCACGCTCATTTCATCGATATTGATAATAAAAGGCGTTGTTCCAAATGCGAAAGCTGCATCACAGGTGTTTGCGTGTCATTTTAAGTACGGCGCATATCGATATATGCTTTTTGCGTGAAAGATGCTGTATGAGAAATATATTTACGAGCTACGTGCATATGGCCTTATTGATTTTTTTTCTCTGTGTGTAAATTCTCCATACCTTCTTTTTTTTTTCACTCCATTTCTGTTCATAATTATGCATGTGCCACGCGGATATGTAGAAACGCATCGAGCGTAAGCTTTTTTTTTCTTCTTATTTTTGTGTCCCTCCGTCTACTGTGAGCTGTTTTTCCCATTTCTTTTGTATTTTTTCCCTAGGCTTCCACGTGTGAGCATGGGCTCCCAGCTTTGTAAGCAGGGTGATCATAGGCGCAAAGTTTACTCTTCGCCTTATTTGTTATGATTGCTTGTTTTTAGGGGCTATAGACGTTTCAACGTGCTTTGCTATACATCAACGCCTCGATCGATGCCCGCGGCCCTAGCAACAGTAGATCACAACGTCCGCCAAGCTGGCGCTTTATTTCAATTAGCAGCGGTCTTCTATTCTGGCCTTCCACGTTGCGTAAGAAATAGAAGAAAGAGAAAGGAAAGCCTCGTGCTCCACAGGAAGAGGTGAAGCGAACCGGAAAGAGCTCGCACAAAATCGACCGAGCGTTCATACAATTCGCCGCAAAACCTGAACTTGAAAACGTTAAGCGCTTATAAAAGGGAAAATAATGTGAGAAAGTGGTGCTTACCATTGGCGTACCTTTTTCTGTGAGCGTTTGTTGATTTTTTTTCTTTTAAATAAAACGTCTGGGACATGGAACGTCAACAGATGACTGAATGCTTTCCTGTAAAAGCTCTCGCTGAAAAGTCTCTACACAATAAGAAGAAAAAGGTTTAAAATTCGTGCACGCGTAAAAACTTCCCAGTGTTCGACGCAGCACGTCAAACCAATACCGCAAGAACGTCATAGCTTTGTTTTTTGTTTGCGACCCTGTTTGGCGTATCAAGAAAGCTTAACGATGAAAGTTTTCTTCACGGCGACATAAACGTACTAAGCTGCCTTAGGAAAAATGTATTTCACTCGTTTCCTGCACTTTGAAAGAAAATTAAGTCCATCAAGAGAACTGTGCACTTGAAAAGAAATGGCAGTCACTAGACATTTCTTTAGAATCCAACTTATGGCATAGTGCAACGCCTCGAGTACCAATAATGTTTGAGCCGCTTAGTACTTACCACTTACTGCAACAATATCCATCACAAAGGCTGCCCAGAACAGCAATAACGTCGCCAGAGTTTTTTTTTTTCGGAGGTGGGGGGGATAACGGTTCCTTATGTATGGTTGTGCATGCGTTTGTAATCAGATGGCTGAATCCCTCCACCTCTTTCCCTGGCTACGCAAGCGCATATCAGACACTGGCGTAGCTGGGATGGGAGTTAATGTTTTCCTTTCTTTCAGTGTCGTCGACAAAACAAAAGAATACTCGCTGAATGAAGATGATATGCATACACACGGGAGTTCTGTTGTAAAGTACCTATATAAGAAACCATTTAGTATCTTCTCATAAAGAAAATCCGTACTTCGTGGTATCCTAGTGAAAAGAGGAAGCAGAAGCAGCGGCAACTTATTTCAACGTATGAAAGACCCCTAGAGAGCGTTGCGCAGAAGCCACATGGTTTGCTTTGTAGTGCCTCAGTATTCATCCAAAGATTATTTTGGAAGTAGTCAGCACAGGTTTTGAATTGCAAGAAAGTCGTAGGTAAACGAAATGAACTTGTGAGCGTTATATTTTTAGTAATACAGGCTGCGAGAGTTGTGTCACGTGCAAAGCATGGTAAAACAAGTAATGAAGAGAATTTTCATACCTTAACAAGGCAGTTTAGTGCATAAAATCATTTAGGTGCTGTTAAGGTACGTCGCAAACGTTAGTGGAACGGGTTTGGTGGCACGTGTCATTAACCCGTTCAGACGAGATACTCATACCATCATCAACTTGAGGGCAGTGCATCGGTGAGGCTATTGTCCATTACGAAGCGACAGTTCGTGCAGGGTTTGGACGAGCCTAATTATTTTCCGCGTGATCTCCAATGAACGCGACCCCGTCAGCTCACCTATAAAGGAGAAGATTTTATGGTCAAAAGGTCACCACTGTGAGCCGGAACTATTACTCTGTGCCAGCTTGTTTCACAATGTTAGAGGACGAAGAAGTGAAGAACTAGGCCATGCTTGCTCTCGCCATCTTGGTTGTTTTTACTCGTATTACTGCGACTAAATATTGTAAATACACCCGTTTTCTGTCATCTCCCCGCAACATCTTTGGAGGAGGTGCTGGGTACATTCGACATAGCGGGTGCTGGCTCGACGAAATTGCCTGTCAACATAATGGGCTGTCCAAGAAGAAGCCCGCTGCGGAGTTCTGTGATGTGCTCCAGATGTACCCCGGCTCCTCTACCAAACATGTTATGGCTCCTCCCCGTAACAACATAGACTACTTTTTCGCAGCTAGTTTGTTTATGCAAAACTAGACGGTGCCAGAGCACCGCAGTGCCACGGCCTTCCCCTCGGCGGCGCTGCCGCAATGTGGCATGTGGCGGACGTTGTCCTGCAGCCTGAGGGGAGAAACGGTGGTGGTAGTGATTCTTGAGGAAGGAAAAAGGCATCTAATTTCTGTCAGCCATAAGTTGACAAGGCGCAGTGCCAAACAGAAAAAAAAGAGAAACAGGTGGTGTAGACTATGCACTGCGCCCGCTTTGCCGGCCTTCAACCCGGGAGCGTCTGCGACGAATCGGAGAAGAGATTGTTGAATTGGAGGGTGGGGTTGAGTGACGCAGTAACTGTCTCTCAAGCGAGGTCACCACAACCACGACACTTGGGGAGAAGGGGTAAAAAGGTAGGGAAGATCTAGGAGAAAGTGAGAGGCATGGTTTGCGGGGTAGGGGGTAGCGTAACAGAGGACGCGCCGCTTAACCCGCACAGACACATAAATTGAAGTTTCTCGCTGTGAGGTAGAGTCAGCGTGGTCTAGAGGCGGTCGCTCAGTTGTGCAACCTCGATGAAGTTGAGGACGGCGTCTAGGGCAGAGCGAACATGATGGGTAGATCCTACCGGGCTGAGAATGTCATCCACTGTTGCAGACGACAGTCTCAACTGCTTTTAGGAACGCGTGAGTGCTTCGCGTTGCTCGGAGAGGGCTGCACAGGAGAGAAAGAGATGCGCCAAGGTATGGTGGTTAGAAGGAGAGGTGTCAGCATCCACGCGCCGGAGAGCGCGCGAGAATTCATCCGGATGCGGTGGCACTGCGGTCGTTTTCGAGATGCCCCTCCTCGCACGATCAGTCGTTTTTCGTTGCAAATATTTCAGGCTACCCTGCGGATTGTAACAAAGTCTAGCTGTCGCAATTCTGGCAGCGTGCTGCAAAGCGTGTATTGGCAGTGAAAACTAGTGTTTTCAATTCACTTCATAGTATATCTGCTACGAAGCTTAGAATATAGAGAATCAAGTGACTTGCGGTGAGCTTGACACTAAAACATAGTCGGTGCAGTTTTCAAATTTGATGCCGTGGTGTTGTTCTCCGTGAAGTCTTAATGCACGTAAAGGTATCGGCAACCAGTATTTTTATGACTCGCCCAATCAAGGTCTAATTTTACCAGCGAGACATTTATTTTCTCGAAAGCAGAAAAACACCATGAAAATAAACACAGCATATGCATTAGGGTGAAGAAAACTGCAAGTTATATGAAATTCAGCTAAAGCAAGTGAATAAGGCTACTAAAGAGAACAGTAAATATACGATGATACAATGGGCATACATACACACATGACATTGAGATTTCATTGGCAAAGAGATACAGTCACAAACCGGTTCACACAAAAAATTGATTTCTGCATATGTGAACCCAGCCAGACAGTGATGTCACCGTTGTTCACGGGGGGTTTAGAACAATGTGAACAAGACAATAGTAAAATTCCAAGAAACAACAGACTGTGAGTAATGCACAATAACATAAAATAACACCTTGTTCACTGAGTTAATACTGGGGCAGGTGAGTCAGACGTCTCAACTTCAAGAACTTCATTTTCTCTCTCTTTTTTTTTGATTGGACGCATTTTCTCAAGCAAGAGAAAATGCATTGTGGTCAGTGTAGAGAATGTAATTATCTGATTTGTCACTTCCAGGTTGTGGTGTTCACAGCCGACCATATTTAACCTCTTCACAGACAGGCAAGAGATAAAGTCTGTTATGCTATCACTTCTCAACTTGTTGAAACTTAAGCAATGGGTGAGTGCATTTTCCATAGCTTTTACCATGTCTGCTAAGGACTTGGATGGGTAAAAAAAGCACAATTCTGCCGGAAGCAAACTGGAATTCCGACTGAAGCAGCAACCTGCTACATTCGTTGCACTTCGTCTTTTCACCATCTTCCGGGGCACATAGCCACTGACGTAATAAATGATCCGGGAGTCACTTTTGCATCTAATGAGATCAGTGTAATCAGGGAGGGCTTCACAAGCAACAATAACTTCATGAACCTTATTGAGGCACCCCACATCTAGCAGCTCATCAAGCTTATTCTGCAATTTTATTGAATTATTGAAGATGCCCGGACATAGAAGGCTGCTCGGAACTCCAGAAGGTATGTTTCCCCTGGGGGTGACTGTGCCAAACTGTAAAAACTGAGGCAAGTTACAGAGATTATAAATTGTGTCGGCGAAGGGTGATCATTCGAGCCAGACATTTGCTTCAGAATTCCAAAAAAAAGATTTCAAGTGCGTCTTGGTAGAGGCGAGACGTCATCATGTGTTTATCGCCCAAGGTTTTCGTAACATAGTGCCGGATGGAAAGGGTGCTGGTTAGGGTGACGCGGAGTCCTTCGGCTTTCTTCCCTTGTTTGTGGGCCGAAGCATATCCCGCATTGCATCCAGGTGCAAAGCAGTGTCTTTGCTGTTTACTCATCACTGTTGCATGGTCACATTGACACGTATTGATCCCGAACAAGTCCAAATAGGCAAAGCGCAGACGTTGCGACTTGCGAGCACACGAGCAAGTGACTAAAGGGGCCGCGCTAGCGGCTGGCAAGCGCTCTCGACCGATCACGGTGGCGACTTGCGCGCTGCTACGCGGCGAGATGAAATACCAGCACGCCTCCTTTGAAGGCGAGGGCGGGACGATGCTGACACCTCTCCTTCTAGCCACCATAGCCAAGGTTTTCTTGCGAAGCAGCTCCCGGAGGTAGTGTCGGCGACGAATCAGCCAGCCATCGGCGATGGTGAAGAAGTGGAAAGGAGGCCATTAAATCACGTGTTCAAACGTGCACCTCCAGTTCGCCGCTGTTGAAAACGGTCTATATAAGTTATCTTCGTAGACGACTGATTGCCCTGGCACATCATTTTGTTATCAACCAAGTTTCCCCGAATATTGCACACGTGCCATAGGAACAAACCTTTTTTTAACCATATGTTCTTTTGTGTTTGTCACGGTTGGCTAGTTTTTAAATGTGAAGCATTTCTTTGCATACTGCAAGCACTTTTGTTATCTATCTATCTACCTATCTATCTATCTATCTATCTATCTATCTATCTATCTATCTATCTATCTATCTATCTATCTATCTATCTATCTATCTATCTATCTATCTATCTATCTATCTATCTATCTATCTATCTATCTATCTATCTGCCGACGTCTCGGTGCTATCATGATTACCCTTAACTTGGGGTAAACCAAAATAAGTACGGAAGGCTAAGATGGTTTGACGAATACGACTCGCTGGTCATGACATGAATAATGTCAAAATACCGTCGCGTAATTCATTAATCTCTTTCGACCTGAAAGTGGCACATTCCCACGGGTGGGTATGGGTCACTAGTATGCAGTATATGCCACAGGTTATTGACAATTCATACTTACCCAGGAACGGCGAGAACACAAATTGGTAATTTTAACGTGTTAGCGTTAAAAAAATCAATGTAATGCAACATAATGCATGCATAATGCATGCAACAACGAAAAAGTTCGAATTCATATATAAACATATGAATCGGAATGGCTTATATAAACTGTGCACTTTTTCTTATTTTTCCCCATTTTTTGCAAGAGTACCCCTTCACGTCTTTAGGTAATCATCTAGGCACTGGTGACAATGCATAAAATCTCTGAACTCGAGTAAAGCCCACAGCTCTAAATGACCATGTTATTTTTACGCGCTTCTTAATACTCATGCCATTATGACTTCAAGAAAAATATCAAAAAGCATCTTCTGACATAGGTCATTCGAACGAGTTTACTCCTCACAGCATCCATCCGCTGTTTCATCACCCCCTTTACCGCAAGAGCAAAGTACTTTTTTTCTGTTTTTCCGATTCTCTGGAGGCACTCTACTCTTCACGATGCCTCAGCTTCAATATTTTAGTCGAGACATATCGCGTGATTGTCAGACATGAGGTGATGTTGGCAATGAAAAGGAAGCGATGCAGAAGGATTGTCTGGCATCGCAGCTCAATTTCACGAAGCACATTTCGTACAGGAAAGAACCTTGAAAGACAAATGTAACTGATTCGGCCCAGAGTGATATAAACAGCGTGTGCAAAGCCGCACAGCCACCAACACACAAGAACGTGCGTTGAGGATCAAAACATCCATTCGATGAATTGGTTGGTTAGCTGCTCTCTTAAGAAGAAAGAAGCGCAGAAAAGCCCGCATTGACACCGCGGCATGTCGTGTAGCCCTGTTCTTGCAATTTCGAACATAAGAAGAAAAATGAACGTTTGAATGCGCATTAAGAAAAAAAAAAGGTCACTAAATCTTCATCGATCGTCGTCGTACAGAAAGTTTTACGCCTCAAATCCCGGCTGCGGCGGCTGCATTTCCGATGGAGGCGGAAATGTTGTAGGCCCGTGTGCTCAGATTTGGGTGCACGTTAAAGAACCCCAGGTGGTCTAAATTTCCGGAGCCCTCCACTACGGCGTCTCTCATAATCATGTAGTGGTTTTGGGACGTTAAACCCCACATATCAATCAAAGTTTTACGCCGAGCGAACGCTTCTATTTTATCCCAAGACAGTGACACCTAGTCTAAACGAGCAAGCGCAATGCTCAATGGAGTTGTACCAAACGCACATACAAGTGTTAGCCGCTTTTGGGGATACCGCAAACTTATCACTTTTAATACTCTTCAGCGCTTCCGAGTTTTATCGCTCGCTTACTGCCTGCCGCGCGGTTATCGACATCGACCGACCGATACGAGTGAGAGAATTGCTTCCGACGTAGCTGCTGACCAGGCAGCCATGATGTCTAAGCGTGAAAATAATGGCGTCGCGCGGGCGCCGTTACGCGAGTGCACACAGTCTTGCAGCAGTCGGGAAATGGTCGCGCCGGGGGCACTTTCTTTTTCCGGGACCGGGTGTGCTCGGTGCATCCACGCCCGCTGCTTTGGGTCGGATGGCACGTGCCTTTATCGCTGTCACCAAGGGACCTTTCCAGAAGCGAAGTCGAGCACCGCACGCACACCATACAACACGCCAGCCTCATCTGAATGCGCTACTGTGCATGGGACGTTGGCGGACGACCCAGTTTGCGAGGAGGGCGGCTCTGTTTGCATGTGTCGCGTAAGGTAGCCAGATTCCGTTTCACTTTATCGATATACCATACACGCCAGCCTCGGGGCAACTCTCTGGACTGGTATATATGGTTCGCCTTTAGACGCCCTTTAGTTTTCGTTGACTTCTCTTTTTCTCTTGCTAGTCTACTGGAGCACGCGATCCAGCCTGGCGTTGCCGACAGGCGCAAGAAATCACCGCTTGCACGGCCGGTAATCGAAGTCTCGAGAGCACGAACTGCGTGCGCCCTTCCTTTATGAATGCTTCGTCCGTAAATTGAAGCCTTTGTAACACACGGTCGAAATAGCATGCAGTACTGATTTAGAAATTCAACCACCGTTCCTCTTTTTACCACCTGTTTTACAGGTATGTCATGTCAGATCAGCTTAATGAATGAGAAGGGTATATAAAGTAAGGAAGACGTAAAGTGAACAATGTCAGAACGGAGAAGGCCATCTGCTGACATGGCTGTATATACTTGTTTTAGTTGTGTTCAATGACACATTGTTTATTTAGTGAAGCGCATCCCAACGAAAAGAAGGTGATGGGCTTCGAGCATAGCAGCAAAAATGATTATCTCATGAACGTTATTCGTGAGAGAGCTGCTGGCACTTTAGTGTCCGAGTATCCTCAGTTTCAGAGGTAATATGCTGCATAGCAAGTGATTGCACATGACGCAGCATGTTGTTGTTGTGCAGCTCTCTCGTGCACACAATTTCACCATGCTGGAACAATAAGAACACTAATTTCAATCGTAACAATATGATACTCTGGCAAAGTTTTATCATGCCTATTTACTTTAACCTTGGTGGTGTTCGAGGTGTGCATTCAGTACAGGTGCTATAAATGACCCTCCCTACATCTGCGAGTATATGTAACAGAATGCGTTCTCGTGATGACCACACATTGCAGGAGCCATGAAGACAAACATCCTCAGTTGCACAGTTATTTCCATAGTTTCATGCATCTAAAAAAAAACAGCTGACATTCTCTTTGAAGCAAAATAAAACAAAATCTGCAGCATACACTTAGCTTAAAATATATTAGTGCAACTTCCTCTGCTTATGAAGCACTCAGTTTAGACGCAAAACTATCAGCTACCTAGGCCCGTGTGCTCAGATTTGGGTGCACGTTAAAGAACCCCAGGTGGTTGAAATTTCCGGAGCCCTCCACTACAGCGTCTCTCATAATCATATGGTAGTTTTGGGACGTTAAACTTCACATATCAATCAATCAAACTATCAGCTACCACCTTGCTGTCAGTAATTATTGTCTCGTGAAAAATTCAAGTGCGTATAGCCCTTTAGGGGCCCGTCTTGTTCATCCACTGCAGCATGTCACATGTTTGCGTAGTAGTCAATAAAATCAACAAAGACCTAAAACATAGCTAACATCGCCATGGTCATCGGCAGAATTTTTCTTGGGGGTTGCAAACCATTGTTGCACAGCGGCTGGGGAAAAAGGAGGGCACTGGTGTAGCTTGGGTGAGGGCAAGTACTGTTGTAGCTTGAGCGGGGCAAGTGCCCCTTTTGCAACCCACTGAAGGCGGCAATGAACATCGCTCTAAACCTGTGCAAAATGAACCCACAAGGTTTGAAATAACATTTACTACGAAAATAACCAAGAAATAATCGCTATAATTAACATTACATCGCAAAAAAATGCTTCTCCAGCATCTGGCTGATACCCGCGCCACGTAAGAGAGGGTACCACCAGCTCGATAAGCGCACGCCGTTGCCAAGCGAATCGCTGGTATCCCGTCCTACGGCATTTCTCGAGCTTCGATGTAAAGGAGCTGCATTCAGCACGTGACTTCGAATTGCCCCAGTGCCTACACACTTGCTACAATAACGTATACAATTTAGTGCGAGATTGAGAACTACATCGACACCTGCACAAAAACTGAAAACTGAATGACGGCGATATTCAACATGTGTTTTTTTTAGGTATATATTGAACATCATCTTTGTTGCATTTGCTTTGCCTGCTTCGTACCAAACAAATTAAATATGATGAAATCTAAATTCATGCCAACACACACACACACACACACGCACAACACACACACACACACACACACACATATATATATATATATATATATATATATATATATATATATATATATATATATATATATATATATATATATATATATATATATATACTACCAGAAAACTCGCCTGTGAAAGAAACAATAGGAAACATTAAGGAAAACATAAGGCATGTAATACGGATTGGTGATAAATCACTAAAATAGCAACATGCCCATGTTTCTAAGACAACGAAAATTCGTTACAGACGTACAAGCATACGTGCCTTTTTTTTCAATTTATGAAGTGTTTTTTTTTCATATTGGTAGTGTGAGGTGAACTATAAGGCCTCAAAGTGTTTCCACAATGACAAATTAAAAATCACATACTATATAGCGCTTTATTTTACTCCAGATTATCTCGCCCTAATGGTCTGCTATAGCGTGCAGTGAAAGCAAAGAGAAACTCAGTTTAGAGGTGATAGGAACGTTGATCAGATAAGCGTCCTGTTTACCGGTCTACACGACTAAAAGAGGAGGAAAGGGAAAAAGAGAGAGCACTAAGATCGAGCTTGTGCGTTCGGTTACCGCACCAATGACAAATATTTTTTTGCATCTTTATTTCTCGTATTCTTACGCCTGAACGCAAAGTCTTCTGTGAGAGTTGTCCAAGTGATGCGTTAGCGTTTTGTTTTATTGTAGGCAGCAGGCATTCCTAGAACGCCGTTTTAGGGCAGCATTGGGCACTAATAGGCGTCTCGAACGCCATTTTTCTTTGCAAGCAAATTCAACGACCCCTGCAAAGTGTCGGCGCACAGCAAAACTTCTCAAAGCTTGAATTTTCTTTACTTATACAGTCGTTACTGTCAGCTTTACAAGTTTCCCTGTAGAGGGCTTTTATTCCACCCCCAGAAAATTCAACGAAGCCTCCGAAAATTGTTATTTCGCGACATTTGTTTTGATGCGACGCATTCATGTTAGTCACGCTTGTTACGTTAGCGCAAGCATGGCTGCATCGCCTAGTGGCTAAGGCACTCGCTTTCATACCATGGTGGCACAGGCTCAAATCTAACTACTAAGTGTCAACTTATTGCTTTTCTTTAGAGCGGCAATGGTCTCTTGCGACATATTGACTGAGTGTTTTCACATACAGTCGGCGTAGAAGTACTACGAATTGAAAACTGCAAATCCTTCCCTGAACATTTCTTAGTTTTATTATTGGTCGACTTTGCATTACTTTAATCGAGAGTTCTACGTGCATGTCATACATCTACTCGACAATCAATTACACAACCTAAAATTAATTCTTATGAAACTGCCAAGACTGTAGTTGCAAAGCGCTAATGCCTCCGTAAATAACAATATTCAACATTCTTATCACAACAAATGATCCCTTAACTCAGCTACGAATATTAGTGACTCTTCGATCCACAATTGCAGCACTGAAACAAGAACTCAATTTTTAGAAGGCGACGTTTACACCAATTGATTGTAAAATTGAGATTATGCTTACTAATTCGCCGAGTGAACAATTGTAAAAGTGCAGACAACTACTGCCTTTCTGTGACGTGTTTAGTTGCTTGAAGTTGTTCAAACATTTTTTTTTCTGGCGTGTTTCAACGTTTGGCACACATCAAAGGCTCGTAGCTTTTACCAAATTGTGGATAACGATATAGCGGCGACAAATTGAGAATTCGCTTTATAACCAAGTCGACAAGTCACCCAACGTTTAAGCACCGGAAGTAATCGTGAATGGAGGAGAGGGATCTCAAGTCACTGAATTTTCTTAGTGAAAGGCTTGCTGCGTGTTGAACACTGGGAAAGGCCAAAAAAGTTTTCAACTACGTGACAGAAATCTTATCCTCAGTGGCAAAACAGGATCGCCTATTTCTGGGTCAACCTAACAAAAAAACGCCGAAAGTGATTGATAACTCCACAGAAGGCTTTCGATAATTCAAAATTACGCATAAAAAAAAGCGAGAATACTTGCCGTGACGCCCAGCATAGACAACTGAATACTGAATAAATGCGCTTGGCTGTCTAAGGTTGAGGCCACACTGCTTCCCGCTGATGATTGGTAACCTGCTTCGATATAACATTCGCATTCCGAACACGTTACTCCGAAAGAATTTTTCTGGACGGAGGAGAGAGAGGTTACTGCCAAAAAGTTCGACAACTAGCAAAGCATCTCCTCACATGTACGCTGTGGTGCTGTGGTTGGTATCGGCTAAAATCAAATATATGGTCTCTCTCACTGTCGGGCGCGATTAAGTTAGCCTGCGAGCAAAATGAAAAAAAAAGAATATTTATGCAGAAATGACCGAGGTGTAGAAAACTTGTTCTACAATATATTATAAACACATTGTTTTTTGCTCATAAGTTTGTCATAAATACCGGTGAATACGAACAAGGAAGTGGAACAGTTTAGAAACACGTATTTTCTGTCTCTTACTCCCCAACTCTCCTCCAACCACAGTTGATTGATATGTGGGGTTTAACGTCCGAAAATTACCATATGATTATGACAGATGCCGTAGTGGAGGGCTCCGGAAATTTTCGACCACCTGGGGTTCTTTAACGTGCACCCGAATCTGAGCACACGGGCCTACAACATTTCCGCCTCCAACGGAGGATGAAGCCACCGCAGCCGGGATTTGATCCCGCGACCTGCGGGTCAGCAGCCGAGTACCTTAGCCACTAGACCACCACGGCGGGGCCCTCCCACCACAATGCATATCGCTTATGGCATAAGGAATTACGAGCAACCTTATCCAACGATTGTTATATCTTAGAGACGATTGTTATATCTTAGCCATTGAATTCTGGAATTACCACTTAGACGTGCGTACAAAGCACAATGTATAAGCTTCCCTAAACTCTAAAAGCAAATGGCGTCTCGTCGGTTATACTTGTCCCAGTATACGCGATTGCAGGGCCATTGGGAACTAATATGGCATAGAAATTACCCCACTCCCGTGAAAAGCCGTTATACCATGAATTATGGTGAAGCTGGCATTGTGGCCCCGCACAGTAGAAACCGTGTTTCAGCACCGCCTTCGTTCGCGAGGTGCTTGGCAAGTTGCCTGCAAATGGAGGGCCGTAGAAAAATACAGGAGCACGTCGTTAGCAGTTTCACGCTTGCAGCAGCGTATGGAGTGACGACTTTGTACTGGCTGTGAAGAACATCAAGCGCAAAACACCGCGATAGAGTAGCATCACCATTAGGCATGCGAGTGATCCCGAGTGGAGTTGTGGAGAGACCCGGCGCCATTCATATAGCGCGTCAACCAAGCGGCCTTTAGGCAGCGCCTCTGAGAACTTCCTAGAGTGGTATGTCGATTCGTTCAAGTAATAAATGTTTGTTTCTACGACAGTGAATGTTAAAATAATTACTTTATCCAAAAAAGCTTCCGGAGTTGCAACGTTGTGCCAATGCATTGCGGGTTACCCTGACGTATACAGAGATAAACGCCGTTCAGTACTTATATAAGGCTCATCTGCCTTTCGACCAGCAGAATTGAAGCACTCAAGCCAAAACCGAAGCATTGGTGCACTTACAATTCTGCATTTACTTATCTATATATCGAGGCCTGTATACTTAGACTTAGGTGCACGCTAAAGAACCCCATGTTGTCGAAATTCGAAGAGCCCTCTACCATGGCAGACCTCGTAATCACATCGTGGTTTTGGTACGTCAAACCCCAGTAATTATTCTGTACTATATGTCATACTATGGTGGTAGATATAACACTTTTTCTACCATTTCCCGCTCCATTTACCCCAGTCGCTGACATAAAACATCGTAAATATTGACGAAACATTTTCGTGTTACCGACATCGACTCGAATACCTGGGGCTGTTCACCTTCAAATAATCTGCTCATTATTGAAATTTCTCGAATATTCGCACATGCCTATATATGCCTCACCCTTTGTCGCGATTCCCTATGTTATTTTATGCCAAACATGCATCTGGTTGACTTTTCTATCTAAGTTTTGCATCTCTTTTACTCTGTCAGTGATACAAACCATCCACCTTCACGCCTGTTGTTTAATGAGACAAACTAATTGTGCTAAGAGCAAATTAAAAGGGGATTTCGTTATTTATTTTGTTTTTAGATCACAATTGCGCTCTGTTGCCTTGAATTGACTCTTCATTGTCCATAAGTAAGTTGTGTGTTTAAGTTATGCTAGGTCGCAATATAATTCTGACTGGTAAGCCCAATCTTATAATAATCGACAGCTAAGGTTGCCCTTAAATTCCTCGCCAAAATATATATTGGCACACTACAAGCCTAAATCCAACTTCGGCAGGTCGCGCAATCGCTGAGTCGCAGAAATGTGCTCACCACTGGAAGGAAGCGTCACGAGCAGTAGCGCGTGCCTGTGAGTAATCCTATTAAGCCGCAAGTCGGCTGAAAATACCACCGCTGAAACTTAGCTCGAGCCGTGGCAGCAAAAGAAACACACCAGGCCGCTCGACTTGGATAACGACAGCACAGGCCCTTAAAATAATCCAGCTCGTATCACCAGACGTCAGCTAATTTTGTTAATTACTTGGCGAGCACGTGTATAGCGGGACTAATCGACGCCCCTCGTATATAGCAAACGAAGTGCAAAACACCGATTCGTATGATCAACTTTGTTTATTGCTGGTAGCTCGCACTCCTTGGAACCGCTTGAGCGGAAATGGCTTCTGCGTCGAGCAACCGGTGCCTGAAGACGTCCCCGCTGCCTCCCCGTTGTGCTCTACGTGTCGCTCCTTTCCGACATCCCATTAACTGGTGCACGAGGGAAATAGAAAAAAAAAGAAGTGATACGTGCTTCCGCGCCGTTGAGCGTTGAGTGTATCTCGACATTGAGCAACCAGCTGGCCTCAGCACTAAGCCGGGTAGTAGCGAATGAAACCAGGCGGGAATAAAACCAGGAAGTGGAGGATTTTATTCCCCTCTCAAACTACGCCCCAGTTCGCACGAGCCTTGCGTACTAAAAGGGGTATACGGCTAAGCGAAGCTGAGCTGTTGTTTTACCTTGGCGCCTGCTCGGCGACACGTCTTCCGAGTCAATGCTGCGCGAGACAGGAGTCTAGATATTTTTTTTTCTGGAGCTCCAATAACGGTTTGTGGAAAACGAGATTTGTCATTGGCCTAAAGACGAGCCCCCCACTAAAATTGTGCCTCACCATACTATGCAACTGTTTGACTTGGTTTGTGTTGTTCGGCCATGACTAGGTCACCGGGCGACTTACTCTCGTTCTCTCTCTCTCTCTCTCTCTCACTCACTCATTACCTTAACAGCCCACTCACATGATCATTCACCCATTCCATTCATTTACTCCGCGCACTCCACTAACCCACTCAGTCACTCACTCATCGCTCAACCACCTAACTCAAACACTCCAGCTACTCACTCCCTCATAGGTCATTCCTTCGCTCACTCAATTACTCACCCCTTCCCTTCCTTCACTCCGCTCACTCCACTAACCTACTCACTTACCTGCTCACTAAATCCCTTACTCACTCCACTCAGTCCCTCACTTACACTACTCATCAACTCTCTCAATCGCTCGCTCACTCACACACATACTCAACTAGCCTTGCAGAAGCACAAAACCTGTGGCCATTTACTCTCAAAGTAGTTAACTGAACGTAAAAGGCGATATAGAGGCTGGCGTAAAAACGTGTAGAAGTCAAGGAGCCACACAAAAGAAACGGTTTGCTCGCAGAGCGGGCTTGTGGCTGCCGTTGTGTTCCACGTGGGCACGCTCGTGGAGCGTGAAAGTGGCGCCCGCCTTGGAGACGGGAACCCTGGAGGGATCACTCCACGCCCACCAAGCAAGTAACCGGACACGCACTTGACCAAAACAATGCGCTACTGCCGCCTCATCGTTGTTCTATATGTAGAACAATGCGTCATTGGCAGCCCCTCACGAAAGCACGGGCTTACCACTCCGGGAAGCGTTGTGGCTGCCTGTGATGAATTGCGAAACGGTTTCTCTGGTCAGCGGCCGCTATGGGAGAAGTACAAAGGGCACTTGACACCGCCCGTGTAACGGTAACGACGCACAATTTTCGATGAAACATCTCATATACGCGGGGTGCTGTCGAAATCGGCATCTCGATCTCTAATGGTCATATTGTCCCGACTGAATTCCAAGACAGAGGTCACTCCAAACAGCATGTTCTTGTGTGACAGTTTACGAGAACACAATATATAACGCACTTCCGAAGCCGTTATACTCAGAAGCGAATATAGATTGTGAAAGCAAATACATCAAAGTGGGGAAGCAAACTGTTTCACGTTCTTTTAGTGATTCCAACCAGCTTTTGATGCCGAGCAAAAGAAGTAAAAACGAAGCTAAAAAACGCATGCTTTGGACGACAACATGGAAAAAATCTAAGTAGACGGTACCAGCACGTTTATTCCATGGTATTAATTGAACAAATCTACACTCTCCTGATGGTCCTACTAGCTCACCACAGCAACTTCAAAATTGCCACTTCCTTAAATGACGCCAAATTGGTTCCTTTATAGGCTGCGACAAAAATGTGCGGCCAATTGCCAATCAAGGCAACAAAAAAAGCGGGAGAGAAATAAACATTTCAGTGGTCAGATGCCATTTAAATTATTGTGTTTCTCCGGCGGCGGAGACTGATGAGCGTAAACCCCTGAACCCTTAAAAAAACGTTACAGCTTTGCAGCAAAGGCGAAGCAATGAACACAATAGCAACAAATTGGAAGGTCACACGCAGTATGGCAAGAAGATCGAAACGTGCTCCGCGTTTCTCACGCACAAAGGACGCACGAAACGTACTCACAAGTACAGATTAACGCGAATTAGCGTCTCAGTTGTCACTTTGTTGTGTCTAAAAAGTGCGCACTTTTCGCAAACGGAGGCTGTGCAACAATTGCAGTGACCATTGTGCGACTATATATAAGAAAATTGTTCCGACAAGACTCAAAGGCTAGCCTAGACGTATGATTCTTTTCACTGCGACATAAGGGCGCACGTTCTAGCGTACACCCCCTTATTTTCTACGCGGGCCAAAGTACGCGTGAAAGATGAGAGCTGCCACGCGCTCACTGCGCCATGTTGCTGATAATGCTGAAAACTTGATAGTTCCCCCTCCCCGCCGAGATGCCCGCCAAAAGCGGTAAGTGGTAGATATGAATAGCTTGCCATTTGAGCGCTGAAAGAGGTACCTCTCGGTGGCTCCGTGGTTAATGCCTCGCATTCACGACGCGGAGGAGGTCCCACGTTCGATTCCGCGCGTCGGAGTCTTGCGTTTTCACACACACACACACACACACACACACACACACACACACACACACACACACACATATATATATATATATATATATATATATATATATATATATATATATATATATATATATACGGAGCATGACGCTGACGTCGACGGCGAAATCCAGCCGACAGAAATGGCATCATTGACAGGTTTAGCAATGCCATTTCAGTTTACAGATGCATATTCAAGTTGAGGAAGACATATGGTGGTGTAAAATTTGTAGGAGGCGGTAGAAAAACTGAATTCTCGAAAGATTCTACAAATACAGCTAAGAAAACCAGGGCCATGCATGGAACCACGTTTAGTGTGAGCAGAAAAATTGAGCGTACTATCGCAAAAACACCAAGATCACTAAATTCATATACCTTACATAAGGACATAATATTGACAGAGTATGGAAACGACACGATGGATGTTTTGCGAGATACACTAAGGAATTCGTGGTGTATTCAGACAAAGGTTATTGTCATTACACCATCCGAAGTGAGAATACAAATGTGACTGCAGCAAACGACAGTCATGAACTAAATGAATTTCCTTAAAGATCTTATTGTCATCAGCATAAAAGAGTAAAAAAAAGAATAATTAATTGCAAAAGAAACATCGTTAACGTAAAATAAAAATAAAAATGGGCCTAATAAGTACCCTTGAGGAACTCCACTATAGTCACTTTGTACAAAGAAGACGTTTGGTCTTTTACGGCAACATAACATGACTTATTAAGCATATAGCTGTGCCGATGATTCACAACAGATGAGTCAACATTAAAGTTTGCAAGTTTTGAAAAAAACTGAGTGGCTGACTACGTAAAAAGCCTTGCTCAAGTCACATAACACAATATCAACCTGTCCTCTGTCAAAATAGGAGGAGATAATTGCGTAATGATTGATTGATTGATATGTGGGGTTTAACGATCCAAAACCACCATTTGATTATGAGAGACGCCTTGCGTCATGAAACTAGCAAGATTTGTGGTAGTTGAGCGGCCAGGGAGAAATACGTGTTGAGTGGAATCAATAAACCATTCACGCTAACATAAAATATGTTGTAAAAAGCCAGCGCAAATATATTCGATGTGGCACACAGTAGAGAAATTGGGTGATAATCAGAGACATCAGTTTTGCAGATCGACTTCAATACTTGAAAAACATGCGCAGTTTTCCACATGCTGGGAATTGTGGAAGTGTTCAGACAGTTGTTAAATATTGTAGTCAGTACTGGGGCAAGTGTACTACCATGGGCCTTTAATATGGCGGAAGGGATGCTATCTTGGCCCCACAGTAAGGATGGTTGTAAACACTAAATGCATGAGCCGATTAACTTTTCATCTAGCGATAGACCACTATATGTGCTAACCACCTTGGGCTGTTGTACTATTCGAGTCCTAGAGTCTGAGGGCTTACAAGCGGATGAAAAATGCGTGGCAAAGCATTCAGTGACGGCATGCATTTCAATACCTTCCGAGTCCAGGAGCCTGAAGGACTCCCCACTTCTGCTAAACCATTTGCGTACATACTTCCAAAACTCAGCTGGCCTGTGAAAGCTTTTTTTCTAATAATGCAATATATGAACTGTGGTCTGGCTTATATAGACGTTCAGAGACAGCTTGGTAAAAGCTGAACTCTCTCTTCCACTTGCAAAATCAGGAACATCTAGCTTTCTTGTGCGCATGAATTTTATGCTTCAGTGCACTAATAAGTTCAGGGGAAAACGATGGGTATATTTACGATTTTCAGATGTATGTTGCGGTAAACACTAACTCATGCTGTGAATATAAGCTCCGTAAACTGGTCAACTTGTTCATCAACGTTCGGTTTGCAGCAACCTCAGACCAATCAACGGCTGACAAGTAAAGACAATAATACCAATACCAACAATAATACTGATATATTAATAATAATGTTGATAATACCAAACTGTTAAAATGAAAACACACAAGCCAAAAATAACTTGAAAGAAATGGCTGGTACTAATACAGTGCATGCACTTACGTACAGAAAAGAGGAAAAATAGACCAGGTATTCCATTACTCCGAGAAATTGGATATATATTTAGAGGTGTATTTTCAACGAATAATACACTACAGAAAATAATGTGACGGAGCGAGGTCTTGGCTTACAGGACAGCGTCCACCGAGAGTCGGCAGCCGAACAAGATGTCTGAGTTGCCTCTCGTGCAAGCGCCTAACGCACAGGCGTCTTCTTCATCTTCGCTAAGTGCCACGCTTGCTCCTGTCGATGATGCACCGTAACATCACTCCCCTGCGGCGGAAGCGCCGTCACGGCGCTTAGTACGGCGGCGACGAACGAGGAGGGTGATACGGTTTCAGTCTCGAAACGTGTACAACGTCTGTGTGGAGTGAGGTGGTCGACAAGGCATTGTTTAGGGGTGCGATCTCGTAGCTCACGTCACTAAGTTGTCGTAACACTTTGTAGGGGCCATGGTAGTGTGATAGTAGCTTCTCTGATAAGCCGACTTGGCGGTTTGGTGTCCAGAGAAGTACCAGAGACCCCGGCGAGAAGTGCACGCTTTGGTGGCGACTGTCATAGCGGTCTTTTTCCTGCGCTTGCGACAAGTGCAGCCGATCACGGGCAAGCTGACGGGCTGCATGGGCTCGAGAAACGACATCGCTGGCGTACTCAGTAGACAAGGGGGCAGCCGAAGGAAGGAGCGTGTCAAATGGTAATGCTGGATGTCGGCCAAATAGCAAATAAAACGGCGAATAACTAGCTGTGTCGTGCCGTGAAGAATTGTACGCGAACGTGACAAAGGGGAGTGCTTTGTCCCCGTCACGGTGATCTGGCGAAACGTACATTGACAGCATCTGCGTCAGCGTTCGGTTCAGACGCTCGGTCAATCCATTTGTCTGTGGATGATAAGCGGTGGTAAGCTTGTGCTCAGTGGAGCAGGCGCGGAGAATATCATCCACAACACGTGAAAGAAAGTACCTTCCTCGATCAGTAAGCAGCTGCCGCGGAGCGCCGTGATGAAGAATGACTTCATACAAGAGAAAGTCAGCGATGTCAGTGGAACAGCTTGTCGGCAGTGCTTTAGTGATGGCAAAGCGTGTGGCGTAGTCTGTGGCGACTGCAACCCATTTATTTCCGGAGGTGGACGTAGGAAACGGGCCCAACAGGTCAAGGCCAACACGGAAGAATGGTTCCGTTGGTATGTCAATGGGCTGTAGGAGGCCAGACGGTAGCACAGAGGGGCGCTTGCGGCGTTGGCAGCGGTCGCAAGCAGTGACGTAGCGAACCACAGAACGATACAGTCCGGGCCAGAAAAAGCGACGTCGCACACGATCGTAGGTACGAGAGACGCCTAGGTGACCGGCTGTAGGTACGTCATGTAGTTGTTCGAGAACGCTGGTACGCAGGTGATGGGGAAGCACGAGTAGTAATTCCGGGCCATCAGCGCTGAAGCTGCGACGGTACAGAATGTTGTCGTGCAGTTCGAACAGGCGAACGGAAGGGTCTGTCGGAGCAGAGGTCAGACGCTCGATAATGGAGAGTAACGACGGGTCACGTCGTTGTTCGGTGGAGATATCACCCAAAGCGTGGATGGAGAGAACGCAGGGGTCTGAATCAAGGTCTGTCAAGTCGGGCGTTTCAACCGGATAACGTGACAAACAGTCTGCGTCTGTGTGGAGGCGTCCCGACTTGCAGTGGACCACGAATGAGTATTCTTGAAGACGGAGCGCCCAGCGACCAAGACGTCCAGATGGGTCCTTTAGCGATGACAGCCAGCAAAGAGCGTGATGGTCCGTAACAACGGAAAAAGTTCGACCATACAGGTAAGGCCTGAATTTCGCCACGGCCCACACTAAAGCTAGGCATTCACGCTCAGTGATGGAGAACTTCCGTTCGGCAGGTGAAAGAAGACGACTGGCGTAAGCAATCACGCGGTCCTTCCCGTGCTGTCGTTGGCCAAGGACCGCTCCAATTCCATGGCCACTGGCATCGGTCCGAAGCTCTGTAGGTGATGCTGGGTCGAAATGGGCCAGTACTGGTGGCGTAGTCAGCAGATGGATAAGAGCCGAAAAGGCGTCCGCTTGCTCTATACCCCATGCGAAGGGAACGTCCTTCTTTAAGAGATGAGTAAGCGGTCAAGCGATGTCGGCGAAGTTGCGGACAAATCGACGAAAATAGGAACATAGCCCTACAAAACTTCGGACGTCCTTGGTTGAGCGTGGTTCAGTAAATTGTTGTACTGCTCGCACCTTTTCGGGATCTGGTTGAACACCATCGGCACTGACAAGGTGGCCGAGTATGGTGATTTGGCGACGTCCGAAATGGCATTTTGCAGAATTGAGCTGGAGAGCAGCTCTTCGAAAAACATCCAGAACAGCTGACAGACGTGTTATATGGCTGTCAAAGGTGGGAGAAAAGACGATGACATCGTCTAAATAACATAAGCAGATGGACCACTTATATCCTCGGAGAAGGAAGTCCATCATGCGCTCGAAAGTTGCCGGCGCATTACACAGTCCAAACGGCATGACTTTGAACTGGTAGAGGCCGTCGGGCGTAACGAAAGCGGTTTTTTCACGATCCATGGGGTCGACGGAAATTTGCCAATAGCCGGATCGAAGGTCGATAGACGAAAAGTATTGGGCACCATGGAGGAAATCGAGGGCGTCATCAATCCGAGGCAAAGGGTAGACATCTTTGTGGGTCACTTTGTTTAAATGGCGATAGTCCACGCAAAAGCGCCAGCTGCCATCTTTCTTCTGAACGAGCACGACTGGGGAGGCCCAGGGGCTGGATGAGGGTTCTATTACGTCTTTAGTAATCATTTTATCCACTTCATTTTGAATTACTTGGCGTTCCTTGTGAGATACGCGATATGGACGCCGCCGTATAGGACTGGCATTACCAGTGTTGATCCGGTGAGTCACTGCAGTTGTTTGGCTGAGAGGGCGGTGGTCAAAGTCGAAAACGTCTCTATATGATGTTAGCAGACTACGGAGGCTGGCAGCTTGCACTGCAGTGAGGTCGGGAGCAATCATCTTGTTAATGTCATCTGCAGGCAGAGTGTAATTGCGGCCAAGACAGGGGGATGTAGGTATCGGTGTCCAAACCAGTAACGTTGCAGCTGTCAAGTGGAGATAGGGTGGCCAAAGACATGTCTTGCGGAATAACTTGAGTCAAGAGACTCACGTTGAGTAGTGGTATAACCACTGTATTATTAGCGACGGCGACAACAGTGTGAGCAAGGGCGACGTCTCGGGCCATCAGTACGTCGACTATAGGAGTGACGAGGTAGTCACCGTCGGGCACATGACGTGAGCACGAGAAAGTGACATATGTAGCAGCTTGCGGAGGCAAGCGAACGTGGTGGCTGTGTTCTTGCACGGTCTTCGCAAGATGATGTTGCAGCCGTATTCGGAAGGCGGGTGAACACGCTGTTAATCCGCCGGCTCTTCGCTTGCTCAAAGCGCCGACATTCTTTTATAATGGCGTCCACTGTAGAAAAATTTTTGCAGATGAGGAGGTTGAATGCGTCATCCGCAATCCCCTTAAGAATATGCCCGACCTTGTCAGCCTCCGGCATATCGGCATTGGCTTTGCGACACAACGACAACACATCTTCTATATAGGAGACGTAAGACTCGGTCGAGGTCTGCGCCCGAGACGCGAGCATTTTGTTCGCGGCCATTTTTCTTCCAATCGGCTTTCCGAACAGGTCTAGCATTTTCTCCCTGCACACTGCCCAACTCACAAGTTCTGTTTCATGGTTCTCATACCACGATTTGGCGGTTCTCCTAAGATAGAATAACAGGTTTGCCAGCATAAGAGTCGGGCCCCATCGGTATCGAGTACTCACACGTTCGTACTCTGCCAGCCAATCTTCAACGTCAACTTCATCTGGATCGCCGGAACCGCTGAACGTGCCAGGATCCCGCGGGGGTTCGAGCACAAAGGTTGTGGTCGCAGAAGGAGATGTTTAAAAATTCACCCACTACTCGCCCAATCTCCTGCATCAACTAAATGCTGGTCACACAGAGGAAACTATAACATGAGCAACTACACGAGTGAGTGGCTGGCCATAAGAATGAAATTACACATCTCATTGTATCAAGTAAGTGAAAGGACGCACTCGGTTACGCAGCGTGCCCCAGCTATATTTATCCAGCGTTAATTGTCTAGACTTTGAAAAAGATCACCGGTCTCTCCAGTGTGCCTTGCAGAGGCTGGAATGATCGACCCTCTACTCTGGAGAAGATCTTGGGAGCGTGGCCTTCAAGTACTTCAGCCCAGAAAGTCACACGAGCCCTCCTACAATTCTTGAGGGCAACAGCACTGTGGGACCGCAAACCTGAGCTGTGTGTGTGTGTTTGTGCGTGCGTGTGTGTGTGTGTGTGTATTTCCTCCTCTCTCTTTTTCTTCTTAATTCCCCTTTCCCCATGTAGGGTAGCAAACTGGACTTAGTCTAGTTAACCTCCCTACCTTTTGGATATTTCTTCTCTCTCTCTTTCTTTCTCTCTCTTTAAAAATATGCCTACACACGCCATCACGACGCAATCAAATGCATGTTGCTGACTGTTACCTGGTGTCGACTATTTTTCAGGCTGTTCTTCGTGTTGTGCTTAATTGCCTAGTTAGATCACGTTTATTTCAACTTTTAAGCAACAAAAAGAGGTTGGGCATTCTAATGAGAAAGTTGTTCATTGGTTTGCGAAACGTCCGAATAAACAGTTTCGAGCTTTATATCTTATTTTTTTAGTGTTTTCCTACTAACTGCAAATGGCCACTGAATGCAAAAAATACCACGTGACAAGCCCACTCGCACACCAGTGCGCACGACGATTCTAGTCCTCACTAACGTTCCACGTACGAGAGACCATAAAATTTGCCCGATTGTGCTGTCTTGCCAGGCCTGCAACGATGGTGGTGGCTTTGCGATGAACACGTTTCGCTATTAGCCAGAAAAGCGATAACCGTGGTCACTGCTTACCACTGTCATGAACTGGAGCGAAGAAGCGTATCGCTCGTACGCGAAACGTTGGGGAGGGTCAGAATCACAGCGCGCGTAAGCGCACCAGTGGGTTTGTCACGTGGTATTTCTTTGTGTTTAGCGGGCATCTGTAGTTAGCAGAAAAACACTAATTATTAACAGATATAAAGTTCAAAACTATTTATACAGACATTTTGAAAACCGATCTACAACTTTCTCATTGAAATTTTTGACCCATCTTCGTTCTTTCAGAAGTTAGTTATAAGGGTCCAATTAAACAATTGATCAGAACGCAACAAACATGTCTGATTAACTCCAGACAAGGGTCGGCAAGATGCATTTGATCACGTCGTTATTGGCTGTGTCGGAATATTTTCAAACTCGGGCTAGAAATAGCTGGGGCACCCTGTATATTATCACGTGCTTGCTCAAGAAAGACGATGGCAGTTGTGCATGTGCCACGAAGGTTTACGAAATGGATGAAAAAGAAGAACTCACTTGCGCGTTCTAATTAAAATATCGACCTGCTTCTGGTGTCTCAATCCCTGCGGCAAGACCTCTGTTAAGACGTCGTGACACTGGTGGAGGTGCTGCAGCCTACAACCTGATGCAGGACAGTCTTGCTGGGACCCGTTCACCTAGTCCAGAGACTCAGCCCTTCGTCGCGACTCCGGTGCACCGATTCAGTCGGCGCCTACTAGGCCTAAATCCGGAGTCCACCTGTTCCGCCTCTTACCAGCATGGCAGCTCCTACCGCATCCACGGTTACCGTTCCATCGTACACCACTCTTCCCTCGTAGGTGACTCTTGAACATCCTCGCGTTCCTGAAGTTTTCCGTGGGGAAGAGTACGAGGATGTCGAGGACTGGCTCGAACAGTTCCAACGGGTTGTATCTAACCACTGGAGTGAACAGCACAAACTTGGCCATGCATATTTTGCACTGGAAGATAGCGCTCGTACGTGGTACGAGGACCGCGAGCCTACTTTCCAATCTTGGGAAGATTTCCGTCGAAAGCTCCTCGCCACATTTTTGAGGCTTGGACCGACGGGATCGCGAACAGCAACTGATTGAGGTTCACGCGCAAAAACCCAACAAAACAGCCGCCATGTACGCAGAGGGTACGATCTATCTGTTTCGACGAGCTGACCCTGACATGCCCGAGGCGAAGAAGGTGCGTCACTTAATGCAGGGTGTTAAGGAACCAGTGTTTGCACACCTCGTACGAAATCCACCTACAACAGTAGATGAATTCATAAGAGAGGCGACTTTCATCGACCGCGCACTGCGACAACGATGCCGACACTTAGACCACCTGTCGAACCACATGGCAGTAAGTGCTGCAGCTCAGAACACTCCCATCTGCGAAAGTTTCCTGCGGCAAATGATTATGAAAATACTGCGTGAGGAAATTCGGGCCCTCTGCGTTCCCCCTACCCAACCGCTTGTCACATCTGTTGCCAAAATCGTCCGTCAGGAGTTGAGGCAAGCCGTTACACCACCCGCGCCAAGTCCTGAGCCACATCCAGCGAGCTACGCTGATGCGGTCCGTCGTCTTCCACCGTCATTTGTGGCGACGCCCTTCCAGCCACGACCCGCTGCCGTACCTTGGTGGCAACGGGATTTCATCAGACGACAAGCAGTTCGCCGAAGTGACTTATTGCGCATGGCCCACCGTCAACCTATTTGCTTCCACTGCGGAGAACCAGGTCACACTGCCCCCCGCTATATCCACCATGGCGATTCCAGGTTCGGAACATTTCTCGTCCCGCTTCTTTCCACTCTGAAGACCATCGCGCCCACGATGCCGATCAACTGTCAACTGGCCAAGCAAATACACCGCGCCGCTGGCGATCTCCATCTCCTGCGCGTCATTGTGACTTCCACCAGAGCTGCGCGGACGTCACTAGAGGCTATTCGCCTAGCTCGCGCCGGGGAAACTAACTGCTGCGACCTCCGGGGGCATGATTACCAATATTCGAGACACCGAAAAGTTCCCTCTATCATCGCAAGAAGATATGACGACAACGACGACGAATACGACGACGAATACTAATGCCGATGAAGTTGTATGTGCTGATCTTGGTGTTCTCATGGACGGACATCACGTTACAGCACTGGTAGACACTGGCGGCGACTTCTCAATCATGTGACAAGAGCTCGCCGACCGCCTTATAAAGGTCAAGACACCATGGACAGGGCCGCACATAAAGAGTGCTGGTGGTCAGCTGTTGACTCCCACGGGTAAATGCACCACTAGACTTCACATGGGTATTCTAGCTTTGGGGCCACTTTCATCCTATTGCCAGACTGCTGTAAAGATCTAATTTTGGGCATGGATTTCCTTCAAGATTATGGCACTGTTATCAACATCCCTCAACGTATGGTGACGTTTTGCGCACATCCGTATGTCGATAACAGCAGCTACAAACTACGCGGCCGTTTGCGAATAGCCGACGATGTGACGTTCCCACCGACATCCTGCTGCCTTGTGTCGGTGTCCAGTGGGTGGCCTTGCTATAAAGATGTGATAGCGGAGCACATAGTCACTGTTTTTCTCACGCAAGGCATTTCCATCGCGAGAGGCGGCCTGGCGCTTACTGGTGGACAGGCAGAAGTGCTCCTCACGAACTTCAGTAACGAGCGCCATCAAATCCAGAAGGGTACCGCAATTGCCTACTACGATGATATAGACCAAGCCGGGGATTGCTTTGCTTTGCAACCAGACGACGCGACTGTCCCTGCCTCGACAACTTTGCCGGTGGACATCTGCTCCACGCTACCGCCCTCTGATAGGAAGCACCTGCTTGAACTTCTACACTGATTCGAAGTGTGCTTTTCGCGTGCGTCAAAGGTCCAGCAAACACCATTGACCAAGCACGGCAATATTACTGAAGACAACACGCGACCGATTCGGCAGAATTACTACCGCGTGGTTCCGAAAGAACGCGAGGAGATTCAGAAGCAAGTACAGAAGATGCTCGCGGATGACGTCATACAACCTTCGAAAAGTGCTTGGGCGTCCCCCGTGGTTTTAGTCAAGAAAAAAGACGGCAGCTTGCGCTTCTGTACTGATTATCGCAAGTTGAACCAAGTCACTAAGAAAGACATCTATCCACTGCCTCGCATAGACGATTCACTCGATCGCCTTCGTCGAACGCGCTATTTCTCTTCAATGGACCTCCGAAGCGGCTACTGGCAGATAGAGGTCGACGAGAGAGATCGTGAAAAAACGGCCTTTATGACGCCCGATGTCCTTTTACGAATTTAAGGTGCTTCTTTTTTGGTTGTGCTCAGTGCCAGCCACTTTTCAGCGTCTCATGGACACCGTACTATCATGCCTGAAGTGGCAAACATGCTTGGTCTATCTGGACGATGTTATTGTATTCTCAGCATCATTCGAGGAACATCTCAGCCGCCTATTCACCTTCTTCCAAGCCATACGCTCGACCGGCCTTACTTTAAAACCGGGAAATGTCATTTTGGTTTTAAAGAACTCAGCTAACTAGGCCACGTCGTCAGTCACGAGGGTGTTCGACCTGACCCGGCGAAAATAGACGCCGTAGCGCAATTCTCTGCATCACGTGACAAAAAGGCTGTTAGACGCTTCTTAGGGTTGTGTGCTTTTTACCAAGGAGTTATGAAGGGCTTTTCGTCTATTGCGGCGCCATCTACACGACTCACACGTGAGGACGTCCCCTTCTTTTGGGGTGAACAGGAGCAAATGGCAATAAATCGACTACGACAACGCCTGCAAACACCTCCAGTCCGTGCGCACTTTGACCAGGACGCCCCTACAGTACTTCACACTGACGCCAACAATGTAGGTCTGGGTGCCGTTCTGGTGCAGTGGCAAGACGGCTGTGAAAGAGTAATAGCCTACGCCAGCAGAACTCTCTCTCGCACGGAGGAGAATTACTCGACTACCTAAAAGGAATGTCTCGCCGTGGTGTGGACAGTCATCAAATTCCGTTCGTATTTGTACGTCCGCTCATTCAAGGTTGTTAGCGACCACCACTCTTTGTGCTGGCTCACCAACCTTAAAGATCCATCTGACAGTTTGGCGCGCTGGAGCCTAAGGCTTCAAGAGTTCGATATGACCATCGTCTATAAATCTGGAAAGAGGCACACCGACGCCGACTGCCTCTCACGGTCGCCAGTAGAAACCCTCGCTTCCGATGACGCAAACATCGACGCGGCATTCTTAGGAGTTGTCTGCACGGCCACTATTGCACAAGAGCAGCGCAGTGACTCTGAGCTCTTATCACTCATTGAATATTTAGTAGGATGACGTAAAGACGTGCCGTGGTTATTTGCTAGAGGACTGCCATCTTTCTGCTTGCGAAACGATGTTCTGTAAAGAAAAACTTCTCACCAACTGGTAACCCGCACTTGCTCGTCGTGCCTGCTGCTCTTCGAAGAGAAATTATGGAAGCGTGCCATGATGAAGCAACGTCTGGTCATCTAGGCTACACCCGAACATTGTGCCGACTGCGATGCAAGTACTATTGGCACAAGTTACCTGCTGCTGTTAACCATCACGTGCGAACTTGCACCGACTGTCAAAGACGCAGAGCGCCTCCCAGTAAGCCAGCCGATTTTTCACATCCAGTCGAAGCACCAGAAAAGCCATTCACCTAGATTGGAATGAATTTCCTGGGTTCCTTTACAACTTCCACAAAAGGAAACAGATGGATTATTGTGGCCACTGATTACCTCTCCCGTTATACAGAGACTAAAGCCATGCAGCACGGCACGGCAGCAGAAGCCGCTCAGTTCTTCATCGAAAACAGCGTCCTTCGGCATGGCGCTCCGACAGCAGTGATCACAGACAGAGGACCTACCTTCTCTGCAGAGCTTTTGTAGTCGGTTCTCAGACACAGTGGTACAGCTCACCAGAGAACAACTGCATACCGTCCGCAGACAAATGGACTGACTGAGCGCCTCAATAGGACCCTCTCAGACCTAATCAGCATGTACGTTGACACGGAACATAAAAACTGGTATCAGATATTGCCGTACGTGACCTTTACCTATAACATCACTCGACAAGAAAACACTGGAATGACACCCTTCAGTCTGATCTCTGGTCGCGAAGTCACGACAACGTTGAACGCCATGTTGCCGCATGAGTTTGACGACATCTATGTAGACGCCGAAGAATTCACTCAGCGCGCCGAAGAAGCCAGACAGCTCACACGCGTGTGCATCTGTCATCATCAGCAGCAAGATGCACAACGCTACGATACCCGACACACGTTTATTAGCTACACCCATGGTGACCAAGTCTGGGTTGCGATACGTCGACGTGGACTGTGAAAAACTGCTAAGACGGTACTTTGGCCCATACAGCGTCACGCGACGCTTGAACGACGTGAGCTACGAAGTTGTTCCCGACATGGATAGTAGTTTTAGGTGCCAAAACCATTTACCCAAAGTCGTGCACGTAGTGCGTATGAAACCGTATTTATCGAGTTAATTAGCTCCTGGTTACCGTTTCGGTGCGACCACTTCATAAGCCTGGTAGAGCACCTAAGGTGCGCATCGGGACGATGCCTCTTTAGGGGGGAGGCAAATGTCACGTGCTTGCTCAAGAAAGATGATGGCAGTTGTGCATGTGCCACGAAGGTTTACGAAATGGACGAAAAGAAGAACTCGCTTGCGCGTTCTAATTAAAAGATCGACCTGCATCTGTTGCGTCAATCTCTGCGGCAAGACCTTTGTTTTGTCGTTGTGACAATATGTATCAGCAAGCCGTCTATACCAGTGTGAAAGAAACAGAATTTACTGCGTAAAACGCTGGAAATCTGTCATGATGCGGTCACAATTCTGCCTAAAAGTGTGAATTCTTGGCGCCAATTATCTTTTGATCCCACTTCTTATGAATTCGCTGTTGCATTTTCGGCATAATGTGGTGACAATAATAATTGTTGAGGTTTAACTTCCAAGATCTACAATATGACTATGATGGACACCGTAGTGGAGGCTTCAGAAATTTTAGCCACGTGGGGTTCTTTAACGTACACCTTAATCGAAACACACAAGCCTCAAGCATTTTGAAGTTTCTCGAATATGGTCGAACCTTAAAACATGAAATTTCTGGTATATAGCGTTCTGTGTGCGCGTCTTCATAAGGCAAGTGCGTGACTACCGAGAAAGCCTGACTGTTCACACGCGCAACTCAACTACACTTACCGATTCCCATAAGTCGACAAAATAATTAGCCTGAGAAAGCGGCCGGGAACAGCTGCTTCATAATACGAAGCGTACGCGGAGAAACGCACTTTGAAGAGTTGGCTCGCAACGCCCTCGAACGGAGCGCGCCGTCGTCACTGTATAGAAACTGCTCCATTGTACTCGCGGTGGCTGCTTGGGCCGTAAAAGAAGGGAGTGAGCACACGCTTCCTTTTACCGGTCGTTCATAATCATATCATGAATTTCATGATATGATCATGAATCATATCATGAACCAAGGCAGAAGGTGGCTGTTTACACTGCTGGCGAAGGCTTGGAGAGCTGCGGAAAGCTGCAACAATGTAATTCGAGGTTGAATGGGAAAATGGTGCATTACAGTAAGGCATTCGTTGTTGTCACCGCTTACGCCGAGAAATCGCTGCTAGAAGGCTTTACGCTGATGATTCTAACTTTATCACAACCTGGCGCAACATGTTGCAAATAAAGTTAGATGTTTCAATGTTTACTGAATGCATCGCAGTGTTTATGCAGATTATTCAGGTGATTTGCCAAAGTTACGCTTTTTTGCTAAAAGAGACTTTAAATGAATCTACCATAAAAAACTCCTTTAACATATCCAGAATGTTGAACAAAATTATACGGTCACACACAAAACGTTCAGGGAAATGCTTAGGTGTTAGTGTACTGAAATTCCATAGATATTTGTTCTAAACAGCTAGTCACCAGGAATTATGTGGCCATATATTCCGGTTTGTGTGAACTGCTGGTCCAGTCAAACGTACGTCACAAACGCTCATGTTTAATTCATGTGGAAACACTACTGATTATAATCGTTTGCAAAGCAAACGATTCGAAGTCGTAATGAGCGTTGTGAACGGTTTCGATGGCACTCTCAGTGACGTGGCCTACATAATGATTATATGATCTTCGCCTCAATAAGTCAGTGTCTGGTCTCGTCCGTCATATATATAGAAGTTAATGAAGCTCGGGTGCAATCAACTGCAAGGAAAATTAATTTACGAGCTGGCTACCTAAACCAGGACTGATGAGTAACATCGTCTTTCTTACAATGCTGCATATAGTTTACGCAATAACCTGAACTTGTTTTCAGTGAGATGAAGTCCCAAAATCTCTGCCAGGAAAGCGTGAAACGATATAGCGAGTAGCCGGGTACATAATAAAAACAAGTACAACAGTTGCGGTGGTATTCTCGGCCAAGTGCTTTAAGTGTACTTTGGAAGCCTCGATACTGCATGAGTTTTTTGCAGTTGTGCGTAGAACTTGATACACGTGCAATATATATATATATATATATATATATATATATATGTGTGTGTGTGTGTGTGTGTGTGTGTGTGTGTGTGTGTGTGTGTGTGTGTGTGTGACCAGATGGGCGCATTTGTCCGATACGAATAAAACGCTCGAAGGTGAAAACATAATATTCCTAAACATAACAGCTCGCGAAGAAACCAACCTAATAACGGAAATTAGCCGTCTTATGTGTAAAAAACAAGACTTGAATAAGGGACAGCTTGAGAATAAATTTGTATCCAAGCACAAACCCGTTCTTGCTCTTCACTCACGTCGGAATGTGGCTGCCGTTGCCGTGGCCGAGAATCTCACCCATCGTCCAGTTTAGCAGCGCGAAAATTCACCTTATCAAAGTATGTACTGTAGAGCGTGGTAGCCGTTCGTGATTGTACAGAACAAAAGTTTTTCTTCGTTTTACTAGGAGCATTATCAAAGATTCTTTCTTCATTAATCTCAGGCTTGAGTCAAGCGAAAAACGATCGCAAATAGCAGAAGAAAGTCAGATGCGAGCGCACGTTATGTAGGCGCGCCATAGTAGCCGTCAAAGTATCCTTGCCGGGACGTCATCCAGGAATATCGCCAGGTGTCGCCACCCTAACTGCTCAGGCCTAATAGACCGTTTGCAGTGGCGCTAACGGGTGTGGCCACGTTTGAACACGTGATCTAATGGCCTCCTTTCCACCGTCGCCGACGGCCGGCCGATTCGCCACCGCGTCAACCGGGTTGAGGGCAAGAAAAGCGGGCGCAGCAGTTATAGGGTAGATGTTACTATGGCAGACAGTGCGATGAGCGCTGTTGTTTCACGTACTCTCACATCGTTGCCCGGCAGCGCACCGGATTCAGCAAACTGCTAACGAGTGGACGCTTAGCCGTGTTCCTGATACGCGAGACAGGAAGAAGCGTCTTCTCTTTCCTCTTCATCTTCTAAGAAAAAGTCACTCATATAACGAGTCATATTTTCTTGCTACACTCTCCTGCGTCAGCATACTCTGCGCCGCCCGTTTGCCGCTGTAGGCTGCAGGCCAACGTCCGCCACACGCCACATCGCGGCCTTTTCACCGAGGGGCAGACCATGGTGCTTCGGTGCAGTGGCGTCATCTAGTTTTGCTTAGAAAGTCAGCTGCGGAAAAGCGGCTATAGTGCGCCGTTGAGTGATGATTACGGGGATGTATGCGTCCTTCATTTCGTTCCTCGGAGTGTGTTTGAAAGGCATTTCTCTCGTGTAGAATGAACCTGTTTGAAGCTGACGCCCGTCCGGTTCATTGTGTTCCTTGATGATCTGTGTTTAGTTTGCGTCGAAATGTTTTCTTGAAGCACGAAGAAAAATGAAGGCGTCATGCGCCTAACAGGGTGCAGTTTACAGGGCCGCGAACTCAAAGCAGCCCGCAAGATTTTCGAAGAGCTCTGCAATCAATCTGTCAAGCACTTCACTTGTTTTGATGCAGTTATAAAGCTACATTACTTCGCAAGCTGTCTGAACATTTGAAACTAACTTTCCCATCTGCAAACTTTCCGTGTACGAACACCTTTAGAACTAATAACTGATAGTAAAGGCAATAGCACGTCGAGAAAATTGACTAACTGGTAGCATGCACTTGCATATTAGGCTGCACAACAGCTGTTTGACCTATAACTGCAATTGGTATATCTTAGAAACAAACGGAACAATTTCTCATGTTAATGTAGAGTTGTCACCGACACTATGTTGCTCTTCTGCTCTGCAAAATTTTATGCGAGCGAAAGAATGGGCCGTGGGCATACAAATCACTAAAAGACCGTAAAGGGGCGTGGCGTTAGCACAGAAACGCAACATGACAGCAGCAGTGCACGGTAGTTCCTACACATCTATTTTTAGGCGTTTTACTTCCTAGAACCGCAGTATTATTGCAAGGCGCGTCACAATAGGGGAACGCCTGATTAATTTGGACCAGACGAGGTTCCTTGGCGTGCACCTAAATCTAAGCACACTGGTGTTATTTCATTTCACGGCCATCGAAATGCCGCGCGCGGGAAATGAACCTCGTCTTAGAGCTAAGTATATAGCGCGACACCGTACCTGCTAAGCTACTGCGGTAGATTTCATGCAGATATAAGCAATCTTAAGAATTGTTCAGGGCTTCACAGGCATGAAAAATTGTCTCCGTACCTGAAACTGTGAAGATTATTCTGCAATGCGAAAGACTGCAGGACACTACTGCTTTATCATAATCAACTTTATCTCCCGATAAGCGACCACGAAATTTGTTAGACGGCACCTCGCTCAGCCGCTCTCACAACTTTAACCGACAACCCGGACGATACATTAAACGGGAGGTCTTAAGTAAAAGTGTTAATTATTATTTGCAAGGAGTATTCGATAGAATCCCCCCCCCCCAGGACGCTCTTGTCGGGGAAAAAAAGAACTGGCATGATTTCGACCAGTGACGACATCGGTCGTGTATAGCTTCCTCAATGCGGGGCGCTGCACGATTCTTCCATAGTAAGGCAGCCTAATTCAAAAGTGTAACAAGAGTTTGCTCCCACCCGCAGTTGCTTCACTGTCACCAGAAAGCTCTTTATTCTAGCGAATCCTGGCTAGGGACAGCCACTTTGTCGTTTCTCGTTTCTACCAGAACTATGTTGCGTAACAATGAACCGTTTATTATATGCACTACATCAAAGCATTTAACATGATGAAACCTTATTGCACTGACCTGCGAAATGCGTTGCCGTGGGTTCGGGACACGCCAGTAGTTTTCGCTCATGGCAGCGGGGTATAGGATATATACTGCTACAGCATGGAAGAAGGTTCCTCGGAATATGAGCACCCAAGTGCTCTTGATGGCGAAGCGATGCACAAAGTGTGGTACATTATGGGAAGGTACTGGCTTCCTTGGTTAATACTATTGCCCTCAATCTGACTAGGTTAACACTGATACGAGAACATAGGCGTGCCGAGATTTTATTGAAAGAATACCAGGCACACTATGACCACCCCAATGTGAGCCCATTTTACCATGAAGTGTATTTTTGGTAACATACCAGACGATGAATGCTTTAATAAGCGCATAAACCACTCCCTCATACGTTTATATAGAGTGCGCATGTGCAGAGGTTCTGATCTATATGCTTTGATATTTTATTTTATTTTCTGTGAAGTGTGTGCTGTTGCAGCTCCCTCTTAGTTTCTCGTAATGCGTGTGAGCAAGTTATCTTATGCTTCACAGGTTTCTTTTCTTTTTTATTTTCCTTTCTTTCTAACAAGACATGAACGGATAAGAAATTGGTTATTTATAAATGCCATAGCGGCAAAGCACTCGATTCAACACCAACGCTGACGACGACACCCGAATTTGAAATTTTGGTGTCGGCGTCGTTTGTTGTGAGCGGAAACTCATCATCTTGTGCATGATTAAAGAACCGAGAAACATGAAAATAGCATAAATAAAATTAAAGAAACTCTGCGTTTGTTCTGATTTGATTGATATATGGGGTTTAACGTCTCAAAACCAACATGATTATGAGAGACACCGTAGTAGAGGGCTCCAAAAATTTCTACCACCTGGGGTTCTTTAACATGCACCCAAATCTGAGCACACGGGCCTACAACATTTGCGCTTCCATCGGAAATGCAGCCGCCGCAGCTGGGATTCAATCCCGCGACCAGCGGGTCAGCAGCCTCTGCGTCTGCTCTGCTTGGACATGCAGTGAAAGTAACTTAAATGGCTCACAAACACATGCGTTCTGTATGCGTGACTTCACAGTGCAACATGTAATATCGCCGTAGTAATGTGTAGTAAAAGCGTATGGGCGGGTGTTGGAACACACGATTGTCATGATTTCTTGATTCAAAGGGGGCCACCCACTACAAAAAGCACACACGTTACTGCACCTTTTTTTCACGTAGTGGGTGCATAGCACGTTCGAAAGAATTTCACGTGCACAATTGCCCGTGGTTTCAAGCCTGAATGCATGTACTGAATGCAGCCCCATGCGAAAGCTTCACTGACACAAGCTATTTTCAACTCAGTGTGTGCTAGGGACAGGATATCACTATGTCATTCAACTTTCGAAGGCGACGTTTAAGGGTGCCCCAGTTTTTTACTACTGCTACTACTAATACTATTACTGTTGTAACCTGCTGCATACAAACATAAAAATTAGTGACATCATGCGGAGAACATTCGCACGTAAGCAAAATATTATTGAGAACATCCTGCTAGTTCTCAATATTATAACAAACAAAACGAGTACGCCACGGCTAATAGTGGTTATGGTGCTGGGCTACTGAACAGATGCTCACGATTTCAATCCCGGCTGCGGCGGTCGTAGACGCCCGTGGACTGAGCGATGTCAGTGCTCGTAAAAGAACACCAGATGGTCGAAATTCCCGTAGCCCTCCACTACGACTTCTCTCGAAATCTTATTTTGGTTTTGGGACGTACAACCTAATGCATTAATAACAAATAAACAAGCCTAACAGGTCGTTCTAGTTCTCATAGATGATGTGTATAAAAAGAAAAGATGATTCCTTAAATGTTCACATCTTCCTCCACGCGTAAGAAAAGCCTCTTTAAACACTTATTCGGTTGATATCCCATAATTTTATGTAGCTTGCACCTAGTTGTGAAATATACATTGCCTAAAATCAACAGTAAGCAACTTTTCTGTTGGGAATATACCTCACTTGACCTACAGATTTTGTTTTGACAAATGTCGACGTCCTGATTGAAATGTTTATTGGCACGACGTTCACGTGCTTGGCTGTGGTTTGCCTGCACTCGAGTGCCCCTCGTCACCGTTTGGCTTAACGACGCCACAAGCGTCCCAATAACGAGACATCAAGGCCGGTAAGCAAACTATTGCGCGTACAAGAGCCCATATTTTGAATGTGATATGTATGCGCAGCCTCGATCATTAAAAAGAATAGTCGCACAGTTGTCTTCCGGATGTTGCCGCTTCTTTTCAATCGTGCTATGGATTCACGGATATCTCGTGGTTGATGATTTGTCAGGGAGTCATGACCCAGACATGCCTTTTAAGGTATACAACGCACGAGGGAACAGTGAATTCCACGTACATTGTATTAGCGCCTTGAATAAGTGAGGTATATCTCACTTATTCGCCCCGCCGTGGTGGTCTAGTCGTTAAGTATACTCGGCTGCTGACCCACAGGTCGCGGTAGTGAATCCCGGCTGCGGCGGCTCCATTTCCAATAGAGGCTAAAATACTGTAGGGCCATGTGCACAGACTTGGGTGCACGTTAAAGAACCCCATGTGGTATTTCTGGAATCCTCCACTACGGCGTCTTTCCTAATCTAGTGGTAGTTTTGGGACGTTAGCCCCCCCCCCCCCATATGTCTCATGCATGTGTGAAATTTACCAGTCTGGACTCGTTTGCTGGATTTTGTGCCGACCGGTTGTGCCCCCCCCCCCCCCGATCTCCGACGACAGCGCAGCTCTGGCCGACGGACTCGCCCTACGCCATCTCCTGACGCCGACTAGAGCGGAGTGGAGCCCCGTTCTCGGGCTCTTGCGACTGTGTCCATCTTTCCGATCTTCTTCTTACTTCCGTATGTGGCTGTCCCTGCACCTCTCTCTCTTCGTGCTCCTCTCTCTATACCTTAAATTCCTCCCTATCCTTTTAATCCCTCCTTACCTCATCCCACGTGAGCTACTGTTGAGGTATTTTCCCCCTGAGAGACAATAATGGGGATCACATTTATCTTCTTTTCATGTAAGAATGCCTTTCCCCCTATCGGCCTTGCAAGCTTAGTATTCACCTTCGTTCTTTTGTTTGATATTTCCGAATATATCATAGTGCGTGAGAATTCTCCTAGTCATTATCGAGTACGTTTGTAGTACTCAGTAGTGAGAAAGGAAAACTGCCGCAATGTGGTACTACTTTCTTGCATGGTTAAATGAGTGGAGAGACAACATTCTGGCACGTTAAAGGTAGTGCTGATAGCATGCGAGTGTGAATACACCATAGGCTCCACGAAGTCTATACGTGTTCTTTCAGAATAATATTGTATTATATTGTATATTACATATTGATTACAGCAGTCCATAGTGGGTGGTACGGTTCACTTTATCAATGATTGTTATATATTTTTTGTTATTTCAGCTCGGTGAAAGCTTGTATTTTATGCTGCCCCAGGTGGTCGAAATTTCCGGAGCCCTCCACTACGGCGTCTCTCATAATCATATGGTGGTTTTGGGACGTAAACCCCACAAATCAAATAAAAACTGATGCCCGAATTCGCAATCTATGTAGAGTTTCAGAATAAAAAGCTATTCGACGGTCTGCAAATGGATCATGCATCGAGCCCAAGGAAGAAAGCTCTTTCACACGCTTTATAATCCTAGCAGCTTATTGAAGGAAAGTGCAAATTCAAGGACTCATTTTCTTTTTAGGGACATCATTAATGAGAACCAACAGACAATATTATCAGGGAAAGTATGGGGGGATGGTATCATAAATAATTGTAATGTAAAAGTGAACAGTGAAAATTGGACAAAAAGATAACTTGGTACCAGCAGGATCTGAACTTGCGACCTTCGAATAATACGTCCGATGCTCTACCACTCCGCTACGGTGGCGGTCATCTCCCTGTCGACATTATATGGTATATATGTGCATTTAAACAAGAAAGCGTCCGTCAGCGCCACCTGTTGCCTTCATGGTGAGGGTGGAACACTCTTTCTTGCCTGTTTGGCGTATAGCTTGTGACGCCAAAACTTAATTTCCAAATAAAAAGAGCTCTGAGCACCAATAACATTTAATCTCTATAGATATTTCTAATGCAAACATCTAGCGTAAATATGAAAAACCAGGAATTCTGGTGTACATAATTTTGTGGTAATGAAATTGGTAGGCGAATGATTCGATATGTTTTGTTACAAAAATTATCGCCTCATTAAGAGCTTAAAAGTTTGTTTCAAAATATGCAACACATGCTGGACACTAAACACCATTTTCTCCTTTCATTTCTGATACGGATATAATTGTTTATTTATTTTCACATACTGAAGCCACGTTCCGGGGCTCTCGCAGGAGCAGAGCATTAAATAACACAAAAAAGAAACTGAGAATAAGTGAGATGAACACAAACAATATTTTTTCGTCCCAAATTTTATGCATACTGATTGTATTTCAATTCTTACTGGCTCTTGACAGCGTAATCCTGCTGTGAACAAATAACTGATATAACAAACACATGTAATAAAAACGTAAATATCATATAATGTAAAAAAAAGCTACAAATTTTCAACATCCTGTTTCAGACGCACGAGGATTCTGAAGGAACGCTGCCACCGGTCCTTTCCCACAATGTATTCATGCAAGCTGTAATATTTTTATGTCGATAAAGACAAGATTTTTATTCACGTGTCAGGGTGTCTGATGATGAACTGTCTTCATCTTTTAAACCATTTGGGCAGTGTGTTGTATGCTACGATATAATAATTTCTTGATGAGCACTGAAACTGAAGCCCGTAATACAAGCGTCAATTAGTACTCGTCCCTGCTGTTCACCAGCAATATTACTTTATTTCGTGAGAAAAAGAAGAACGCCACGAACAAATGCACCAAGATCGCAGTAGGTACACTATGGCGTCCGAACCTTACGGAATCCTGGGATATCCACCGCCTAACTTCAAGTGCGCATATGTATAAGGGCTAAAGCAAGCCTTTTCCGATCTGGAATGTTCAGTAATAAAAATTGGGCCGAATCTAAAAGCTAAATTGATTGATATGTGGGGTTTAACGTCCCAAAACCACCATATGATTATGAGAGACGCCGTAGTGGAGAGCTCCGGAAATTTCGACCACCTGAGGTTCTTTAACGTGCACCCAAATCTGAGCACATGGGCCTCCAACATTTTCACCTCCATCGGAAATGCAGCCGCCGCAGCCGGGATTTGATCGCGCGACCTGCGGGTCAGCAGCCGAGTACCTTAGCCACTACACCACCGCGGCGGGGCCCTCTGCAAGCTACACTGCAAATGTCGTCGAAAGACGATGGTATTGCGTCTGGAGAGAGTGAAAAAAAAACGTTTAGATGATGTTCTGCGGAAGAAAATCGGTAGATGGTATTCTGGAGGCACTGTGTTAGAGCGCCTCGAGCGAAGGCGAACGAGCGCATCGAGGCACGTTAAACACGAGCGCCATCTGGCAGTTGTTTTCGAAAACGAAGGCGTGCGCGCCCGCGGAGAAAGATGCGCGCCATTCTCGGAGGTGATAGAATGTAGAACGCAAAGCGACGGACAGGTGCCACTACCGTGTCGTCATAGCAAAGCGTGGAAACACCTTTTTGAGCATAGCGTTGCACTGTCAGCGCAGAGTGATAAACGCTGCAGGTCTTAGAGTTACTTGTGTGTGCTTCTTGTAGTATAAAGGCAGACATACAAAACATCGGCATGTTGCATACGCGCCTCAAATATGCGTAATAATTGCTTTTTAATTGACAATCGCACAAATATTAAAGCTATACTTTGAGGAATATTGGTGGACAATGGGGATGAGATTCGCCGTTAAGTGCCATGTGAGGTATCGATAAGGGTGGACAGACAAATGAACAGACAGATAGACAGACAGACCAAAATTTTTCCGTCGGAGGTCCTCAAGAAAGACTATCGTCTTTAAAGGAAAGGCTTTAGGAGCTACAATGTGAGTGCGCTATTTTCTACACCGTAAGCGGCTGAAGAAACCATATCTCAACCTCAAATGTTAAAATTAAGATACCATGAGCTGCAATTTTAGTGTGACCTGCTCCGTATAACACAGCTGAAGCAAGAGTTTCCTCATTTAAAATGTTCGATTATTACGCTGTGGGCGGCCGTTTCAATGTGGGGCGCTTTTCAACTGATGGTAAAAGTCTTGACTCTGTTTTCTTTTATTATTGTTGTACTTCCTTCTTTGTTCCTATATATGGCATGGTGACTTGACACGATCTGGATCTGACACAAGCCAGGATTGTGCCCACCTGTTGGCATCTCGTATGTCGCCGTGAAAGCTTAACCGAATATCACGCTATTAATTACTCTACGGTCAATGACCCACTTTAAGATGTCTCGTGGCTGTGACTCTTGTCATTCCCACTTCCTGAGTTTCAAGTGTTGGGATCGGCGTCGATGCAGCGGATGTTAGTTCATATTAGCCCTCAACCTCCTACTCCCATCTCATTCGTAATCCCGGATGAAAAGATGTGTAGGTATACGCTCAGAGCTTTGCGTCTTGCACAGGCCCACGGATGTACTTACGAATCTTTACCTACCTAATCAAGGTAAACTACTATTCATAAAGGAATAAATGTAGATAATTGGTACTCCGAATCAGCCTGAACAAAGAATGTTATGCAGTAGGCTGTAACACTATCTTAGCTCGACTCAATATTATTGAAAACTAACAGACAGTAATCCCAAGGAAGGTATGGGGGATATTATTAGAAGTAATTGCAATGTAAATGTGAAGAAAGAAGTTATTCGCTTTTGATGATACCATTTTTCCGTGCGTAATTAATGACCAATTATTCTAAATTGAAATCTGCCATTGGGTGAAGAGTATGTTTTTTTTCTTTATCCCCTGATATGGAAGAAGGATATTACACCTCTTCATCCTTTCGTTTTGTGTATGCGTTGGTGCTCGTCCCATTAACGTGCCACCCGAGAATATGTTGTTGAGTGGATGTCACAATGTCCACAACGACGACTTCGCGGGGCCGGATTTGAGCGTGAAACGTGAAGGACCATCTCAAGGAACCTTCCACGTGTTTGTCAAATGCATTGCAGTTACCCTTGAGTTGCCACTCAGTGAATCCATGCATACGTATTATCCACACTCGACCCTGGGGCCCTTAGTGCAGAGCCTCGATAGCTCTCTTCTCCTGCGTTCTAAACACAGCAGAAAAATCACAGTAGCCACTGCGTGGCTGATCTCCCAGTCCTTCCTCCATCCTCCTCTTTTTTCTACTGTGTAAGACTGCCAAGAAATATGTGCTTAGCATGTTTTGTATATTGATTTGCAGTTTAATCTTGATGATTCGTTTTATTCGCCGCGCTCTTTATTTTGTAATCGTGTTGTCGTTCAGTAACCCGAATAGAACTCTCAAGTCTATTATTTTTTTTCTATTTGTTGCGCACTGATCCGTAGATTCGTTGAATGGAAACTCTCCTTTTTCGCAATTCTCAGTTTGTATTCGAAGAGTTGTTTTTTTTTTACACAACAGTCATTTGCTCTCTTTTTTTATATTTTATCTCATCTGTGTGGCGGAGTGGTGGGCTAAAATGAAGACATCCCGCATTTGTTGCTGGGTATGTTAACTAAAATTGTTAAGAGTAATATTATTATAGTATTATTATTTTCATCATCGTTGTTGTCATCATATCTCATGGAGTGGGGAGCGGGTGTTCTTGGCAGCTGTATATTATCGTCATTATTGCGACTGGATAGCGTATAGTTTAAACACTGCTGTACTGACAGTACACAAGCTTATATATAAATTGTGACTGTGTAGCCGTTTGCTCGTGCTGGCATCTCCAGCTTCCACAAATTTTGCATGCGCCCTTATATAAGCCTGCAAAACGTCCTCGTCTCGGCTTCGCACAAGGACTCTCGTCTGCGGCCGGAAGCGTTCGCGGGGTCGATCAGAGTTCTTGTCACTAACTGCAGAGCCTATGCCACGTTGCAGCCGCGTAGAGGCTGCAGACCCCGCGTACAAGCGAGGTCGACTGGATTGCGTGGTGGTTAGAACGGTCAGCAAGGTCAGTCGACAAGCCGCGCGAATGGCCCTCCGCGGCAGCGTCGAAGGATCACACTGCATCACGCCACCGTTACACTTTACTTCCCACGATACCTTTCACACCAGTCAACATCCCGCAGCGATACGCGCGAACGACAGCTGCTGCAGACCTGTGGCGGTGTGAACGCGACCCTCGTTTCGTTTCGGGCCATTTACAAGTCTGGCGATGATTTCGCCACCGTCATCAGTTCGTGACAAAGCTGGTCGAGAAGATCCAGAAACGACCGGCGATACGAAGAAACGTTCTATTCTACCTCATAAAATCGGCAAGAGGTTGGGATATGCGTGGTACAGTTTAATTATGTGCTCCCCGACAGCCGAAGCTTCCGCAGCAAGCCAGAAAGAAAAAAACAAACGTAGGAGTGACAGCAGCCCTTCGCCCCCTCGACGACAACCGTGACAACTGCCTACAAGGAAATGATTTCGAACGGTTTCGTGGGAGCATATTGTGAGACCACTGTTATTGACTTGCGTGGCCACAACCCCACACTTAAAACAATGGTAGGACAGGCCGACTTAGTAATGGCATAGAACAAACCACCCTCGCACCTTCATGATAAGCGGAGGGGGGAATTGTACATACACACCAATAACTTTATTCGTGTCCTCAAGGATAGGATTAAAAGATGCCGACAGAGATTTCCCGAGTCGAGTGGGTGGCTACATTCGTGTCGGAACCGGAGATGATGGCTCTCAGCAACGACACGAACCCTCTGCACGGCCTGGAGGTGATGTGTGAGGTCCGGACTGCGCAGTCGCTCGTAACATAATTTTTGTTGAATCTCCAAGACGGATTCACGACCATGGGTGGCAACAGCAGAGTTATGCCTAACGCAACCTGAACATGCGCGTTCCTGCGACTACACATTTGCTTGTCTAAGGAAACCAGCATATTTGAGGAAAAAAAAAAAACATATGTCAAACCAAGTGCTCATGTGGCGCCATCTGCAAGGCGTTACCAAAAGCCCAATTCCAGAGGCGTGCGTTATACGCGCGAAATATGAATTATTGCTTCCGACGCTAAAATGGCTATTGTAGGTCCCAGTGTCTAAAAAGAGGTGAAAAGCAAAGTTATTGTTACAAAGGCGTCTTGCCTGTTCTTAAAGCATATAATATACATTTGATCAATGGCTCGTCTAACTGATTAATAACATAAAGTATTTTTTTTATTTTCAAACTCAGCTGCAAGTGCAGTTCCATAAACACAGACAGCCTTGCACTGATAGGCTTGGCATCAAGAAACAAATTCACCAATATCCCGAAAAATAAAAGCGAGCAAAAAATAAAAAAAAACACAAACCTAGCTTGATACACAAATGCGAGCGAAGTGTCAACTAAATCGCGTGTTAGATGTCAGCTAAAAGATATTGACAGTGGGAAGAACAATTTCCTCTATGCACCACTCTGCTTGAATAAAAAAAATGTGATGTGCGGCATTCCTAAATGCTTTCCTGAGCATGTTCGTTTAGGGGCGAAGCTCCTTATGACGGCCTCCGTTCGTCCCTCGTAGCCGTTGTAGTAGTGTGTAACAAGTATAATTTTTGGACCTCCAAGTTGGTGCCGGTGAGAGATTTCTTCTGTGCGTTGTTGAACAATAAAAAATAGTGCTCAATGTACATGCCAATAGCTGCTAAGGGGGAATGAGAGACAGGAGAATTCGGCTTTTAGTTAACGCTCACGCTGCGATCCCCATTAGCAGCCATTGGCATGTACATTGAGCACTATCTGACAAGAAAGGGTTGCTACGTTATACTCGCTGGGTGTAACATCCTTAGTTTTAGAAAGGTTTAGCGAGCGTTGAGCCGCAGTGACATGAATACAGTGAACTAGTATATACCATGAACTCAAGGTGGTTAAAGGTGGGAAGTAGACACGAAGCGCAAGCCGTAAGAAAGTGTGTGTGTGCCTCTTCTAGTTCAGCCCTTGGAATGTCCGCTGGATGGCGGTGCTTCTATAGGAGGAATATATGATGAAAATATGCGAGATGGTGGTACTTGGAGTGTTGAATAGGTGGACGAACGGACACACAGACAGATGCATGGACGGACGCATGGACGGCTGCACGGACGGATGGACGCATGGACGAATGCAGGAGTGGATGCATGGACGAAAGCAGGGACGGATGCACAGATGAACACGCGGACGCACGAACAGACGCATGCACGGACGGGCGGATGGACGCATGGCCGCTTACACAGACGCACACATGGATGGACGGAAGCAGGAACGAATGGACGAACGGATGCTTCGCCCCACTATCCATCATTCACTCCGTGAATATGCTGCCATTTTTTGTCTAGAAAAGGTCGTGTATTAGGTGGCAAGCGACAAAATGTATATATTATAACGAACTTTTATCCAGGCTTCAGTCATTGACACTGAAGAAACCAACACTACCGACCCTCATCGTGCACCAAAGGCGTTTCATTGAGGGACGTGGAAGACTAATCGTCACCTTACTCAGAACTAGCTTCCAGAGAAAGCTAGGCGTGCCTTACAGCGTGAAAAGCCGGTGTTGCTTAACGTCGGTGCAAAAAGCAAGACAGTACTATGTTGTTGTTTTTTTTTTTGGGGGGGGGGGGCGTTTGCGCCAATCGCGTATGGATGCGAAAACTGGAGAACGCTTGACCTTCTCCTACAAGAGCAGAATGCCATAGCAGGCCTCGTGCACATCTCATTCTGAACTGCTATCCTGCTGGGGCTCTCGGTGTATGCCTCAATCATGCCGTAAGGAAACGGACGTCTGCGCGCGTCAAAGTATTATTGAATGCCTATTAAAGGCACAGTTGTGAACCACTCAATACGCCGTAATTATTCCTTCAGCGAATGAGCTAAAGGCCCGCTATGCGTCAGTTAGGCCACACGTGAACGCTACGCTGCTTTTCACTTTCTTGATAGTACTGCTGATGATGATGACTAAATATGTCTGAGCACTTTGTTATGGGTATACGCGTTTAAAAGGTCACTGAAGAGAAAATGTTTGCGTATTGGTAAAGTACATTTCCACAACTCTGAAAATGCGACTCTTATCACGAGATGACGCTTGGCGAGCGAGAAAATGTGCGAAAATTAAAAAAGAAATGCGGGTGAAAACACCTTAACATTATTGAACCAAATACCATAACGTAGAAAGTTTTGAAGTTGCGCGCTAGGTCTCAGCCGTTTTATTCGATAAAAAAATGAAATACATTGTCATCGGGGGAGGGGGGGAGGGTCATCGACCTGACGTACAACGTTTTAGAATATTTCATCCAGACAATATTGCAAAAACACCAAAAATACAATTTGAAATTTGTGACGTCCCGTGTCAACATTTCGACTTTTATTCTTTCTTTTAATAATGAACGGAGATTCAACGCTGCTACCACGCAATATATGATGTGTTAAACTCCTTCCAGTATATATACATGACATTCATATGGTCTCTCCTTCCAAGCAGTTTCTGCATATGTCGTCGCTATGTGGCAGTACACCTCCTTGCCACTCAGACGGTCTGTGTTTGACCTTTACTCAGACCCGGAAAGCTTGTTATTTTATTTACATCTTTCTCGCTTTTTTTGGTCACGGACAGTAGCGTGTACACATTGGGAAAATGCATAGGGAGGCTCCCCGACGCACTGTGCTCGAAAGTAGAGCACTGCATGGGCCTAAATTTTGGCCCTGGTCTGGCCCGTAAACTCAAAGCTAAACCCGGGCTCGACCAAGGCACGGCCTATACCCGAGTGAAAATTCACTTACTCGGCCCGGCCCATAATCAGACCGCAAATTGGCCTTGACATAAGCCCGAGCCAGTAATATAGGTGATGTTGGCCAAACACGGAATGAACAACACGATGTTCATTTTGTGTTATATAAGTAACAGATATCTGTACTTTTGTAGTGCATGCTTCGCTAGCAATAATACTTTAACGTACGGTAATTTTTTTTTTGTAAAAAGGGGCCCACGGTTGAAACAGCTGAGCTGATATATTAAATGCAATGAATGTTTGCTAGAGAGACACACAATGCCTCCCTTTTCTCCACATACTCTGGAGATGGAATCATGGCTTCGACGGACATCCGCCTGTTCGCGAATAGTCATTCAATAAAAAGACCAGGGCACTGACCACGAGAGAATAAAAATGCGTTGACGTTGCAGGACCCAGGATAGGAGTCTTGTACACTATGACTGTGAGCAAGGCTCCTGTTTTGAGTGCCAAAACATGAACAACAAGAACCATCAAGAGCCTTTCACAGCCGATAATGTTGCAAGTAAGGAAACTGATTTGCAGCATGAGTTCAGTTTGAATGCACAGCGCTATAAAAAACAAAGGACATAAGGAGCAGAAAGCTCTCTTCCCTTTGTTGACATAGTAGTCTATTAAACATTAACGCCGAATGCAGATATGCTACTTGGCTCGCGCTTTCGATTTGACTTGAGTATAAGTCGGCGTGAAACTAGCATCAGACTTCTAAACGCCCAAGTTGGCATTCACGATTCATAGATGCTCAGGCTGTCTTGCTTGGTCAAGTCAAGAACGAGCTTCAAAGCAGAAACACGCTGCCCGCCTGCTAACAAGGTTAGTAATGAAATTGTTCGCGTAAGGCACGTGTTACAGCGCAAAAAAAAAAGACCATACGTTTTAAAACAAAAAAAACGAAGTGTCACAAGCATATTTTTGCCATTTTACGTCCAACGAGTAGAACGTGGTGCCTGCCGCCACAGTGATGCGCCATGTTGCTTCTGTAAAGCATTTGTTGCCCGCTGGTTTTTGTGGCCACCCAAATGCGGCGCGTTTCTCCACGCTTGCTTGTTTGGATATATTCAAGTACATTATAGTTTGGAGGTGAAACAAGCATCGCGTTGGGTTCTTTCTTCTTTTTTTTTCCTTAATCGTATGCCCGCCACAGCGTGTATTTGTGCTGACCTGGCTCACGAGGTAGCGCGATTTTCACGGTATTCGCCTTTTTGTTCACCCGTGGACATGCTTGTAGCGGCCTAGATCACAGTTATATATGAAAAATAAAAAAAACAAGTGAGCTTGGTAAACAAGAGAAAAAGCGGGGGTCAGGACATTGCCCTCAGCAGGATTTTGTCTCGTGGATGCAGCAATGTCTCGCTGCATGATGGTGAAGGGGGAGGTACATGATCAGGAAACCCGTGATACAGGCCCCTATTTTTCTGTGTGCGTAAAGTTTTTCGACACGTTGCACTGTAAGCGATGCCTTTCTGAGCGAGAAGCAGCGCCCTAGACGAGATGATAGGATATACGAGGCACACAGACACAGCGCCGAGTCAATTTTGTACAGAAAGAGACGGAAAATGTCGTGTTTTAGAAAAGCAAAACAAAGATAGCCTTTGCGGTTACGGAACACTTAGGCATCGTAACCACAGTGGCTATTAGTACGCACGTGTGTGTAGTCGACACAACCTGTAACGCCAGGGAACTCAGCCACTTCTTTAAGGTCCCGCATAACTATAGAAAGTGCCGCCGGCTGCGGAAAGCACACCTGCATCGCGTACAGGTGCTTTGCGATGAGTAGCGTAACTTTTCTGACTGCACGGCACACTGTCGACTACGGAATGTTGACAAGATTCCCGGTGATTCTTTGGCATGTGCCAGCGCCGCAAAACTTGAGAGCCATCAGTAGCTGCAACACTGGAGGCACATGCTGTCTTCCGTTTTCCCCACTTTCACGGAGTGCTAACAGAACCAGCAGCTGCCGCACGGGGTTCTTTGTGAATCAGTAGTGAGCGTGGAATTGTTGCTCGTCGTACAACTCCATCAGATTTCCTCGGTCACGTAAAGCGGGTCGAGGAATCTTCGGCAGGCAGTGCGCCTCAAAAAATGCTACGCTTATGGCAAGGCAAGCAAACTCAAAAGCGGCCACCATCCTCGCGACGTCTATTTGAGAGGTGGCCATGTTGGAATAACGCGTGAAGCCGCTTTTAAGCTAGCCCCGCAGCTGACTTGAAACTTGTCCTGACTTCGACCGAGCCAAGTCGCCTTCAAGTCGTCCGCAACTTCGAGAACGATTTATGGTGACCGGAAAGACGGTCTTGAGTCAAGAACGAGTCAAGTACGAGTTGGAGCATACCGGGTAAGGTATGCTCTAACGACAAAGCCAATGGTCATACCCTTCTAGATATGTGGCACCTGTCTACAACTTAGTAGCAGCGTGCCACTGAAACATAAATAGACAAATAGAGTCAAATTATTTACGTTGTTGTAAGTACACTACCTTAGACAAGAATTGTAATAAACCAGGGGCACCACGTCTACTTTCAGAAATACGTATAGCATGTTTCTTCACGTGTGGGAAAACCAAACTATCAAAAGATACCGGCTTTGAGAATGTCATGCGCTGTTGCATCACATATATTGCCTCGGTCAAGTTTTTCGCAATGCTTGCGCCACAATGGTGTAAGCTACATTTGTCTTGCAAATTTTAAAGGCGTTGCCAGTCGTTGTTTTAGGTTCCACCACTGGAGCAAATGAAATTCAGGATATCTGCAGACTTATGCATAATTAGCGTAACTGTCCAGCTCATCTCTTCATTACTCTCGTTTCCGAACAATGTACCACTCTTCAATGTGATTTATAAAACCCCCTTTGATGGCGTCTCCTCGCAGTTTTAGTAGTGTATGTTATGAATGTTTTGCACCGCGTGCTCACTATTTTTTTTATACTATATAAGTGTACGCTTTCCTAACGATGTTCTACTGGCAGAAGGTGGTGATTGGACTACGCGAACCATTTCACCTCTGTGAAATGATTCACAGAGGTGAACAAAGATGCGAAAATTCTGTAGGCTCACGTGCTAAAATTTGGGTGCACGTTAAAGAATACCAGGTGGTCGAAATTTCTGGAGCCCTCCACTACGGCGTCTCTCATAATTATATGGTGGTTTAGGGACGTTAAACCACAAATAATACGATTTGAGGTGGACGAAGAAATCTTGATGTATTTCCGGGGTTTGTTCCAGTTTGATAACAAAGGTGCGAATAAGCTTTTCGACACTTACTCGTTGGATGAATATGGTTCGAGGTAAGGTTACAGCCTCCCAAATCTTAAACCATTGTACACGAGTGGCAACCTCTTTACATTAGCGCCACACAATGGAGCAGAGTTACAAACAGGGCGGCGTATCTTGAAATATTATTTCCCGTATCTTTCTTGCCGCTATGTTTAGTGTTGGAACAAAAAAATATGAGAAAATTATTCGCGAACTCACGCTGTCTGTTTGCCTGAAGTGCGATAATAGGAGGTGACGCCCTTAAGGAAGACGAACCTATAGCAGATGACGGGCCCAGCTGAGCGCACTTTCTGAGCATGCCTGAACTTGCCTTCGCCCTGTTTAAATCTCGGCTCCGTTGTAAGGCGCAAACGCATACAAAAGTGGCAGCTCGCGTACGACATTTGAGCTTTGAGCGACTGTACAGAACATAACACGGAATTCATAATCACCCTTTTCAAGTCAGATGTTTATTAAACGGATATATTTTGATCAACGCCTTGTTGAATGAACTTTTGTTATTCCTGCAAATGCCAACGCTGTCATGCCTGTCATGTATCTCTCGCACTATATATACCGCTGCGGACTCAAACATTGCCGCAGCTCGCACCCGGCTGCCTTCACCCCAACTTTTTTTTAATTTTCTTTATAAGTAGGTTCATAAGCTACATAGGCATGACAGGTCTAAAGCATTCTCTTGTGATGCACGCCATGATTCCACCATACGTTGATATATAACCGTGTAAGAAAAGTGTATACTCCAGAATCGGCGTCAAGATTTTAGTCATTTTGGAGATGGGTATATATATCCTGTTAGAATCTCGTCACGAAATACATTTCAAAAATGACCGATATACGACATATGGGAGAGGTCCCTCAAAAGGCTAAATTATATGGCATTTCGTACAATTTATTTCCCACCCCATTCTTCCGACTCATCGTCCTGGCCTCATTGTAGGAGTAAATTTTTGTGAATGCAAATCGCTTGCTGATGCGAGTTTGAAACCTCTGCTATAGTGGAAAACGACAAAAACTCAAACGATAACAATGTGGGTGCACAAAACAGACTGTGCATGTCCATCTAAAATCACATTACATGTAGGATCCATGAAAAGCCGCAGAAAAAAAAATTCTTTGTAGGGATGCTGGGTAACGAGACTTCGTTCAGTCCTTTAGCTTTAGTGGAGGTTTAGAATATTCGAGAACGTTTCCCAACTTTCAAGCTCTTGCGATGATAAGTTATAAATTTATTCTTTTCCTTCAGTACAGTCCTCTCTAAATAACATTTGGGATTCAATGTAATAAAGGAATCGACTAAAGCCCAGAAGCAGCAAAATGTAAACTATGTCAGCATGTGGTTTGTTTACTTTCAACGCACCTGTTTTTGATGAATAAATCAGCCCCTTAAACAAAATGTTGAAAAAGTTCAGTGCATGTCCATTATAGAAGACTAAATTGCTTGCCCCATGTAGAAGAAGTTTTTCGAGATAAATTGTGAAACATGTATGTATGCGCAACGCTTATGGAAAAACTTAAAGGGTCACAAACACGAAGAATAATTTTTCTATCATTAGTGAATTACTTCTTCACAATTCCAAAAAATATTGGTAGATCCCACGCCCAGTATAATGTAATACGCGAAGCACGAATGACGGAGGTTGATATGTCACATTAAAATCAGCACAACGATACGAGGTGGACGTAAAGTATGCCGTACATGGCTTCCATGTCATGATTATTATGTTATCGCCTGGTAATTGCGTTCGTCGTCTATTTACGTCCCGTAATAGTAAATCCGGTATATGTGAAGCAAGCAAAACAGCTGCGAACGCGCTATGAGCGTTGCATGTAGTCATGTTTTACATGACACGCATGACATGATTATTATGTTTCAACATGTCATTTACCTTTGTCGTCCACTAACATCACGTAATACCGAATTCCATATATGTGAAGCTGGCGAAACGGCCGCGAGCGAATCATGAGCGTGGTATGTAGTCATCTTCTTACATGACACGCTTGTCATGATTACAATGTTTGAACGTGTTATTTACCTTCATCTTTCTTCTATTCACGTCACGTAATACCAAATTTGCTATATGTGAAGCTAGCCAAACAGTCGCGAGTGCGCTGTGAGCGTACCATGCAGTCATGCTCTTTCATGACACGCATGTCGTGATTATCATGTTTGCACCAGTCATATACCTTCCTCATTGATTGACGTCACGTAATACCAAATTTCGTACATATGAAGCTAGAGAAACCACCGTGAGCACACCATGAGCGTGGCTTCTAGTCATGACTTACAAGAGATGCATGGCATGATTTCTACGTTAGTCTGTCACTCATGTTTGCCATGCAGTGATGTCATACCAAATGAGTTTTGCAATATCGAATGCAAACGAAACCGCCGCAAGAGTAGCAAGACAAGAGCATGTTAATCATGACATTCATCACATACACGCCACGATTTTCATGTTATGGCTAGTCACTTATGCTCGTCATACAGTCATGTTTTGACATACCTATTTCGGTATAGATTCGATTATCGAAACGGCCAGGAGAGCTAAAAGCCGTAGGGGGCTGATAGATAGATAGATAGATAGATAGATAGATAGATAGATAGATAGATAGATAGATAGATAGATAGATAGATAGATAGATAGATATAATCAAAGTCACCAAAGTTCACGAGAAATTCTTCCCATTTAATAACCATGCTCGTCACGACAAGATTCTTGGTAAGCTCCAAAATGTGCAAAAGCAAATGCGGGTTCTGACTTCACCTTCAAAATCACGCAGCAGAAGTCGCCACGTCATAGATTCTGACGGTCTTTAATGGGGCTTACGTAGAACCTAGTCGGTAAAAATGAACTAAATTGACTTCGGAGTGGTCTACAGACTTAGCATACCATGTTTCAGGATACTTTGAAGAGCCAGTACCCTCAAAATACGACGAATTCAATTTGAAGTCCCTGACGCCACGCGCGGAGATTTCAGCACCAAATTCTGGAATGAGACTTGGACCTTGACTTCACCTTCTATGAATGAACTTACGGAGGTGAAATGAATGGCATTCGAGTTTTCAAAGAACACTTTGTCAGGCTAAACCAAGTCAATCAGTGTTTCACTTCAGTTGCCCTTCACGAACTAAGCACGCCCAATTCCGGCCTGGTCCACAGCCTGGAGCTTCAACCGGGTCCATCGTGAAACCTCCTCTACCAGGCCCACCCGGGTTTTCGGGCAGGCCCGAGCCTGCGCAGTGTTCTGCTCGGGAGCAGCTTTGCAGCTGCTGTGCCAGTTGTAACGTGAAAATAGAGGGAGGAGGCTAGCTTTGAGCTGGGCGGAGCCTGCACGCCGCCACGTCGCTATAAGCGCTTACCACTGCTTACAAACATGAGACAGTTATGGTATACCGGACTTAACCGGTATACCGGCGTGCCATGATAGCGGGATCGAAGTGCGCGTGCACGGATACGTACGTTACCCGTACCGCTTACCATACGCGCGCTATTTTCCAGATTTAACGTTACCATGTTAGCGTAGGTGTACGTAGTGGACGTAAAAAATGGCGGCGTTCTCGGACGCCCGCTCCGAAGTGATTTTGGCGTAGTTGTTGAAAAAAGTTTTCTTCGCAGCAAACGACTCTTTCGAGTGGCTTCGCTTGTCTTCAGTTAGGTTCGACGACCGAGTATTACGAATAGGTTGGCGTAGTTTTTGAGATAGCTTCCCATTTCGAATGTGTCTAGGCCTACCTACACGAACGATGTTAAAAAATTGGCAACATAAATGTTTTCGCGTTTGGTGCGTGGTTCATATTTATTTACATTGATTATTACTGAAATACACTTGTAACAATGCTTTGCGCGGTGAAAAAGGCAAACATTCTCGTTTTCTTTTCCTTTCCACTGTTCTTATTTCTCATTATTCCGATACGTGGCGCCACCATCCCAGCTGGGGCACGTGAACCACGTAAACGCTATCCCGGTAACTATAAGACGCTATTCGCAACGAATGTTTGCTGCACGGTAATGCCACTCCCCTAACCTCCGCTATCACACTAACGGTACACTGTAACCGTCTATAGACTGCAATACGTTTTTTGTGTCCGTGCGTTAAAAGAAAATCTGTGCCGACCCTGACGGCAGTGCAGCTGGGTAGTCACGCAATTGCCGAGCACCTGGCTTTTAGTCGGGTGTCCTTCAACACACCTTTTCCGTGAAAATAAATGTTTCACCACCACCACCACCACCGTACGTGTATGAACAAGGGCCCTCACGCCGCAGGGTATTAGCAGGTATATAATCGGATCCCTGAGCTACAAAGTCTCCGTGTACAGAAGATATGGGCTGATCCTAAAGACTGCGCATTCAGCGGTATCTACTTGCACATTCACCAGCAGTTTTTAGCAGTGACCGTTAGGTTGGGCACAATCTCCGGTACACCCAAAGGTGATATCGAGAAGTTCATGAGCACACACTTTACATGGGTTGGTTGTCATGAACCAACCTTGCGATGATCATTGGAGGCCAAGAAATGGTTTCCTCGGTGTATTCCAGGATCCAAGTCACTCAACCGCTGAACAATGGTGGTGTATGGATTTCGGTCAATATTCTGTCTCTAAGGTTGTAACTAAACCGCTCAGTGTACATCAAAGTAAAAACAAAACTATCTATAGTACCATTACCAAACAAAAATAATCTGACGGATTCTCGTTTAGCAGCCTGTTATGAACTATAGTTTTACTGCTCATCCAACTTCACCGACCCAAATGGCTTCCATTTTGTTTTTGTTTTTTCATTTTAGTTTTAGTGGATTCGACACCAATTTACTGAGGGAGCTATGACGGAGCCCGCTTTATCGTTCAGTTCATGTGGCACTCACATGTACATGTACCGACATTGTCCTGCTGTTTTCTTAACTTGGTTCTTGTTTTTTCGAGCATTACACGAACTACACGATGACTAATCGTATACGTGCACATAAGTCGTGTGTGTCGGTTCAATGTGAACCAACTATGAAGAAACCTGTGGTAGGGAGTACAAATTAATTTTAGCGCACGAGCTAACTCACTATGCACTGAAGTATTGCTCTTATGAAAATATTTTCGAGCGAAACATAGACGCCTTCGAAGCTGCAACATGTATGTTCATTATAGTTGAACGTCATAACCACCGAGCTGCATTTTTGTGAGCAAGCGCATGAACAGAAGGCAGGCCCTCTGCATGGAGTGCTCGGACGACGCATGCACACTGTGTCTTATGGTACGTCCAAGCTGAACAAACTTAGTCAAGTTATCGTTCTTGTCGCACTAACCCCTATACCGCAAGAAGTACCGAAAAAATCTGCAACGAATAATCTACAGAACTGGCACAAAAGTTCCGCAAGAAGTTGTGTCGATTACCCGTATAATTTTCTTGGCATTTTTATTCCCCCTCCGTGTGCGAATAAGATTGACAAAATACAGTGAAATCAACAGGCACACATGGAGGTGCATACTGATTTTCCATTGAAAACTTTCACTTTCATTCTTCATTGCACCATGAGAAATGGTCCGGACGCTGAAGACTGCGTCAGGACGAAATGACAAACACAAACACTCGTGCACAGAGCAGTTTATGAAAAACCCAAGCACTGCAGAAAAACTTCTCTAGATAAGATAAACCATTTATAGACGTCAATCATAATTTTCCAAATTCCACTCTGGGCTTCTGTGTACCAAAATTACGAAGTAATTACGAGACACCCAGTGGTGGAGTATTTTCAATTCATTTTAAATCACATGGGCTTTTCTAACGCACGTTTGGGCTTAAATACATGGGCGTTCCGTACACGGGCGTTTTTGCATTTCAGACCCGTCGAAATGCGGCCTCAGAGTCCGGGAATCGAACCTGCATCCTTGAGGTTAGGAGTGCAACACCTTTGTCGCTAAGCCACTACGGCGGGCCACCCATTGGCATTCAACATGTCGACTAGTGGCGACTGGTGCCAGACTTCGAAGCATTTACAGTTGTAAACTACTTACGGGAACTCAAAAAGTACTTAAGTTTGTTCTGTGGCACTATTAACAATAGAAACTTCTAGCACGTTGCGAAAATACGGTAAGACAGTAGCATATAGCGCTCCTCCTTTCCAGCGACAGTGCGTGCCCTTGGCTGCAGCTTCCTCACTAACAATGCGTAGGCAGACAGGCAACAACGCGGTGAGACAACCCCACGGCACAGTCCTTCTACGAACAGTAATAAAGCGTGTTGTGGTGGTTGGGTGCCTTCCCTCGCAAAAGGTCAACGACCAGAAACGGAGGAGTGGTACCATCGTACGGTGCCGTATTCCTGTAACTTGCTAGAACTCCAGTAATAGACAGTTATAGTTTACCTGGCTTAGCGGAATAGCATGCTTGAAATGCGCATGCGCAGCGCGCTAAAAGACACAGCGTGTACCACACGCACGCTCTTTTTCACATTTACTGTTACCATGTTTGCGAGGTCTGCGTATATTGTTCATAAAACATGGCGGTGGTTTTGGAAGCCCGCTTCGAACTGAAGCTAGCGTTGGGGGCGACAGATCCACTTTTTTTAGTAGCTAGCGACATGACTTCGCTTGCCTTCAGGTAGATTGGATGACCGAGTAATAGGAAAAACTTAGTCAAGTTTTTGAGATCGCTTCCCATCTCGAGCGTCCCTGGCATAACTGGAATACCAAAGTAAACAAATGTGCAACATACAAAATGCGTTCTTGGTTCGTGGTTCATAGTTACTTACCTAATACTAAAAGTAAGGAATATTGCCGCGCGCAGAGATACAGGAGAGCATAGGCAGAGATTTTTTATATTCGCGGCCACACAGTATATAATGTCTGTTAGATCTCATTAATATTGTGTCAAAACACGGAAAAACGAGCCCTCAGGTATACGCTCATTTCCCTTATATATATATATATATATATATATATGTGTGTGTGTGTGTGTGTGGTGTGTGTGTGTGTGTGTGTGTGTGTGTGTGTGTGTTATACATATCTACCCAATAAAGTGGCGGGGAGGGGGGTAGCCGCCGTGGTAGCTCAGTTGGTAGAGCGCCGAAGCCGTTATTCGAAGGTCGCTGGTTCGGTTCCTGCCCCCGGCAAGCAATCTTTTCACCCACTCTTTTTTCTTTTTTTCTTCACATTTACACAACAATTCGGTATAACTTCCCCTATACTTTCCTTGGTATGATTGTCTGTTAGATGTCATTAATATTGTGTCAAGAAAAAACGAGCCCTTGTGTATACTTCTTTCCTTCATATATATAGGCAAGTGGATTCTCCGTGAGCGGTCACAACGAGGTTTATTTCGACGTTTCGGCCTAGAGTCTGGCCTTCATCAGGTTTAAAGGTACAGTTTGTTGGTGCTCAGCTTTATGAAATATCAAATCAGAGGAAAAAAGCAAAAAAGAGAGAAAAAAGAAAAAGGAAAAGAAAAGAAAAAGGAAAAAAGAAAAAAAGAGAAAAAGAATATAAGGTGGACTCCCCCCCCCCCCGGGCGCCCCCTTCCACTCTTCCTTCCACATCCCCCTTCATCTCTCTCCCATCTCTTCCCTTCACCTTTCTGATGTCAGCGGTCTGTGTATGCTTCCTTTCACTAACGCATTCTTCCCGACCAGACGGCGCCTCCTGGCTCTTACGGTTCAGTGTGGGGCGAAAAAGAGCTTTTTTAGGAAGTTTAAGCCTTTAACTACTCGGTACCCCGTCAACATTTCGTCGTAGAAAGAGGGGTGCCGCGTATTGCGGCAGAAGCTGGTAAGCGGGTGCAATGCGAATTCCTCGCCCGCTTCTTGATTACGCGTGCAGTACGGGCCTCCCGGCTGTGCACAGGGTTGCTGTTGGGCATGTCATGCATGGCACAATTGATTGGGTAGTAAAATAAAACAGAAAACAGACGACAGCTGTACTTAGGAAGAGTAGTTACACTCTTGGAATTGTTTTGAGTTGTCCAGTGCCCTTCGCAGCTGCAGTGCCGTGAAGTCAGCTACTATTTTCATTATTGCCGTTATTGTTTTCTAATGCTTTAATTGCTGCAAGTGTACCAAGATTCTCATTTATTCCTCTATCGAGGGTGTTAAATCGGTGGATAAGGTATGACTCTCGTTGTTCACGTTCTCGGTTTGATTATATCCCGTCTCTAAGAACGTTACTGATAGTTTGTCGAATGCATGGTCGAGAAGATTAACGTGTTTTGATAGGGGTAGATTTGGGGCTGATTTCGCAAGGGCTCTGTGATTGCTGAAGCGAATCCTAAATGGTGTTTCTGTTTGTCCGATGTACTGCATACTACACACGTTGCATTCGAGTAGGCGTATCACATTAGAGGAATCGCATGTTAGGTTTCCGCATATGTTAATCGAAAACTTTGATTGTGTGCTGGTTGCTTTGTGTGTTTCTCGCATCGCCTTACATACAAGGCATCGTGGCTTTAAACAAGGTCGACATGAATTATTGGGGTTGAGGTATTGATTTGAGAGTGGAGAAGTGTGTCTTTGAGGTTGCGTGGTCGTCAGTAATAAACGACGCCTGGAGTGGAAGGGAATGCGCGTTTCAGAAGTTCACTTTGTTCCAGAATGTTGTAATGTCGTTTAAGTATTTTGTTTACATTGGGGAAGTTTGTGCTGTAAGTCAACAATAACGGCAATGATGAAAATAGTAACTGAGTTCACGGCACTGCAGCTGCGAAGGGCACTAGACAACTCAAAACAATTCCAAGTGTAACTACTCTTACAGCTGTAATCTGTTTTCTGTTTTATTTTACTACCCAATCAATTGTGTCATACATGACATGCCCAACAGAAACCCTGTGCACAGCCGGGAGGCCCCTACTTCCCGCGTAACCCAGAAGCGGGCAAGGATTTCGCATTGCACCCGCTTACCAGCCTCTGCCGCAATACGCGGCACCCCTCTTTCTACGAGGAAATGTTGACCGGGCGCCCAGTTATTAAAGACTTAAACTTCCAAAAAAAAGCTCTTTTTTGCCCCCAACTGAACCGCCAGAGCCAGGAGGCGCCCTCTGGTCGGGAAGAATGCGTTAGTGAAAGGAAGCATACAGAGACCGCTGACATCAGAAAGGTGAAGGGGAGAGAGGGGAGAGAGATGAAGGAGGAAGTGGAAGGAAGAGTAGAAGGGGGGCACCCGGGGGGGAGTCCACCTTATATTTTTTTCTCTTTTTTTCTTTCTTTATTCCTTTTTTCTTTTCCTTTCCTTCTTTTTTTCGTTTTTTCTGTCTTTTTTGATCTTTCCCTCTGATTTGAGATTGTATAAAGCTAAGCACCAACAAACTGTACCTTTAATCTTGATGAAGGCCAGACGCTAGGCCGAAACGTCGAAATAAACCACGTTGTGACCGCTCACGGAGGATCTACTTGACTATATGCAACGCTACGGCCACTCAATCACCACGCCTGCCTACACAAGACCGGCCACAGGCGCACCTCCAGTCGAGCAGGTCTCACGGAAGTTCCCTAAACAAGCACCAACATTAGCCATCATCGGAAACTCGCAAACAAGGTATTTGCAGCGGCATTTCAACCCGCATGAGAAGGCGACACCTGCGATCATTTCCATCCGCGGAGCCTCCACATTCGACATCAAAAAAGAGCTGGCTGGCATACCACGATCTGTGACCACGCTCGTTTTTCACGTCGGTACGAGCGAGCTGGCGTCGTACGGACTAGAGGAATCGCAACGCCGCCTTCGTCGCCTAGTGAACAACACGCTTCGGACTTGCCAGGGACAAGAAAGGCTAGTTGTTTCATGCGTGCTGCCCTGTTATCGCAACCTACACCTGGAGCGATCGAACAAACAATTCATGCAGAGCTTCAACCGGGACGCTTGTCAATTAAACGAGACAGTCAAAGCCTACTGCCGAAGACCCAGCAAGGTGTCATACATCGACTATCAATTCGAGCAGTTGCCACCAAGACGCTTTCTTGCTGCAGATGGGCTTCATCCGAGTTTTATGGGTGTCGCGTTGATTGCCGAAACCCTCAAGAGTGCACTCGGTCGCGGAGACTTCGAAGCTACCACGGTGTGGTCGACTCAACCAGCAGCTCCCGTCAATATCCGTTCAACACAACAAGACACCCACGACAAGAACTCTGCATATCAACATACTCCAGGAGCCCACACCCACCCAACATCACAGACGAGTTCCTGACGATCGACGAAAATGACTCCCGCGAGCCACAAGCACCCCCTCACCATCATCAACAGCGCACCACTACACCACTCCTCAAAAGTCTGCTGAACAGCCAACACGCGTCCCTCCATTGCGGATGTCGAGACCAAAAGCACTACACGACAGCACCACTACACCACTCCTCAAAGGGAAGCCTGCCGATCTACGAAACGGTGTCCCTCTATTGCGAACCCCGGAACTGCCTACGAACACGTTTGACGGGAGCCCAACGTCGAAATCCTTCCTACAATGACGAAGGCCTGCCGGACATAACTACAATCTGCACCCTTCATCAGTGCATCCCGGCACCCAAAAGAAGATTGACTTCAGAAATGTAAGTCCAGCTCATCGCTTCCCAGATGCAGTGCCACCTTCCTTAAAGTACGAAAACTTGCTGACAAACGAATTAGGTATGAAATGCATAAATCAACATTGCAAGTGTACCTTCGTGCTAGAATAGCCCCCAAGGGTATGACACTGTCCCTCACACCAGCCGCTACAAACCTAGACGAACATGACCAAATAACATGGAAAAATGTCCTACTTGAGGCATCTCCTAAATTAATAGAAATTGCTCTTAATCTCAGTGATAAGCAAGTAAAAAAACTGGTCGCTATGACCAACACCATTCTCCACCACAACACTTAATCGGACGAAGAAATCACCCGATTAACAGAATTTCAACTGAATAAATACCAAGCCATTATGACCACAAAAATTCATAAACTCAAAAGAGATTAGGTGCCCAACGCCGTGTTCCCTGATATATTTCCTTATCACTACAACACCACCACCCAGGAAATGACTAACGGTACAAACGAGCACCCATCTATGAACACACCCTGTGACACTGTGGTTGTAAACCTATCGTACACGAGCTTGTCACCTGACGAAGAAAAACCGCTATCTAAAGGACTTAGCTTATGCCCAACCACAAAATTTTTTGATGAATTCCACTTGCTCCGAGACCTCGACAACTTCGCTAGAAGCTTAAGGTTGCGCGAACATTTCTTGGACAGGCCTTCTAACCACGAAACAATCCACAGTCGTAAAACACATGACTGGACACCGAACAGTAATCTAGACAAGTGCCTGGACCTTTATATCACCACAGTACAGAAATATATAGTACACGATTGCCACAGACAGAGAGGAAACCGAGAAAACTTGACAAAATCTGAAAAAATGAATATGAGAAATCTGCCATCTAGGACAGACATAACAATAAAACCCGCTGACAAAGGAGAAGCAATTGTAGTTCTTAATGCAACCAACTACTTACAAGAAGCATACCGCACACTAGACGACTAAAGATGGTACGAACGCCTCCCAGGTGATCCGACAGACGAATACAAACGTATCGTATCAACAGAACTAAAGAAACTGTTGGATACCGAAAAGATAACCAACACTGACCACAAATTAATGCGAGCAACATGCCCTCGTCAAGGTCGCTTCTACATCCTCCCAAAAATTCATTAACCCGGTAACCCAGGTCGGCCAACCATATCAGGCCTCAGTACAATAACTTAACCCATATCAGGGTACGTGGACAAACTAATAAGCCACATTCCATGCACCCTCGCGTCGTACATAAAAGACACCACACATTTTTTTGGAGACATTTCAGGTCTGTGTGTGCCGAAAAACTCGTACTTGGTTACTCTTGATGTCTCTTCATGGTATACAAATATTTCTCACGATGATGGCATAGCTGCATTACAAAACATGTACACAAACCATAGACAATCTAACACCCCAGATTTCTCTGCCATCGCAACTTTGACGAGGATGGTCCTCGAATTAAATTCATTTGAGTTTAACCAAGAGTATTTTCGACAAATCAGCGGGACCGCTATGGGCACCAAAATGGCACCCAATTATGCCAACTTATTTATGGGAAAGCTAGAATCGGAATTGCTTGCACAAAGTTCCTTAAAACCACTGATGTACAGAAGATACATAGGTGACATCTTTCTTATTTGGACCCACAGCGAGGACGAACTTCTCAGCTTTATCGACACTTACAATGCTGTACATCCGAACATACACTTCACACACACATACTCGCAAGCAACCGTAAATTTTCTTGATGTCACCATAACGATAGAAGAGGACAAGCTCTTTACAACTCTATATTGCAAACCAACGGATCGACAACAATACCTCTATTACCAAAGCGATCACCCACGCCACTGTAAAAACAGTATCCCATACAGCCAGGCTCACGGGTTTAGGCGAATCTGCTCAAGAGACACTGATTTCGACACGAGCTCACTGAAGCTAAAACTTAAGCTCGAGAAACAAAAATACCCCCCACATGTACTTGATGACGCCGTTCAAAAAGCGAGAAAACTGAAGCGTGATGACTTACTTAAGAAGCGACCACCGCAAAATGACCCACAACGAACAAACCTCTGCTTGACTTACAGCACAAACTTCCCCAATGTAAACAAAATCCTTACACGACATTACAACATTCTGAAACAAAGTGAACGTCTGAAACGCGCATTCCCATCCGCTCCAGGCGTCGTTTACCGACGACCACGCAACCTCAAAGACACACTTCTCCACTCTCAAATCAATACCTCACCCCCTAATAATTCATAATGACCTTGTTTAAAGTCACGATGTCTTGTATGTAAGGCGATGCGAGAAACACACAAAGCAACCAGCACATAATCCAAGTTTTCGATTAACATACGAGGAAACCTAACATGCGATTCCTCTAATGTGATATACCTACTCGAATGCAACGTGTGTAGTATGCAGTGCATCGGACAAATCAAAACACCATTTAGGATTCACTTCAATAATCACAGAGCCCATGCGAAATCAGCCCCAAATCTACCCCTATCAAAACATGTTAATCTTCCTGACCATGTATTCGACAAACTATCAGTAACGCTCTTAGAGACGTGATCTAAATCAAACCGAGAACGTGAACAACGAGAGTCATACCTTATCTACCGATTTAACACCCTCAATAGAGGAATAAATGAGAATCATGGTACACTTGCAGCAATTAAAGCATTAGAAATTAATAACACCAATAATGAAAATAGTAACTGAGTTCACGGCACTGCAGCTGCGAAGGGCACTGGACAACTCAAAACAATTCCAAGTGTAACTACTCCTCCTAAGTACAGCTGTCGTCTGTTTTCTGTTTTATTTTACTACCCAATCAATTGTGCCATGCATGACTTGCCCAACAGCAACCCTGTGCACAGCCGGGAGGCCCCTACTGCACGCGTAATCCAGAAGCGGGCGAGGAATTCGCATTGCACCCGCTTACCAGCTTCTGCCGCAATACGCGGCACCCCTCTTTCTACGACGAAATGTTGACGGGGCGCCGAGTAGTTAAAGGCTTAAACTTCCTAAAAAAGCTGTTTTTTGCCCCACATTGAACCGTAAGAGCCAGGAGGCGCCGTCTGGTCGGGAAGAATGCGTTAGTGAAAGGAAACATACACAGACCACTGATATAGGAAAGGGGAAGGGAAGAGAGGGGAGAGAGATGAAGGGGGATGTGGAAGGAAAAGTGGAAGGGGGGCGCCCGGGGGAGAGTCCACCTTATAACCTTTTTCTTTTTTTTCTTTTTCTTTTTCTTTTCTTTTCGTTTTCTTCTTTTGTTTTTTTCTGTCTTTCTTGATCTTTCCCTCTGATTTGAGATTGTATAAAGCTGAGCACCAACAAACTGTACCTTTAATCCTGATGAAGGCCAGACTCTAGGCCGAAACGTCGAAATAAACCATGTTGTGACCGCTCACGGAGGATCTACTCGACTATATATATACGTCCACCCCGCTTATCTTGCACAACAAAAGTTGGGCCAATGCCGCAATTGCCGTCAACCTGTGAGTTCGTCTTCAATGCGACCGGCACCATGATCCGAATTTCAAAAGCCTCAAACAAAAAAGGAAGAGGAGCGCGCACAAACAGTCCCCTGTGATACAGCTGCCAGAAAGTATGTCCTGTGGCAATGGATAAAAACCTAAGTAAAACTCTTGAATAATATCTTCAGCCAGCGCCAGTGACCCCTCCCCCCCTCCCCTGCCCAACCCTAGAGCGGGGGGGGGGAGGGCGGCAGAGCCCCGCAGCCCCCCGTACTCGCCGCATATGCAGGCGAGATTTTTTTTTCAGTTCTCTTTCCACATTTTTAATGCATTTATCCTCGGCTAGGTGACACCATCATCCCAGCTTGGGCACGTCAACGTTATCCCGATAAACAATAGGGAGTGTAATGAAGAGGAATGCCCGCTACTGCTACGACATCGACACATTGGCGCGAGGCAAGAGCTAGGACTGCCTTGTCGCTGCTGCGATGCTGCCCGTATACCCGGCCAGCTCTTGCTGCTTCTGTCCCGACGCTGCTACCACCTTTGACATTGCATTTACATTGTAGGAGTTTTAGAATAGCGCACCGGGAGTCCTTTCGATGCGGTCGCTGCCACTGCGTATGCGTCGTAAGAAGATCCGCCGTTCGCGTTCACTGCCCGCCCACAAAAAATTCGAAATAGCGTGCGACGATCGCGGATCGTGAGGTCCGGGTGAAGCTTCTGCGCATTTGGGTTTGTGGTCAGGGCGAAAGTCTTTAGATTTTCCCTATATGGAGAGCAAGCACTATTCTAAAGCTCATAAGGCTCCCGCAGCTAAAGCAACACCCGCAACACCTGCGAACGTTATTCTAAAACTCCCAAATAGTGCGCTACCCGCAACGAACGTTTGCGGCATGGTAAGGTTTTCCCTTAACCCCCGCTATAACAATAACGCTAAACTATTCGTCGTGAAATCTAGCGGAGTCGTCGCCGAGTGGCAACTGGTTGAAGCGCGCAAGTGTGAATTGCCCCATGCGTCGTCTGCTAGCCACGTTGTGTTTCCATGTGCTCGTACGTCATGCACGTTCTTAAAGCGTGGCTTGTCCGGTCGTATGTGAGCGTGGGTGTAACTTGTTGCACGTATGCCTGAAACTATGCACGAAAGTATTTGGTTTTGCTCGGCTGCTAATGCATCGTAATAAGATCGGCGAGATCAACTTTCTAGAGTACTGCTTATTGTCTTCGTACCCTCAATTCACCAGAATTACTTTAGAACAAGTGCCGGTTTTTGTATAAAGTATGTACATCGTAAAATCCTCTTGGCGCCTTTCCAATCATGAGGACTATTAAATAGTGTGTAATTGGAGTGTTTTAGCGATTCGGTTGTAAACGAAAACAAGGCTCTATGCCCCGCATTTGCGCGCTTTTGGTAGGTGTACAACTACAGCACTGTAGTTTATCGATTATTCGAGGAGCCTTACTTGTGTTTATCTGGCCGTGATACCACTACAATGAAATATCACTATCACATAAACCTGTGACACCACTCCGGTACTTTAACTGTACTTAAAACAGAGTTACCGCGCGGAATCGTGTACATAGATTTATGGAACTCTTTAAAATTCATTTAGACGGCATGTATTACATGTAAGGTAGAATTTTACTGAAAATGTCATCTGTTTTACATTGTGTTCAGCGCTCGTGTGGCATTGTCAGTGACCGACGGGGGGGGTAGTAGCGACCATTTTTTGTCTGAAAAAAAATGCTTCTGCCATTAACCAGAAATTTATTGTGGCACTGTCATGCACGTATTCTATCAATGAAAGCTTTCCGCTTAACTCTTACAGAAAGCTTTTATACAGGTGCACGTAGCTCGGCAAACTCACTCATGAGTCGACTCACTCGGACTGTCCCGCATCACAAAAGCTTATTGACAGCACTTCATATGACCGTGAAGTGCGCGGCCGCGTGGGCGGTGCAGAGACTCAGATTGAGCCGTCAATTTGAACCTGAGTGAGTCCAGGTGAATCATATTTTCGTGAGTCAGAGTCCGAGTGAGTCTGGTTCAAGAAAATTTTCGTCAGTGTGAGTTCAAGGAAGTTCGGCTCAGGAAAAATTTGGCGAGCCTGACTGAGTCCAAAGCGCAAAATATATTTCTTGAGCGAGTCTGGTTGAGTTAGACGTTCTTTTGCCGTCCTGAAGTCCTATCAAGTCAGCTTCAGTATTGCTATCCGCCTCACCTAGACTCACGTTTATACCCACATCTACTCGCATGTATGTCAAAGTAGTGTCCTTCATACACCGTTTCAAAATTTATCAATCAGAGGCGTGAATAGGTAGATAGCAAAACGGCATGTCGTCTGCTACGGTACTTCCGGTTCGAGGCCTATCCATTCGCTGCTTCAATGTGCCTGCTGCACAGTGTAATCGGGGAGGAAACACGCGCAATTTGGCGACGCTTTTGCTGCGCTTGTTCAATGATTGTGCTCTTTATTTCTATTTTTGTGAATGGATAGATGCTATTTCGTGCATTTCAGAAAACGAAGCGAGACGTGGACTTGGGGAAGAATGAGAAACGTTGAGAGGTGGGTTTCGAGCACAGCATGCGGTTATATTTTGAAACACGCAGCAATCTTTTGCAGAATCACCTAGATTTAGTATTTTGGAGTGCATACACATACCGATATTCCTTCGAAATCACTCACACCTATGTGCACATGCTCTGAAATGTCAATATACTTATGATGTCCACATATGCACGCGTACTTTGCGCGATCAAGTATGCCGATCTAGTATATTTCTATTGCAGAATCTGCATCGCTAACTGTCTGTCAAGTATATGGAAACAGGTGAGCGCGTAAAAGGCCCACAGACAAAAATGGCCGCTCAAATAATGGTACCATGTGACGTAAACGATCGAAGTCATTTTTGAAGCAACAAGTAGCATGGCGTCTCTCTTATGTCACACTTGCAAGCGTGAAGTGCCGATAGGTTGTGTTATACTCTGACTCATAGACATAAACGCTGTGTTGCACAACTGTACGCTGAGTGCGGAAAATTTTGCATGCATTGAAAAACAATGTTTGAGTTTGGCAGGGACGACACATCATGTAAAAAGATGTTGAGCGGCGTACAAAAAGCCAGAGAACTACGAGCGCATTTCATTTATAGGGTTCGAAGCTCAATATACTGCGGATATTCGGTATATCAAGCTCGGAATTGTATCTTTGCAACCCAGAAGTAAATAAACCATTTTACGGGTACGTGAGCAACATGAAAACAAGTGAACGAATATTACATGATCCTATGATGTGCAGAAAATTTTTGCATGTGGCAAAACATGCGCAATAATAACCGTTGCTGCAAAACAACAAGCATATGCCTGAAGGTACAAGCCGCTTCAATGATAAAATGACCGCTCGCACCATTTTAACTATCTCATAGTGGTTTATTTATTATTAAACAATGCTCCATTGCACTCCAAAGTATCATGCAGCAATTTATAAGAAAAAGGCACCACTAATGCAAGCTGGAACAGGCAAAAAGCACCGGCACGGGCAAAAATGCCCGTGAGGCGTCACAGCGTTTCGAAACGGAAGTCAGTGCAGGACGCGCGCCGTAGCCCACAATTCATTGCGTGAGCCACAATTTTTGCTATCCACCTATTACGTAAAGCTGTGCCTTGACCTCCTCCCACCACCTCTTCCGGATAACTTTTAATTATTATTTATTATGCTGTAATCTCTTCCAAGAAAAATGACCTACCAGGTTTGGAAGCACTAAGAACTCGATTTGGAAGATACTATGTCAAACGGCACCAAAAAGAGCACCAATAACGTGAGATATAGGTACCAAAGAGCACTGATTCCACGGTCAAAGAAGTTAAGTCTAGGTTGATGGACTCATGAGTTGACCCACTCGGACTAACTCAGACTCAGATCGAGTAGTGAGTCTGAGTGAGTCCGGGTGAGTAATGTTTTGGCGAGATTGGGTCCCAGTGAGTCCAGCTGAAGAAACAATTTGTGAGTGTGAGTCTGAGTGAATTCGTCTCAGTAAAGTTTTTATGAGTCTGAGTTTGAGGAAGCCGAAATTTCAAAATGTATTTCGTGAGTGAGTCCAAGTGAGATCCACAAGATTTGCCAACCTATGCTGGCGCAAGAAGATGTGCGTGTACGTGGTAAACGCAGTGTAGCGCAAAGCGCTGTCGTCCACTAAGATTTCCTGACTACACTTGTATACTGTCCCTCATTTCATGGAGAACAGAATGAGAAAAGAATGTATATGCGTATAAGGCGCCAACGGTGGTACTGAACTAAGAGCACAGATATGCGGGCTTTCTATAATCTTTCTTTATCTTTTGTCGTATGCAAATGAGAAAGAAGTAAACAAGTAGTTCAGTCACGCTACAGCAGTGCGCAGCAGGTGGAACACAAAATAACCACGTGCAAACAACACAGCAAAGGCGTCAATTAGAGCGAAAGCGTGAAGACAGTCACGCCAGGCGAATAGCAAAATAAAGTATTGGAACCGCTATGAGAACAAATATCATAGAGATGACAGAGTGGCTCGCGGACTCATCACTTGTGGGCACCCGAGAAGACGAACCGAGAGCAACGTAGAAAAGGTTCCTGTCTTTTTATTTCTACAATGACGTGGTTGACAGAGAACACCATCCATGGGTTTCAATACTGTGCTCAGGATTCTTTCAGCCGATATAACCAAGGGATGCGGTTCACACTTGCTTGGTCATAGATACTATCACTAGGGCCACCTCATGCTCCGCGAACGTCATACCAGGCCCCTCGGGCGCCTTTTTAGTTGGCTCCATAGACTTGATGCGTGCCGAAGAGCTTCTCTCCAAGCAGTTATACCATTACTATGGCAACTTCCCGCTTCTGACTTATCAGAAGCCTTAGCATAGCCGGATAAGTGGGAATTATGGTCGTTTTGTGCTTTGCAGGGTGCAGCAATCCTGCCGGTGAAGAAAACCAAGGGGAAAAGCTCTCGCCACGTCTGACCTGACCACTAAAAATTGCATTAAACTGCCTTCAAGGTGCAAAGGTCCAACTCCGAATGCCTCAGGTCATGGCCTGGTAGCTCAGCATGGGCATCGCCTCGAGGCTTTAGTTAGGCAGACTGTGCTGGCAATAACACCGGGCGGGGCATGTGTTCACACCTTCGATTGTCGACCTCTCAGTCAATATCCGACAGGACACCAAGACTACCAGAGCCCGAGACCACTTGTCATCTACAGAAGTCAGTGACGGGGCTTTCAAATACAATACCAATTCACAACATGAGGGAGTCGTTTCCTTTCATATTTTACAAGTTACCAATACAGGGCTCGGACAAGTCCAGGGACGCCTTTAATGCCATGCCATCTGAGCCATCAGAGCCACATCCACAAATTGGAGTGAATTCATTAACCAAATATAGAGATAGTCACCATGTACCGAGCGAGATCAGGAATATAATGCGACTAGCACAAATAGTGATCAGGTTAGACCTGCCAGAACAGCTTAAGCCTTCTGCTGATAGAGTAGTTGCTGACCTCAGCTCCCTTGCTGTGTAAGGACAGCTTTGCAGCACGCGACACTTCGATAGTCATTAACATTATTATGCGGCCCAAATAATGGCACGGCTATTGAGTTCATCATCATCATCATCATCATCATCATCATCATCATCATCATCATCATCCTGACTACGTTCACTGCAGGACAAAGGCCTCTCCAATGTTCCGCCAGTTAACCCAGTCCTGTGCTTGCTGCTGCCAATTTATACCCGCAAACTTCTTAAACTCATCTGCCCACCTAACAATCTGTCTCCCCCTAACTCGCTTGCCTTCTCTGGGAGTCCAGTTAGTTACCCTTAATGACCAGCGAATATCCTGTCTACGCGCTACATGCCCGGTACATGTTAATTTTCTGTTCTTGCTTCAACTATGATATCCTTAAACCCCGTTTGTTCCCTAATACACTCTGCTCTCTTCTTGTCTCTTAAGATGACACCTACCATTTTTCTTTCCATTGCTCGCTGCGTCGTCCTCAACTTAAGCTGTGAACCCTCTTTGTAAGTCTCCACGTTTCTGCTCCGTAGCTGAGTACCGGCAAGATACAGCTGTTATATACCTTCCTCTTAAGGGATAGTGACAATCTAACTCTCATAATTTGAGAGTGCTTGCCAAATGTGCTCCACCCCATTCTTATTCTTCTAGTTACTTATATCCCATGGTTCGGCTCTGCAGTTATTACCTGCCCTAAATAGACATAGTCTTTTACAACTTGAAGTGCTCTATTACCTATCTCGAAGCGCTGCTCCTTTACGAGGTTGTTGTACAACACTTTCGTTTTCTGCAGATTATTTCAAGACCCACCTTTCTGCTCTCCTTATCAAACTCCGTAATCATGAGTTGCAATTCGTCCCCTGAGTTACTCAGCAATGCAATGCCATCGGCGAAGCGCAGGTTACTAAGGTACTCTCCATTAACTCTTACCCCTAACTGTTTCCATTCTAGGATTCTGAAAACCTCCTGGAAGCACACGGTAAATAGCATTGGGGAGATTGTGTCCCCCTGCCTTACACCCTTCTGGATTGGTATTCTGTTGCTTCCTTTATGAAGCACTATGGTAGCAGTTGATCCCCTGTAGATTTCTTCCAGGATGTTTATATATACTTCATCGACACCCTGATTCCGCAGTGTCTGCATGACGGCTGATATTTCTACTGAATCAAACGCCTTCTCGTTATCTATGAAGGCTATGTATAGTGGTTGGCTATATTCTTAGCATTTCTCTATTACCTGATTGATAGTATGAATGTGGTCGATTGTAGAGTAGCCTGTTCGAAATCCTGCTTTTTCTTTTGGTTGATTCCATTCTAATGTTTTCTTTACTCTGCTAGCAATTGCCTTTGTAAATAGCTTGTATACTACAGAGAGCAAGCTGATCGTCCTGTAATTCTTCACGCCCTTGTCATCTCCTTTCTTATGTATTAAGATGACGTTAGTATTTTTCCAAGACTCTGGTACTCTTCCCGTAAGAAGGCACCTCGTAAACAGGGTGGCTAGTTTTTCTAACAAAATCTGTCCTCCATCTTTCAGCAGATCTGATGTTACCTGATCCTCACCTGCAGCTTTGCCTCTTTGCATGCTCTCCAAAGGTTTTCTTACTTCTATCATTACTGGTGCGGTGTCATCTGGGTTACTGCTAGTTCTTATAGTATTAAAATCGTGGTTGTCCCGGCTACTGTACAGATCTCTGTAAAACTCCTCCGCTATTTTAACTATCCTATTCATATTGGTAGTTATTTTGCCTTCTTTGTTCCTTAGTGCATACATCCGATATTTGCCTATCCCAAGTTTCCTTTTCACTGCTTTGACGCTTCCTCGGTTTTTTAGAGCGTGTTCAATTCTCTCCATGTTATACCTTTTTACATCGCATTCCTTACGCCTATTATTCAAATTCGAAAGCTCTGCCAGTTCTATTTTGTCTATTGTACTTGAGACTTTCATGATTTGACGCTTCTTAATAAAATTCTTGACCAGCCACGGTGGTCTAGTGTTTAATGAAATTCTTCGTTTCCTGGGAAAGCTTGCTAGTGTTCTGTCTAACAACCCTGCCTCCAACTTCCACTGCACACTCCGTAATGATACTCGTCAGATTATCATTCATTGTATCTAGGCTAAGGTTGGTTTCCTCACTAAGAGCCGAGTAGCTGTTCTGAAGTGAGACTCAAAGTTCCTGTACTTTCCCTCTCAGTCCTAGCTCATTGATTGGCTTCTTGCGTATCAGTGTCTGTCGTTCCTTCTTCAAGTCTAGGTGAATTCGAGACCGTAGAATTTTATGGTCACTGCATCGTACCTTGCCAAGCACTTCCACATCTTGCACGATGCCTGGGTGTGCACTCTTTATAAAGTTTATGCCGTTCTTATTTTCGCCATTAGGGCTCCTCCATGTCCACTTGCGGTTTCCTCGTTTTCGGTAGAAGGTATTCAAAATCCGTAAATTATTGCGTTTTGCGAATTTAACTAGTAGCTCTCCTCTGGCGTTTCTAGTACCGATACAATAGTCTCCTATGGTCTGGTCTCCAGCCTGCTTCTTCCCTACCTTTGCATTAAAGGCACCCATCAGTATAGTATACTGCGTTTTTACCTTACTCATTGCCAATTCCACGTCTTCATAGAAGCCTTCAACTGAAGCGTCATCATAGCTGGATGTAGGCGACTAAGCCTGTACTGCCTTCATCGTGTATTTTTTATTCATTTTAATTACGATACCTACCACCATTTCATTATTGCTATTGTATTCCTCTATATTGCCAGCTATGTTTCTGTGAATTAGGAACCCCACTCCCAGTCCTCTTCTGTCAGCCAAGCCCCGATAGCAAAAGACGTGCCCATTCTGAAGCACCGTATATGCCTCATCTGTCCTCCTAACCTCACTGAGGCTTATTATATCCCATTTAAAACCCTCTAGCTCTTCGAATAGTATAGCTAGACTTCCCTCACTAGATAAGGTTCTACCGTTAAATGTTGCCAGGTTCAGGTTCTAATGGCGGCCTCTCCGGATCCAGAGAATCTTAGCACCCTCTGCTGCGTTGCAGATCTGACCGCCGCCGTGGTCGGTTGCTTCGCAGCGGCTGGGGACTGAGGGCCATGAGTTAATTGACGTATGCATGTGGGACGTAGTGGCCATGATACTGCACCAGGGTGCCAAATCCTTCTCTGGTGAGGGAGTGCGTTACCGGCGGTGGTTGCCGGTGAGGCCGCACCCCAGGCCACTTAATGCAGTTCCATCACCACGCGTTTTTTTAATCCGGTTGGGAACTGCGCGGCACCGGGATTTGAACCACGGACCTTTTGCATGCGAGGTGGATGCTCTAACCAATGCGCTATCGCTGAAACAATTTAATGTTCCCTGAACTTGACATTTTCATTGTTTCACTACATTGTGCTATAGCATAGAACAGCGTATGCACAGATGATGTTCACACCCCGCTGTAAGACATCTCATTGAGAAAGTGCAGGGTGACCAGTCGGGAGCTGACGTCGAATAACTGCCCACGTGTTCTCAGTTCCTTCTTCAGCTGATCATGGAAGCAGAAGTTTCAGAGCTGATACACTTGCCACCTGTGTTGGATGATGAAACCATACACAGCAATGACTTGGCTGAACAAGGCATTTCGACTGGCTGCCAAGAGTCGAGCACATCGGCGAGCTTTGATCCATCGGTGGCATAAGTGTGTAGAAGCACACGACTGTAGACACCAGATAACCTCTCGCCTGCCATATATAACGCTTCAGTCTGCCCAGCTGTGAATCATTGTCCAGATGTCCAGGTTTGGCCGACTGTATACTATTATGAGGTTTACGAGGTGTCTCCTGACGGGAAGAGTACCAGAGTCTTGGAAGAACGCTAACATCATCTTAATACATAACAAAGGAGATGACAAGGACTTGAAGAATCACAGGCCGATCAGCTTGCTCTCTGTAGTATACAAGCTATTTACAAAAGTAATTGCTAACAGAGTAAAGAAAACATTAGAATTCAATCAACCAAAGGTACAAGCAGGACTTCGAACAGGCTACTCAACAATTGACCACGTTCATACTATCAATGAGGTAATAGAGAAATGCTCAGAGTATAACCAACCACTATACATAGCCTTCATAGATTACGAGAAGGCGTTTGATTCAGTAGAAATATCGGCCATCATGCAAACACTGCGGAATCAGGGCGTAGATGAAGTATATATAAACATTCTGGAAGAAATCTACAGGGGATCAACTGCTACCATAGTGCTTCATAAAGAAAGCAACAGAATACCAATCAAGAAGGGTGTAAGGCAGGGGGACACAATTTCCCCAATGCTAATTACCGCGTGCTTACAGGAGGTTTTCAGAAGCCTAGAAAGGGAACAGTTAGGGATAAGAGTCAATGGAGAATACCTTAGTAACCTGCGCTTCGCCGATGACATTGCATTGCTGAGTAACTCGGGAGACGAATTGCAACTCATGATTGCGGAGTTAGACAAGGAGAGCAGAAAGGTGGGTCTTAAAATTAATCTGCAGAAAACGAAAGTAATGTACAACAACCTCGGAAAGGAGCAGCGCTTTGCGATAGGTAATAGTGCACTTGAAGTTGTAAAAGACTATGTCTACTTAGGGCAGGTAATAACCGCAGAGCCGAACCACGAGATTGAAGTAACTAGAAGAATAAGAATGGGGTGGAGCACATTCGGCAAGCACTCTCAAATGATGACAGGTAGATTGCCACTATCCCTCAAGAGGAAGGTATATAACAGGTGTATCTTGCCGGTACTTAGCTACGGAGCAGAAAGCTGGAGACTTACAAAGAGGGTAGAGCCTAAATTGAGTATGACGCAGCAAGCAATCGAAATAAAAATGGTAGGTGTAACCTTAAGAGACAAGAAGAGAGCAGAGTGGATTAGGGAACAAACGGGGGTTAAAGATATCATAGCTGATATCAAGAAGAAGAAATGGACATGGGCAGGGCATGTAGCGCGTAGACAGGATAACGGCTGGTCATTAAGAGTAACTGACTGGACTCCCAGAGAAGGCAAGCGAGTTAGGGGGAGACAGAATGTTAGGTGGGCAGATGAGATTAAGAAGTTTGCGGGTATAAAATGGCAGCAGCAAGCACCGGACCGGGTTAACTGGCGGAACATGGGAGAGGCCTTTGTCCTGCAGTAGACGTAGTCAGGCTGATGATGATGATGATACTATTATGCATGAGTGGTAGTTTTCTCTGTATCTTTGCATACGACTAAATTTCAAAAAAAGTGTTGGCAAGAGTAGGCCCACAAAGAACATGTTCATGAAGAAATTTCTTGTAAATTCGTTCCATAATATGGTGCTCAGAAACAAAAGTGGCCACTGCGTACAATACCTAATATACGTATGTGCTTAAAGAAATGATTAACTTTTTTGTATCTGCAGCACACAAGATTAGTTCTAATGAAATTGAACATGTAATATATTGCATGTTCATATTTCATAATGTGGGATAAGGCTGTACACTTGAATCACGCAGTGACAAACGGCAACACAGCATTGCTAACTTCAACCGATGACACGGCAAATAAAAATCTGAAAAGATGACAAAACAAGTTGCCCTCAGCCAACGCAATGTATAGAAATGTAAATTAGGCACAGCATTGTACACAGAAATCACGGAACGACAACATACATTAAAATAGTGGAAGCTTAAAAGCTTGTAGTGACAACGTTGCATAAGAGAGAGAAACAAGTTAAAAAAAACTTGCTCTCAGCCAACGCAGTATGTATATATGAATGTAGTGTATAACATTGTGCACTAGCATTGACAACACAAAATTGACCACTTTGAAAGCATTCAACGACAAATAAAAATTAAAAAACAAACAAATAGGCCTCAGCCAACGTACAGTAGGGAGAGAGAAAAAACCGCAAACAGTGCTGCATCCACATTCTCTACTGTTTCATATTTATTTTAAAGCAGTTGTAGCCTGGATGGCAATAAGGTCATTCACTCAAAACTCAGCCAAGATGCAGTCAATAACCATTTTGCCTCTTTTATTGCCACCAAGGTGTAAGCGTGACCTAAAGGGACACTAAAGTCAACTAATTAGTCGACGCTGAAATTTGAAATGCCGGTCAAGAAACCTGTTCTGTTTTAACTATTTTGCTGTGGAGAGGTTCGTAATGTAACTTTTGAGCCAAGGGCATATTTTCAAATAAAATCACGTTTTCAAGGTCCGCATCGGGTTAGCGCACTTCCAATTAGCAGCCTCAAAAAGCGGACCGACCGGACCGACTCACGTCACTGTTGCTATGCACAACGTTGCCCGGCTTTACTGCGCTGGTAGCAGTAGACCGAAAGCAGAGGGAGCCACAGCAGCAACAACAGCAATTCCTCAATTTCCCGCCATTGACTTCGAGATTGCCGATGTTTTTTTTTTTGTTTCAACTGCACCCCGCTAGACCGCACCACCTGTCTCGTGTAACCACGCGAAAATTAAAATTTTAAACCACTCGCGCCATTCCGCATACTAACGTCCGGCGGTTCTTTTTTTCATAAATCAAACGGAAACGAACAAGCGGCATTTTACTGTGTCTCTTGATGCACGAAATGTTCTTTATTTAGCGCAATTAGATTGATCCCTAGTGATTGAATGTAGGCGGTCCATCTGATGTCATCGGGATCATTTTGAAAATGTCCTACTGCGGCGCTTGTGCTCTTGTGCATTTACCTTAATTTCTCGGTAAGTAGAGCACTGTTGTTGATAATACTGTCGTTTTAGATGTCGTACATTGAGCTTTCCCACTGACGTAAACTGTTATTCGACTTTAGTGTCCCCTTAAACAATGCACTGAACTGTTTACTACTACTACTACTAATAATAATAATATCTGTGGCTTCAAGTCACGAAACCAGAACTGCCATGTGCCTAATGTTTGCCTTATTGTATGCTCTGTATGCCACGTTTTCAAAGCCCGGGGGTGCGGACCCTGTCAAGATTGATCTATGGCTTTTTTGTCAGTACCCATCAAGCTTCATTGATTGCCTTTGAAGCTGAAAATAAATTCTGATCGAATTTCTGATTGAATCCTGATTGAAAACTACGATATGATTATAAGAGACTCCGTAGAGGAGGGATCCGAAAATTTGTATCTAGTGTTCGTTATTGTGCATTGACACTCCACATGACACGGGTCCCTACCATTTGGCTTCGGTCGAAATGCGACCGCCGCGGCCGGGATTGAAATCGCGGCCATCGGGTCAGCCCCGCACTGTTCGCGTTTTCTTTCATCCCACCTGTACATTTATATAATACAAGTGAACGTGCAAAGAAGATCAAAACATTAGAACAACACTTAAAGGCCAAGTGCAACGAAATTTGATGCAGCAGAAAGAGCCTTGTGTAAGATCATGTAAATATATGAGCAGTTTTTTTTTTACAAATGAAAGACGTGAGGATGTGTCATGAGATCATCGGGTAATCGGCTCTCGCATCCTGGCCTTCTTCATTGGGCAAAGATAAACTGGTTCCTGGAGCAGCAAGCTCAGTAAAAGTATCCGGCTAATACAAGGTGGTGCAGGGGGTTCTCCCGAGATGCACCAAAACATTTAAAGGATCAGTAAACAGCCTACGACTTTTTTTCACACACCTCAAACAAGCACGCGCATCTTTCCTACACGTGACCAACCTCCTTACACATGCAGTAACGTCGATTCGGCGATAGGCGACGAGACGCAGCTCGTCGACTGGTCTAAACCAGGTCTCAAGAAAGAGTAACTAAACGTTACTGTTTAATAACTCTGTAGTTCGTTGCAGTGAAGAGTCTGTGGTGCCAGGCAGACCACGGTTTGTGAAAACTGTGGCATAAATGTACCACTGAGAACGTGGGAAATGCACAGGAACACGGATCTCAGACGCTTGGCTCATTGTCCGGGCACCTTGAACTAGAAAGAAAGCCGCCTCGACGGCCGACAGCTCTTCCTAATTCGTCAGTTGGTCAGGCGTGTCCAAAGGGTTTTACGAGGGGCACTGACGGCCCTGTATAATTCGAAAAACGACGATCGTCTTGTCACCACTCCTGGCGCCTCTCTGGGGAGCGCTAAACCGGGACAAATCAGGGTAGGTTCAGCCGCAATGTCTTACGCGTCCAGGCAGAGCCAAGCCAGAGAGGCCGATGATAACAATACCTCGACCTCCGAGTACTTCGGGTAAGTCACCCTACTTCGGGTCAGCCGCTGAGCACCATAACCACTAGACCACCATGGCAGGTCTATGGCAGCTGCTCAGGTATACGGCCGAGGAAAGACGGGAGAAAGAGAGACTACGACTACTCTTCTTTAGGCAGGTACTTGAGGGACCTGGTGCAAGCTTGCTTTCCCCTAACCAGCTGACTTCTTTGTTCAACTTAACTTTAAGGGGACACTAAAGTAAAACAATGAATCGACTCAGTTTTATATATTGTACTCTAAGAACTGTATTGTGCTTTTTTTTCGTTTGCTAAGTGTTTTGTCACGGCAGGCATGGTGAATGTGGAATTGTAAAAGAGTAATTTACGTATGAGAAAAATTGTTTTCTGTTTGGTGTCTCTTCAGGAGTTTTCTTAACGAGGTTCTCAATCATTTGTTGCTGTTTGATGCCAGTACTTGTAGAGAACGCAGTGTCATCTGCAAACAGGGCATGTGCTAAATATTCTTCGTTTTCGCTACCAATTTATTCATTTTCACAACACTGGGCACACCGTGAACAATAGTAGAGAGAGTGCATACTTTTTGGACCTCATTTTCGATCGTAGTCTTCTCGGTCTTTTAGAAAAGCAGCGTATCTGTGGAGCCTTAGGAGGTGTTGAATAAGGTATTTACATATTTCCAGAACTCGTTGACGACGAATGCATATATCTGTAGTAAACTGATTACGTGTAACAAATCACGCCAAACGCAAATGTCGTTGCACTTGACCTGTAATGTCACAATATTCAGAAACGCAACAAGCGTGTTTGCGTAACCTCAGTTAAGTACCTAGACCATCATTGAGATTCTAAGTACGTTGAAAGTAAGTGTTCAGTTGATAGCGTTAAGTGGTCCCACCGAAAACAATATTAAAACATATGTACAATGACAGCTAATTGATGTATTTGCATATAACTGATCTCCTGTAAAAAGGAATTATAGGGAGATAATTATGTAAACTAACAAAGCTAGGGCCTGTCCTGGACAATCAGTTGGCCTAACCTTACGAAAAAAAACAACAGAAATGCGAACAAGGGTTTCCGGGCATGAAAATCCGCTTTAGAGGAACATGCTCTTTTGCATTTTCACTTTCCTTTTCTTCATTGAAAAAAGCAAAAGAAGGAGACACTTGCGTGGGTGACAATGTGACCAAGGCTTAGACAGAAGTGGACAAGCACAAATACATACAAAAATGATGAAACTAAGGTGAGCAACAAACTTGCGCTACAAAATGTGATATGAAACTACTATATTTCACTTAGCGCTTCCCGACTCTTATGCGCTACTGTAGTAGGTTGAGGTACTCTATTATATCTCCAACAAACAGAAACGAGACATGTCAGCAGTGACTTGCACTGAAGCATGTTTTGTACACATGATGTTTTTTTTTCTCTGGGTGTCTGCGTGCACGTGCGATGGAGAGGTGAGCTCGTATGTGCCGGCTTCGTTTAGTCTATAATCGGCAGTAAAGTGCTGTCGACAAGCTCGCACACTTTGTTGACCACATCGCAAAATTCTTCGGGCTTCTCGTAGTGCAGGTTGTGTCCACAATCTTCAAGCACCTATTTGCAAGGATGTACACACAAAATATTTTAGTCTACAAAGCGCCAGCCCAAACTCAAATACCTCAAGATATACTTTGCGGTCACAAGTCGATTCATGTGGCAGCTCTGATATCCAACCCATAAGCTGGCGCACCTACAGATGGCTAGGAATCTCTAGATTTGGTTTTACCTGTAAACTTAAGAGAATTAAACGTGCTTTTATTGTCAAACGAAGATTAACAAAAAATAAAACCATCGTTAAATTTCATTCTGTGAGCAAGTGATCTGTGGAGAAAGAAATGTAGCGTTTGTAACACTAGTTTGATTATCCTGCTTTTCTTTTCCTGGCGAATTGAAAGCATGCGTTCAAATAAGACAGACCCTAATCTGCTTTTGTAAGCAAACGACACCATGAAACGTTCTCCTTTTCATCTTTATACAATTAAAAGAAAGATCTTATTCACGCACCAGAAGCCTCCCCTAGATCAGCTTCTGCAAATATGAGCATTTCAGTTTATGAAAAGCTCTCAATAACGGTGAGGATGCGTAGTTAACACACATGGCGTATATGTTTTCATGCCAGGTATAACAAGTGGGCACTTTTCTAGAGAACCGTCCAAGCGCAGCCACTTACATGCAGGTGGACGAGGGACCGAGTCCTGGCTTCACGAAGGGCAAATGCAGGTGTTTGACTCATGAAGCTGTGTGCGCCGTAGATGAAGGTGATGCCTAATTCAGGCGGGAGTTGCACGAGCCTGATGCCCATCGGGTGCTTCACCCACGGGAACCTGTGCATTAACGCCTTAACCGAGGCCTCGCCACTGCGAACAGTTCAGAAAACAGAAGATGCCTTTGAGCTCACTCTGCTCGAAACATTCTATGAAGGACGTGTAAACAGGTGGACAGTGATACATGAATCACATGCAAGAAACTGTAATATGCCATTAAGTGGGCCTGCGGAGTAGTCGAGCCACCTATACACCGCTCCTTGTTTTCGCTGTCCTACATCTGTAATATACAGGGCAAAAAAATGGTTTGATTTGATTTTACAGATTTAATAGCACGTCTGTAATTTAAAGGGACTGACAACTTGCCAGAACGTACGACTAGATTCTGGGGGAAATGAAAACAAGATTCAATTGTAGTAATAGAATCAAACATGCTTTACCCGAGCTAAGTAGGGTTTATATCATAAAACTTGTTTAAAAGTTAAAAAAAATAACGGTGTGTCGTGCAGCCTAGTGGAAGAACATTAAAGCTCTACGATGGAGTCTATTACTTTTGCTGTGCGAAGTCACACAGTCTGATGGTCTCAGGTGTGCCATAATTAGTCCTCGAAATTTGAGTATGCCTATTGTCTGGCACCGCTCGATTCTGTGCTGTTTACGAGGTAAACTAAACTGCACGGGGAGAATCGGCACTGCCTTTGCGGTCCCCAGTGGTCGATGTCGAGCCGTACGCGCCTACGCGTAGCGTGCGCGCTTGCACAGTAAGCCACCATGCTCGAACACGAAGTGTTCTGGCACCAACTGTTTGCGGCATGCGTTGTCGCATTTGTATACAACTTCATATTCGCCGCAAATAGACAAATTCTGATTATATATGTTTCGCGGCGTATTCCACATTATCATCTCGCTGTTAGACACACTAATCGGTAAGCTTTTCGTTTCACTAAAAAATAGGTTCTATAAAAGTTGGTTGTTGGTTCTTTTAAGGGGGTATGGTAGGGTAAATGGTATATGTCAGTTTTAGCGAAATATCATAGAAACGGCTGAAGTATTCTTATTAAATTTTACCTGCTCATAAAATATACCACTGGGCATCAAGCGACATTGTTTTTGTATTCCTAGATTGCTTATCCTTACTATTTCAAAGGGTGTTTCACTTATTCAATGTACCTTTTCTCTGCAACTGCCCCGCCGCGGTGGTCTAGTGGCTAAGGTACTCGGCTGCTGACCCGCAGGGCGCGGGTTCGAATCCCAGCTGCGGCGGCTGCATTTTCGACGGAGGCGGAAATGTTGTAGGCCCGTGTGCTCAGATTTGGGTGCACGTTAAAGAACCCCAGGTGGTCTAAATTTCCGGAGCCCTCCACTACGGCGTCTCTCATAATCATATAGTGGTTTTGGGACGTTAAACCCCACATATCAACCATCAATTTTCTATGCAACTGCCGAAAGGAATAAAACCATATTCAGCCGCGTTGTTGTAGAGACTGATAGGTTATACCTGAACTAAAGAAATAATAATTTCTTGACGTTTTTTTAAAGAAAAATTAAAATACCGCTTGAACAATGCAACGAAGGGCGCGTCTTGTTGCGTAGTTTTTTTACAGCTTCAATATTTATGAAATAAACAATTTCTTGTTTTAGTTCAGAGTGTTTTTAACTTGTTGTAGCTCACGCATACAAAGTTTCCTTGAAACAGGCTCAATAATGTTTGAGAAAATGTACATTGAAGTTGAAAAATTCACAGAAAACGCAATTTGAGAAAAAAGGGAGTTTCACGCACGCATACTGAGGGTGCGCGGCGCACTTAGGCGTGGCATTTAAACCACATGGAGCGGCCGCTCGACGTGAGGCTTCCGCAGGTTCGTTCCTCAGAGTACAGTAGATATTTGGGTGTCAGAATCTGAAATACGGTTTTGATTGGATTCATTTGGGGGGTTTAACGTCCCCAAACTGCCATATGATTATAAGAGACGCCGCAGTGGAGGGCTCCAGAAATTTCGACCACATTGAAATTCGGTTTTGTTTAGAGGTTTACCCTGACATAACCGCCTATGTTACCCATCCGCAACACCCATAAAAAGCTATCAACAAAGCAGTTTTGATAGTGCCTTCGCTTTGAGGCAATGCACAATGGAACCCTTCAGAGAAATAGTTGGGTTACTATAGAGGTAACCTCTAGAAACTTGCATGACTCAGCACGCATTTGTTAGCTAAGTTGACTCGATAAAACATACGATTTGAACAATGCTCTCTAGATACTTCTTTAAACAAACATTTTTGCCAATGTTGTGTCAGGCAGCAGCTGTCTGACTTCCGTGTCCGCTTTGTTGTCGTGAGTAAGAAGAATCATACCCATGCATACACTCTAAGCTGCAAAGGCGCCTGTGGTTCGTCCGTTTAGGGAGGTAACTGAATTGCCACAACCATTACTCCGCAAAGGATGGACGATTCGTCCTTTCGGGAGTAACTGTTAGGGGATGAATTAAACAATTCATCCCCTAACAATATTTACTCCTTGATATTTCGTCCCTCAAAACGGCTCTCAGCCGTTTTGAGGGACGAAATATCAAGGAGTAAATATTAACCCTGTGTGGAAGGAAGTGACTGCGTAGGGACGAACTGTTAGTCCCATAAGTTGCTCCTTTTTCAAAAAAAGGAAGTCATCACTTTATTACATTTTCTGGTTGAATTACGGAGAAATTGGAGGTTGACGAATACATTTGATGACGTATACAATCAATACACAAGAAGAAAATTCTGAAATAAACTATAGAAAATTCACGACAAATTCACATGTTTCGAAATCGTGACCATTTAATCAGCAGTCGCGTACGCTAACCACTATACTACACTCAATTCATGGCACAGTTATTATTACCGGTTCATACGTAGCCACCATCCGGACACTGCTCGTTAGGGCTTGTTACTCAAGGAAGATTCCTTACGTTGCACTTAAGCCTTCAGTGTTTGACAAGCACCATTAGGTAATGACGTTCGTGAAAATGCAAAACGCGTTGAATAGGTCTTTGTGTGCGCGTGTTTTGAGCGCAATTGTATGCTTGATGAGTGTAAGCATATATAAATGTTTCCGTACATGTTGCCGTCGCTGTGTTAAGCTTGCTCGCTTCTTAGAATACAGAGCACACTTGGTAATGTCGTTCAGCGATAATTTTTATTTATGACAAAGAAAAAAAAACAAAGAACAGCTAAAGAAACAGCCAAGTTTATTCAGCGACTCATGTCAATTCTGCACCATCTTGTCACACATCAATTCAGCAACTTTTATGAGTACAAAAGATATGATAGCTTCCCTGCACTCTAGGAAAACCAATAAAAGATACAATGTTTTATTGGAATGGATGCTGTCCAGCCGACTTCAGGAAATGCACCCGCACCATCGACAGCTGCTGAGAGCGTGTTCGTAAAGCGGCGAGATGTTGACTTTGCTCGGAAGGCTCAATGCTCTCAGTCATCGATTTCCTGAAAAAGTAATTTCAGAAGCATTCATTACTAGCGAAAGACCTGTGCGAGCAGTCGTGGTTACGTCCAATCACGGAAAAACTAGACAAAAAATGCTTTTTCAAAGAACCCGTCATAATGCAATCGAACAGTTCAAAACGTGTTAGAAAGTTAAAAAAGCCCGTTCTCTAGTTTAATGCTTCAAGCTTTCTCTGCGATACGATTGTGGGCCCACTTATTTATCAATGAAGGTTGTGCTTCATTTTAGAGATATGAAATTAAAACATACCTAGCATCGCTACAAATGAGCGAAATCACCGTTGTAGTCACCGGCTACCTGTGTTAGCGGTGCCAAGCCAAGCTAGACCTGCAATGTTAACACCTGACCTTCCTAAATTAGTTTTTTACCTTGCAAAATGTGACATTGCGTGGAGTTTAAGTGAAAAATTAAAAACCCGCGAAAATCTCTGATGAACAATGCTTATTTGTGCTGCACTAAAAGCAAAATAATTTTATAACAGCTGTACTTGCTACAGCTAATATTGAGCCCTTATCGAGGCTACCATATTTCGATGGCCCAGCATCCCACACTTGTAACACCCTCAACGCTGTGTAGCGCGAGCTCATCAACCATACTGGTTTTGTTCGCGAAGAACGTGAGTGTTAAATAAGTGGTGCTACGTTACATATCAACAGCACAGAGGTAAAATCTCATGGAGTGATGGCAGCCTTGTTTATTTACACTCACCTTTCAGGCGATATCCCAGTTGGCGCGTAGCATTTCGATAGCGTACCACTTCATTCCAGGAGCGGGTCACGTTTACCACAGGGCAGAGATAATTCAGTGCACCACAAAAGACAGCAATGGCAGCCACGTAACAATAACACATCCACAACACACCACTACACCAAGGAGGGTCAACTTGCCAAGAACCCCATGCCGCGCATTGATACAGCTTGAGCACGAGCACTCTTTTTTTTTTGAGGAGGAGGAGGGCTTTACACATTTGCTTATATTTGAGCTACATAAACAATATTCCTTTGCCCATGACGTAGTTGCCATAGTTATCACGACTATTCACACTAAATCAAACTGTTAACAGCTCATTTCTTTAGGAAACTATTTGCTTACGCACACGCTGACCATTCCTTAGAGGCTGCCACTGCGCCGGTAAGTTCCACGGGAGTAAACGTTGCTTCGCATGGTCTAACTAGGGGGGTTCTAGCCACAATAATCTAACAGTTCCTGCCTCTGTTCGCACACGGCGCCCTCTTCTTGCAGTAATCCCTCCACGGACAACAGTTGGTTGCTGGGATGAAATGCAGCCCTCACTGCCATTTCGCTGCTTTGCGGCTCAGAGTGTAGGTCAACGAGCGCAAGTGGAACTGACATGGACTCACTCAAAAAATATATCTTGCGCTTTGCACTCGCTCCGAATCAACCACATGAATTTTATTTTTAAGCCAGACTCAGAGTAAAACACACTAAAATATTACTCACCTTGACTCAGTCAGACTCAAGGTTGATTTGAGTCCGAGTGAATCGGCTCATGAGTGAGTTCGCCGACCTATATACCCGTGTCACACAGGCAGCCATTCAACCGATAGTCTATTAACTCAATGGTGAAGTGCGGGCTGCTACACAGATCGTTTCGAAGGCCCTCGAGTCAGTGCTCAATCGAGTCAACGGAGGACACAACTCTATCTCGAAACATCGAGGGGCTTTGAGTGACGGAAGTGGAAACAGCACCAACATGCCCTCTCGTTCACAGTGGGCGCTTACACATTATAATAAAAAAAATTAACCAGTACGCTCTAAAAACAGCATATGTGACTTGTGAATATTTTAAGTGAAAATTTTTGCCATTTACAATGTGTAAACGGCACATACTCTCGGTCACAGCAACGTGCTCATCTTCATTGTGCGATAGCGCAGTGTCTCGCTCAGCATAGTTTTGCTGCTCAACCACTTCACAGCGAAATATGCATTTATGAACAATTATTTGAAATATTTAAATAACATCAATGACATATACAAGTTTCAGCTGAGTTTATATATTTCTACTTTACGTGACATGGATAAAAAAAATAAAGATCAGCAGCGTCACGTTTGTTTGTTTTTTTGCGAGAAATGTCGTAGGCTACATGTGTCAATTCTAGACATGATACAGTAGGCAGTCTACTCTGAACGCTTAGAAGACAGCATCGAGCCCATTGTTCCAGAAATAGAACGCGTCCGAATGACGTATATACACGACGAGACGCCACCTCGCGTTGAGAAAAGAAACCTAAGACAAACAAACGTGACTGTTAATTTCTTGGTTTATTTCGTGTTCAAATTACAAAAAAAAATTGAATTTTATTCGCATTTAGCGTCTGGAAAAGGGTCTGCTTGTTTGCTGACAATCATTTTGGCGAGATACCAGCATTTCGCTGAGCCGTCAGTTTGTTTTGAACAGCAAAGTAGCCTGCATTGTTCTTGTCAGCAATGCTGTCTTCTCGAAGCTGTCTATTTTGCCGGCTACGTGAGAATTGAAATGGGACTTGAGATGGCCGCTGTTCACTTAGCTGTTTATTTAGCGGTCTACGGTCAGTATTGGAACACACCCTGAACCACTCAAGGGCCGTTCAAAACAGCCGTGTAACAGCACGACAACTTCATTGAGTCGATAGAATTGAGGCGTTTCGATGGCCATCGACTAGATGGCTTTTCAAAAAGGCTCGTATGACACAGTCATAACTTTCTTGTCATGAGCAGGCTCTTCAATTAGTAATTGGCTTAGATATACGTACTCTGGTACAAATTCAAGGGTTAGGTTGCCAATGGTGGACTCGCGAACATTACTAGCTAATTTTATCGGAGGAGGTGGGAAAATCATTTTTCGCATTTGGTATTTTTCCCATGATTGAGGGCCGACAATGCGCCATCCATGTAATGGCTGTAATGGCTATTGCATGCCCCTAATACAGGGAAGCAGATATTGTTTAAAAGAATGCATTGCTAGGCTAGTTGGTTCACGATTCTAAAACTTGTCTCTGTTCGCATCTTAGGGCGAATCGCTTCAAAGGCAGATGGGGACGGATGGTAGCATACCGGTTTTGGATCCATGTCACCGCTATACTTCTCTCGCCATGCCCTAACACATGAAAAAATAGAACAAAGAAACAAGCATATGGGTGCGAACTTACATGGTGCCAGAGTGGAGAGATAAGTGGGCTTAAATGACGTACATTAACGTTGCCGCAAGAATGCAGCCACCGAGGACTGGAATCTAGTGCTCGACATTCTGCCGAGGAAAAAAAAACGATTTTTATAGGCACTAACTTAATAGCCTCAAAACACTCGACTTTAGGTCCAAGGCGTTTGAATCATCCCGTTGTTTACACGACACATCACTTCATCCTCTTTTGCGCGCCTTCGCAAGTAAGCTAAGCTCAGTCGAAGGAATAGCCTAATGCACGCGTCTTCATGAAAAGAAAGCCAGCGTGTGGCCCTACGTCGCCGAAATCACCTTTTTCGTCGCCATCGGTGATTTCGCGAGCACATCATAAATAGCATCGCGCCGGTCCAGTTTCAGAGCAACAGTGGCCATGAGACTTCCTGGCCTTGTTGTTCAAAGAGAAACGACCAGCGACCATTAAAAAGTAACAGCGTCCACCACTGTTGTACTAACCGTCCGTGACTCGGATATGCTAGGGTCAACGCTTTATGACTCACTCATTTATTCCTCAGCCGGTTTGCAAGGCTTTCTGCGCCTACGCCACCATGCTATAGGCTTCAGCCATAATTTTTGTGTACGTTTTGGAACGCTTCTTTACCGAGCGCTGTCGGCATTAATTTGCTAGATATGCTCCCGGCTATTGTTGGCTCATTGATATACTGCGACTTTTCTGAAGAAGCACACCTCGACAGTTTCTTATGTATTAAACTAAAGTTTCACATTCTGCGGTAAAAACAAGCTACCACACAAAGTTGACAAGCCATTTCGTTGCGAGGGTTGAGGATTGCGGTTTCTAACTTTTACTGGAAATGCATGGAAGCGATAAGGCGCATGAATTTGCCACATATTTTAAGCAGTGTAATGTCATTTACTCTTAAAAAATATACGCTCCTATTTGATACATTATCTCAAACTAATGCGAAGACATCGGATGAAATCAGGCGGAAGAGTACTGCTCTATTATAAAAAAAAGAACACCAATAGTTTTCAAGGCATACAGTGCCGACGCTTCTTGCAACTAATCGTAGCACAAGACTTCCAATTCTATTCCGCATGTAGTATGTGCAATCTATTCTCTCTATAACAAGGAGAGGAGTCGTTTTGTGGGACTACAATCATGTTGTTAATGACGCCGAGTTGGAAGCGAGAGTAGCCAATATTTTAATGGGGACTCGAACACAGCCAGCTAGCCTCGTTACAATCAATTGTTCTCGTTGGCGTAAGACTACCCTGGGCACTACATGCGGAGTGTAACCTCGTTTGAAAGTGAACTTCATCCACTGCTCTGTGATGGGGGGGGGGGGAAATCATTATGTCCAGACAGAGCTCGTAATGTACGTCAAATGCTTTTTTCATTTGGAAGCACAAACAGTCATGATGTGGTAAAGCAGAATCGTGAGTTGCGCTAGTTGGCGTATGTTCGTCGTGGAATAAACGAGCCCCGCCGTGGTTGTCTAGTGCCTAAGGGACTCGGTTGCTGACTCGCAGGTCGCGGGATCGAATCCCGGCTGCGGCGGCTGCATGTTTATGGAGGTGAAAATGCTGTAGGCCCATGTGCTCAGACTTGCATGCGCGTTAATGAACCCCAGGTGGTCGAAATTTACGGAGCCCTTCACTACGGCGTATTTGATAATCTTATGGTGGTTTTGGAACGTTAAACCCCACATATTATTTAATCAAATCAGAGTAACTGACAGCACAACAGAGCTGTATAAAGTCAAACAGAAAAAAAAGGTCACAGCGCTGAACTCAGAGCAGAATTTATTTTTCTAAAAAAAAAACAACGTGCCTTGACTACGGGCTCTTCATCATATCAGCGAATTTGTTTGAGAAATGTTTTCACACACCCATCTGGGGTTAACTTTTCATCGCTGTTTTCATCACGTGTTCTCTGCATATCGAAGTGGCCCACGCAAAACACAGTAGATACGAAGCCAGGCAACGCAATGAATGGGTCACCAAAACTGTGTACATGTCGGCGAAGCAACAGCAATCATATCGTGACTAAGCGATAACTGCACCCTTCATAGAAGGGTGACTGATGAATTACTTATACATTTGTTGTTGGATCTAATAAAACTGTCGTTTTGCACGCATGCCTACAGTTTTCGTGATCCATTCATAGTGTCAGGCTTTCATTGATCGCCTTAGTGGTGTCACTAAGCTACCCAACAGCCGGTTGCGACGCTGTTGTATACGAAGTTTAGTATGCAAAGTTTCAGAACCTCGTCGCGGGGGTCTCCTGGCTAAGGTACTCGGCTGCTGACCCGTAGGTCGCGGGATCGAATCCCGGCTGCGGCGGCTGCATTTACGATGGAGGTGGAAATGTTGTAGGCTCGTGTGCTCAGATTTGGGTGCACCTTAAAGAACGCCATGCGGTCGAAATTTCCGGAGCCTTCCACTGCGACGTCTCTCATAATCATATTGTCACGTTTCTCACGACAAACTTGATACAATGGGCTCGTTGAGTCGACTAGCCAAGCAGCAGCTCAGATAGATCGTCTTCGTCCTCTTTCACTCATCGATCTCACCCAAGCAAACCATGTGGCAATAGTCCCCCCTCCCCCCCCCTCCCCCCCCTTGAAAGCATCGACTCGATGCTCGTAAAAAAATGAAGGCATACACACGCAGATATAGAGAACCAAAAGAGGGAGAGTGCCAGTACTCACAGCGCAAATGAGTAAGTTTCGTGCAAAAAGAAAAGGCATAAAAAACATAGGAGAACACAAACAGCAGCAGCAACGCAAAGTCACGGCATGTCATAGCACGTGAAACTACAAGGGCTACTGTGTGAAGTAGGGCTTCAGCCGAACGACATGCACGATTTCGGGCCGAAGCTGTCGACGAGAAGACGCTGCGCCGTCCGGAAATACCTCGTAGGTAACACCTGTGACACGTCTAAAAACCTTGTACGGTCCAAAATAACGGCTTAGGAGTTTTTCGGATAAGCCTGGTCGCCGGACAGGGATCCACACCCACACTCGGTCCCCAGGGTGGTAGGTGACGCTTCGATGGCGGAGGTTGTAGCGTCGTGCGTCTGCATCTTGTTGGTGACTGGTGTTTATGCGAGCTAGCTGACGAGCTTCTTCGGCGTATTCAGTGTATTGCTCAGCGTCTTGAGCAAGTTCATTGCTTTGGTCGCACGGAAGCAAAGCATTGAGCATGGTTCGCACGTTGCGTCAGTAAACAAGTCGGAAAGGTGGAAATCGCGTTGTTTCTTGCGTTGTCGTATTGTAAGCAAACGTGATGTATGGAGGAATCTCGTCCCAGGTTTTGTGTTGTATGTCCACGTACATTGACAGCATGTCCGCTATGGTCTTGTTAAGCCTCTCTGTCAGTCCATTGGATTGCGGGTGATAAGCCGTTGTTTTTCGATGACTTGTGCAGCTCAATTTAAAAATGTCCTCCATCATTTGTGCTGTAAAAAACGTCCCTTTGTCCGTAATTACGCATGACGGGGCACCATGCCGTAGGACGATTCGGTGCACGAAGAACTGCGCGACTTCAGAGGCCATGCCACGGGGTAACGCTTTTGTTTCAGCATAACTAGTAAGATATTCTGTCGCAACTATAATCCATTTGTTCCCAGAAGACGACAAAGGGAAGGGCTTGAGAAGGTCTATTCCCACGAGGTCAAACGGTGTCCGTGGTGGTGCGATCGGCTGGAGCAGGCCCGCGGGTCTCACAGGCGGAGTCTTGCGGCGCTGGCACTCACGGCAGCCTTTCGCATATCGATGTACACTAGTTGATAGTCGCGGCCAGTAATACTGTTGGCGTACTCTGGTGAGAGTTCGCAAATAGCCCAAATGTCCTAACGTGGGCTCGTCGTGGCACGCAAGGAGGATCTCATCACGCATGTCGGTAGGAACAACGAGTAGAAAGGCTTTGTCGCTACCACGGGCGTTTTTCTTGTAAAGAATGCCTCTTCTTTGACAAAAAGAAGACAGTTCGCGAGCAATGTGTTGAGGAACCTGAGAGTTGCGGCCTTCCAGGGAATCAATGACTGGGCGTAATTCGTCGTCTGCCCGCTGTTTTGACATAATTTCAGAGTCGCTAACTGCTCCGAGAAAGGCATCTTCATCCTCGGAGCCCCTGACAGCGTGCCCCACAGGCGCTCGAGAAAGCGCGTCGGCGTCTTCGTGTTTGCGCCCTGACCTGTACATAATCATAATATCGAGCTCCTGCAAACGCAAACTCCACCGAGCGGGACGGCCGGATGGATCTCTGAGATTTGCCAGCCAGCAGAGCGAGTGGTGGTCAGTCACCACTTTGAAGGGACGAACGTGGAGGTAAGGCCGAAATTTGGTCGTCGCCCACACGACTGCGAGGCATTCTTTTTCTGACGTAGAATAGTTGGTCTCGGCTCGAGAAAGAGTACGACTGGCGTAAGCTATCACATGCTCAACGCCGCCGTGTCGTTGCACAAGGACAGCGCCAAGTCCGACGTTGCTGGCATCTGTACGAATTTCTTTAGCAGCGTCCTCATCAAAATGGACAAGAACAGGGGCTGTTTGCATTCTCTGTCGTAGCTCTGTGAACGCTGTAGCTTGTTCTGCGCCCCAAGTAAAGGGCACGCCATCTCGGGTGAGTCGCGTAAGAGGTCCAGCTATCTTCGAGAAGTTGGAGAAAAATCGGCGATGATGCGCGCACAAGCCAAGAAAACGGCGTACTGCTCTTTTATCTGATGGAACAGGGAAGGCGGCGACAGCAGCAGTTTTGTCTGGATCAGGTCTCACTCCATCCGCACTAATGAAATGTCCCAGAAATTTCAGCTCTTCATAGCCGAAATGGCATTTTTGGGGTTTCAGCGTGAGTTCAGCTGTGCGAATGGCTTCGAGAACCTTTCTCAGATGCTTCAGATGTTCTTCGAAGCTCTCGAAAAAAAATGACCACATCATCGAGGTAGACAAGGCAGCTTTGCCACTTCAAGCCAGCGAGAACTGTGTCCATCATCCTCTGAAAATTGGCTGGTGCAGAACAGAGGCCGAAGGGAAGAACTAGGAATATGTAAAGTCCGTCTTGAGTCACAAACGCGGTTTTTTCTCGGTCTCGTTCATCCACTTCGATTTGCCAACAGCCACTCTTTAAATCGATGGACGAAAAATACTTCGCGCGTCGTAACCTGTCGAGAGAGTCGTCAACCCGTGGAAACGGGTAGACGTCTTTTTTGTGACGCTATTAAGCTTCCTGTAGTCAATACAGAATCGCAGCGTTCCGTCTTTTTTCTTCACTAGAACGACTGGCGAGGACCAAGGGCTGCTGGATGGTTGAATAATCCCGTCATCGAGCATCTATTTTACTTGTGTCTGAATAGCCTCACGTTCTCTAGCAGAAACGCGATAAGGCTGCTGCCGGATGGGGCGGACGTCATCGTCGGTAATAATTCGATGCTTCGTGAGGTGTCTTTGACGAACTTTGGAGGAAGAGGCGAAGCAAGATCTAAACTCGCTTAAAAGGTCATGAAGTGATGGCTTTCTCTCGTCTGACAGCGTCGAATTAATGTCGATGTGGTCTAGAAATTTCTCATGCTTTTCCTCGGACGCGAAGCACTCCGCGACGTCGGCAACAAGGTCTCCATAGGCTACGGTGGTTCCGCGGAAACGATGCTGGTGCTCGTAGTTGAAGTTCGTAACTAGTATTTGTGACTGTCCGTTACGGACACGCACAACACTTCAGGCGGCGCATACACCTTGGAGTAGCAGAAGTGATAGGTTGCTTTCAGCCACCACGTCACCATCCCGGAGGTCTTCACAAGTGACTTCGATGGGAACAGTCGCTCAAGGCGGCAGCGTCACACTGTCGCCAGCAACACGCAGCGCAGGTGTACGGCAGTTATCAGCGTCTCAATCTGTTGCGTCTTGAGTCGAGAAGGTCACGATGCGCTCACGGAGATTTATGATGGCACCGTATTCCCGAAGGAAGTCCATACCGATAATCAGCTGACGCGAACAGTCGCGAAGAACGAGGCAGCTGAGCACAAACTTTGACGCACGAATTTTCACTCTTGCGGAACAGCGACGCAGCGGTGTTACAACGTGTCCTCCAGCTGTTTGAATTCGCATTCCATTCCACGGTGTGATCACTTTCCCGAGACCTTTCGCTAGTCTTCCGCTGATAGTCTGCACCAGTGTCTACCAATGCACTGACTTGAAAACCGTCAATCAGCACAGGTATGTCGAGTGACACGCGGTCACTCGGTTCAGATGTGGATGTCGGCGTTTCTTCGGTACTGCGATTATTCTCTGACAAAATGTTTTCGGCGTTGCGTGCAAGAGTCGATGGGAGGTCTTCCAAACTTTGATTCCCAGCGACCTTGCCTCCGAAGGCCGCTGCCTTCAGTTTTCCCAATGAGGGCTCGGGGAGCGTTCCCGTGCCGTCACCCCGAAACGTGGCCCAGTGGCTGCGGGTCTCCTCGGAGATGGTGACCGCGATTGCTGTCGTGTAAAGAGTGCACGCTGTTGCGCGAGATACTCTTCGATATTCCTTGGCCTTTGACCAATTTGCGGACGATGGGAATTGACGGAAAATCCGAGCAGTCCAAGTTGCCGGTATGGAAATTCGCGGTAAATGTGACCAGCCTCACCGCAATGATAGCAGAGGGGTCGTCTGTCCGGCGTACGCCAGAGATGAGACTTGCGCGTCGGTGCACGGCGACTATCGATGTCCAAATCAGCGTGCGCTGACTGAATCGCGACTGACGGCATCATTGTCTGGATTGGGACGTATGGCATTGTTTGGATCGGGACGTGCGGCACTGTCTGAATCGGGACGTGCGGCACTGGCTGGATCGGGACGTGTGGCACTGTCTGGGTGGGGACTCCTTGACCAGAAAGAAGAGTGGCAGATCGCAAGGCTTCCACGTACGTACGACGGTGACTGTCAGTAGACACAGGAGCAGTTTCAGGATTAACCGACATCGGCGGAAAACAATGGGCATGCAGCACCTGCTGGACCTCGTCACGGATGACACTGGTGATAGAACCGACGTCGATTTGCCTTGTCCTGTACATCTTTTCAATTTCTTCCCAGACAACAGAGTAGATGACCCCGCGAATCCATTCGGAGCTCTTGCTCCCAGGTGTGGCGAAAATTTTGGGAGTTGAGGCAGCATTCACTTGACGGTCAAACAGGGCAGACCGTTGGTGCAGTACTCGCTCCATTGTTGCCGCTTGAGTAAGGAACTCAGCAACACTCTTGTGGGGACTACGCACCAAACCAGCAAAAAGTTGTTCCTTCACACCATGCATGAGGTGGCGCAACTTTTTTTCTTCTGCCATAGCAGGATTCGCTCGCTTGAAAAGCCGTGTCATGTCCTCGACATACATCGAGATGGTCTCATTGGGCATCTGGATGCGTGATTGTAGTGTACGCTCCGCCCGTTCGCGGTGGTCGGGACTCCTGTAGGTCTCCAGAAGGCGACGCTGGAACTCGCACCAAGATGCCAGAACATCATCCCTGTTCAAAAACCACGTCTTGGCACCGTCCTTTAGGCAAGTGTACACGTTCCGGAGCTTCGCAGCATCATCCCAGTAATTGATCGCTGCGACACGTTCGAACTCACTCAGCTAGTCGTCAACATCTTCATGCTGCTCTCCATGAAAGGGGCATGAGCGGGTTCTGGACGATGCAGTAGATCGGCGTGGAAGGTGTCGGAGCTTGCACGGGATCTTGTGTCGAAGTCATACTCGCTGCGTCAGTGGTTGGTTTCTCAGGCGGTAGGCCTCGTTGGCGGCGGCTTACTCTGTGAACAGGAGTGTCCACGGGTGCAGGGCATGTGTTCCGGCTGCTGGGTGGAGTCTTGGGCATCGGGTGGATCGTGAAACGTTGTACCCAGCAACTCCACCAGTCTTGTCCCGTTTCTCACGACAAACTTGATACAATGGGCTCGTTGAGTCGACTAGCCAAGCAGCAGCTCAGATAGATCGTCTTTGTCTTCTTTCACTCATCTACCTCAACCAAGCAAACCATGTGGCAATGTGGTGGTTTTGGGACGTTTAACCCCACATATCAATCGACAATATCCCCTCAAGGACGGTGTGTTCAAGCAATACATTTACCATACCACCAGCAACAAGTGAGTGCCAGTTCTTCCTCGCTGCATTTGTCTTCAAGTTTTGAAAGCATTTCATGATGATATTCTTGCCGGTCATCTATAGGATTCCACAAGACCTACGACCGCATCAAGACCCGCTGCTTCTGCCCTGGCTTGTCCACAACGGTAGCCACATACGTGGGCTCGTGCGCATCGTGTCAGCATCGTAAGCGATCCACATCCCCACCTTCTGGTTTCTTCAGCCGCTTCCTCTCCGATTACACTTTTTAAATTTGTCGGAAGAGACTTATGTGGTCCTTTGCTGCTGACATCTTCCAGTCATCGTTTGATTGTGACTGCAGTCGACAATCTAACAAGATGCGCCGAGACTTCGCCTCTTCGTTCTGCTATCGCCACAGAAGTTACCGACTTTTTCTTGTACTCCATCGTCTTGCTCCACGAAGCCGCTCACGTTCTTTTGAGTGACCGCGGCCAGGCCTTCATTTCCAAGGTCCTAGAGGACGCCCTGCAGGCGTGTGATACAACGCATGAAACCACTTCTACATACCACCCGCAGACGAATGGCCTTACTGAGTGCTTCTTTCACCAAACACTCTGACATGAGATCCATGTACTCACGTCCTGACCAGGAAAACTGGGATATCATTTTATCGTTTGTCATTTTTGCCTAAAATACCGCAATACAACAATAAACTGGCCACAGCCCTTTATTTCTCGTGTATGGACGATCTGCCTCCTCCGTCTTCGACAAAGCATTTGAGCCTTGCTCCTGCTCCGAGCTGCACCTCGCGCTCAAAAGAGTTCGCAGCTGCAGTCACGCACTGCCGTGAAATCACTCCCAAAAACGCGGTAGCAACCCAAAAGGAGAAAAAACATCGCTGTGATAGCAAACGACGTGACGTGGCCTTTAATCCCAGCGATAAGGTTTTACTATGGACCCCGGTTCAAGCGTCAGGGCATTGCGAGAAATTTCTTCACCGGTATACTGGCCCTTACTTAGTTGTACGACAGACATCCCCAGTTAATTGTCTCGTCACTTGTCAACCCGCTTCAGTTCGTCACTGACCAAGGAAATCGTTCACGTCTCGCGCATAAAGCCTTTGCCTTTTGTGACTCGTTCAGCCGATCTAATATATATATATATATATATATATATATATATACTTTTTCAAAAATAAATTATTGTTGATGTATTGGTTATTCCGGAACGATATTCAAGTAGTGGTAGGGCAACTATGTGAGATAATTACACCTCACTTCAAAGATGTCCAGCGTCTTCGATTCTGCTCTTAAATCTCAGAAGAGCCTCACTACGCGCACTTCAAGAGGAGATCTTATCAGTGAATTTGTTTAAGGGATATTTGCACACACCCTTCAGAGGTTATCTTTTTGTCGCTGTTCATTGCGTGTTCTTTACATATCTAAGCACCCCTTGCAAAACACCGTATATAGATACGACGTCGGGCAAAGCAAATTGAAAGCATATCAAAAGTTCTGCACGATAACTACCTCTTCCCAGGTTGCACCTATCGGTTAGGTGCCCCTATATGCCATTGAAGGTCGTGACATGAGTTTTAATTATACGTCTACCTTCAGAAAACTGGTGGTCGTGCGCAGACATATCATCGACCTGTCAAAAAGCTTGAGATAAGACCGTTGGCAAGGCCATGAAGCGATACATTGGTAGTGTACTCATCGGTCTTTTCTGTACTGACTGTATGCTGCTACCCTTCACGAGTATATAAGGGCAAAGCACACATCTACAACGGGCGCAGGTGGTGCACTAGCCGGGCGTAGTTCGAAGCAACATGCGCCCGGCAAAGCGCGGAGCAAGGCTAACCTGGGTCTCCGCACATTGCAGTGGTAGAAGTAGCTGACGACGGCCGTCTTGTCCTGCACAATTTTGCGGAACATGTTGGTTTCGTGAGCCAGCACGATGCCGAGAAATGTAGGCCCTGCGCAAAACAAAGAGATAAACGGCAGTTGTAGTTTGACGTCCTTACCCGCTTAATACTACGCATTTCGGGAGAACACGAAGCCCTGAATGTAACGATCAGTTGTGAGAAACGCACAAATCACGCGTCGTGAACCACGTGCTCAATAAATAACTCTCAGTGACGTACTTAATTGAGGATGAGCGAACGCGACAGGGGCACTTAGGCGATTTTCCTGCAATGTGTGCGTGCAATTTTGCTCTTTCGAGGACAGCGTACGTGCCTATTTAGTACGAAGAAGAAATAATTATCGCCAGAAGAGACCACCAGGCATGAAGGAAGCAAGATTGCAGTGATCGCACTGCTGCATAGTGCTTTTGTTGGTCACGCGCAGCTGTTTACAGGAAATTGATCACTACTCGTATAATACAGAAGTCAACACATGACAAATATCAAGGTACCTTTCATGGCCTATACGTAAACAACCAAGAACGATGCTCGTTTCTCTTGCGGAGTCAGCGAGGCAGAAAGACGCAGTGATGCTACGTCCGAAGAATGTACATTTTGTGACCAGCTTATTACTACTATGGTATCTCAAAATGCTTTTTTTATTGTTTGATACACAAGCTACAAAACGTTCATCAAAAATTCCGAGAGACTTTCTTTTGTTTATTTACTTAAGCTTGCTTTGAAAATTTGTTTTTTTATCCGTAGAAATCCAGGTGCGACTACAATGCACACTGTGGGACTTCCCTTGAAGCGAGGGTCCTATTCCAGACTCTAAGCTATTGCCGTACTAGTATGAAGGATCCTTCACAGTTCCTCTCAGATGATAAAATGATGAAATGCTGCCGTATACCGAAAACGCAGAGCAATAGTCTGGTATCGGTATGTGTCACGGACGGTCATTCACGCAGCCCGACGTCACTCCCAGTTAGCTGGCGCCACGCTTCTCCTTGTGACCGCGAGACCGCTTGGACGTCAGAGGAGTTTCTTTTTGAGCCGCCAAGACCTGGCGGGGGTACTCGGCTCGGACATCAAACGCTGAGGATTCACCCTTCGTGTTTGTGGCAACAAGGGGCAGCTGCCGAATTCTCCGAACTAAGGTGCGGGCCCCTTTCCACGGTAAAAGTATATATATATATATATATATATATATATATATATATATATATATATATATACTGATTTCAAAACAAAAATGACACATATTTCTGTCTCCCAGGTTGGGTGCACGGGTCAGTGCCTGTGGGGAGGGGGAGTGGGAAGAAAGATGATAGGGTAGAAGCAGAGTTCAGCAGCAGATTGTCATTGTCTCGGGTAAGGTGGTGTGGTTTCAGGAGGTTTGGCTGTTTGCGAGAAAACAAGAACTTGAGGTCAGCCGCGTTGGCGAACTCCGGGAACGTGTGTAGGGTTAGACCCTGGAATCGACACGGGAACAGAAGGTCATCCATGGTGGTGTGAGGCAGACCCAGCATGCGTATGACCTCTTCGTGGTGTCATCTTGGGCCGTCAGTGGCTGGATAGAAGCAAAGGGTGTGTTTTAGGGTCTCTGATCCGCATCTGCTGCAGTCGGGAGAGGATAGGTGACTCGAGTAGTTATTGCGCACAGCAGGCCAGACGCTTGCGGTTCGGAGTCGTAACCGCAGACTCAGCTCTTGTTTCTGAAATCCCGGCTTCGGAAGTGGCCGAAGAGGTGGCTCATTCACCACTCGTTGGTCAGGGTGAGCGGCCTTGAGTAGGTGCATAAGTCGTCGTGTGGAGCTCCTGTCGCTATAGCTGTTGTGACAGGCACATCGTTCTGGTGTTCGTCTTTGCGGTGACGTCTGCACTCTTGTTACCGGCTATTCCACTGTGGGAGAGGAGCTAGGGCATCGATAGTAAGACGCCACAGTCTTTTAGGGCCCGCAGTCTCGCAAGGAGCAGGATAACTGTGACCCCGGCTTGATTAGGTTGCAGCAGTGCTTGAAGTGCCACCTTTGAGTCTTTGATGATGGCCACGGGCTGCTGAGGGAGGTTGGCTGCCAGGTGGTCTGCTGTATGGTGGAGTCCCGCTAGTTCAGCTGCTGTAGAGTTCGTAGGAAATAGGCGGTGGCACTGAATTTTTACCCCCGGCTCCGGGACTGTAAAGGTAGCTGCAGCAGAGGGGCGGCTTTGGTAGAAGGGGCCGTCTGCGTATAGCAGCAAGTGTCCTTTCAGTTATTCGTGGATCTTACTGTGCCGCAACCTGCGGGAGTTGGCTACCTAGTGTACATTTTTTCGTCAGCTTCCCCAGGCGGAGATGTATGTTTGGTGGCCGTTGATGTGGTGGTGGAGGCTGGACTGAGGTTGTTGACAGTAGGACTACTTCGTCGAAGAGCGCCCATATGCTTCCCATTCAGGAGTTTGGTGAGGCCTTGATGCGCTGAAGTAGTGCCTTACCATCTGATGTTCGATGTAGCCGGTCAACATGCAGGATAGCCTGGCGCAGCATTAAGAGGGGCAACAGTGAGGCCTGGTCTTCTGCTATTGTGGCCGCTACTGGAGAGCAGCGTGGAAGATAAAGAAACGTCTTGATGACCATGTGGTGCTGTTTTTCCAGCACGTCTTTGCAGCACCACGTAAGCTGAACCAGGAGGAGGGCATACAGGGTTGCTGATTTGGCAACACTATTTATATCTGTAAGGCTATGTACACAAGTACGCCTACGAGCTGTAAGCGATGACCTCACGTTTTTGTCATCTTCACGCAGTAGATAACATGCCCCGCTTTTGCAAATGGGCATGGTTGGAGGATAGTTCTAGGGGGGGGGGGGAGTTTTAAACAACGTCACACGCATAAATTGACCCATACGATTGTCCTCTTTTCACCCAAGAAGAGAATGAGAGAACACGAAGGGGAATGAAGCGTAGGATATCGCCCTGCTAATCAGCGTAGTTGCTTGTACAGCATGGTGTAGAAGTAGATCATCGAGTGCATTAGGTGAAGAAGCTTCTAGTGTCCCCACCGCAGTAGGCCAAGGTGCTTGGCTGCTGACCTGCAGGTCGCCGGATCAAATCCCAGCTGCGTTGGCTGCATTTTCAATGGAGGCGAAAATGCTGAAGGCCCGTGTGCACAGTTTAGGTGCACGTTAAAAAACACCAGGAGGTCGGAATTCCCGGAGCCCTCCACTACGTCGTCGCTTATAATCATATAGTGGTTCTGAAACGTTAAACCCAACATATCAATCGATTAGAAGATTCTAGTGTGGCTTTGTGTCTGCAGCCACCTAAAATTAGCCGTTCATCTGGTTGAGACGCGTAATTAACTTCTGCCACGTTGGCATGAGAACTTCAACTCATGTTAGCTCAACCAGGCTTGGTACAACATCAAGCCCTGGCTCTCGGAAACATGACCGCTGCAAAACCACCGGCATAGCAGTAGGACCAGAACTTTACGGGATTTCTCACATCCGATCGTCGCGGACTCAACTCTGATGGTCATCGCACGTATGCCATCACCTGCTTGTACTTATGAACTTTCGTGTCTTTAGCTACGATTTATTTAACCATTTGTTTTGTTGTGTGTTGGTTTAGTGCCTATCTTTATACTTCTTGCTTGTAAGATCAGTTATTGTTTTTATATGGCTGCTTGTTTGTTTGTTTGAACTAATGTATTGTTTGTGCCAAATACAAATATATTAAATATGTCGTTTCATTTTCTCACACATGTCTCTTATCTTTTCCCTGCTTCTGCTTGCGTATGGAACAAGCTAACCTGCTGTCGTTCCCGCCGCCAACTTCACGTCGGCGATGCTGGGGGGGGGGGGGCAGCTTGGAGTGGTATGATTGTATGAGTATATAAAAAAACATGTACCCATAAAGTTTTACGTACTCATGAAATGTTATGTTTCTGTACTGGATTGGTTGGAAGACGTATGAACCAGAATGAATTATTCTTGGTGTTTTACTAGCCAGAACCATGACTATATTACGTCGTACGCGGTAATATGGGACATCAGACTAATTTTGATTCTCTGGGATGTCCTTCAACAATTTTTTCAAAGTTATAGTAGAATAGCCACACTATTAGCCCATGACGCTTCACGAACCACAAGCCGCAATTACAAGACGATGCCTTGCTTCGTCAACACGCGTAATAACTATGAGCACTTTACATTTTTTTCTTTGAACACATGGCTTATTTTTAGTGTGATCACGCGTGGGGGCAAGTAACGGCATCCCGTGGTGGCCGCGGCAACTACGCAGCTCATAATGCGAAAATCAGCCGATGCCGTGGACGTTTGGCTATGGCGCCGTAATTGGGGTGTATGAAAAAGATCGGGAAACAAATTAGTAGAAAGGAGAGGAATCGACTTCTGACTGATAAATAACTGCAAATACTAAGCCACGTGTTGTGCAAGTGTATTTTTCTCATGTATTCTCGGGAGCATCGACAACCGATCAGCAGCGTTTACTGACCATGCTCGAAAGGTGTTGCATGACCCCCTTTAATGCGCAAGTAAATGCGAGTGAGCAAGTGTTATTCCATTTTGTCGCACGTTAATTGTAGTCACTTTGACCGGGCACCAAACCTGTTCCATCAGCAGCGCTACACCTCAACATGCGATGCCCCTACAGCATGCTATATTCACAATTTTTACACATATGTTTTTATATCACGTTTGGTGCACCGAATTAGTAGATTTGTCAGGGATGCAGCGTGGGACAAGGTGCCATCTTGTTTTCTTGGGCTCAGTTACTAACATTAGGCTTGTAATCTATGGGCAACCAATGATCCCGGAAAGCGAATTTGCCACCTTTTAATGTCGAGCTCTGCCCGGGCACAAGGCAGACTCCATTCAACTTAATTAGAACATTGCTTACTTTTTTCAATTTTGAACTTTTTGCGGGTAATTTTTCGAGCGCAGGGCTGACTCGGCACAGCTCGATTGGAGCATGCTCTCCTATCCCTTCAATTTTGAAATTCTTGTGGGTATTTTTTTCTACAAAAGAAATGCTTTCGGCCATTTCTTCGAACTAGTTGTACTGGGAAGTTCGAATTCATGGGTTTTATTTATTTTACAAGTAAGCGAAAACATTAGTGCGTGCGTACGTCTGTGCTACTGGCGTGCCGAACATCAGTAAGAATAACAGCGCAGACAACAAATAGAAAAAGGGGTCAATCGCAGCAGCAGTGCACTAAAATTCTGACGCTGTTTATGCAGTGCGAATGTCTTCAAAATGTTTATTTTTTTAAATAACGCCAGCTCAAAAACGAGAAAAAAAACGGACTACCGTTGAACAAACAGTGAATATTTACTATTTGCACATGACCGTCGGTGCAACGCAAAAATCATGAGCTTTGTGTTCATAGGACAACAACCGCAGTCTAGAGTTCACCAACGAGCAAGTCAAAATTTAAGTGCAATTTCGGCAGCACCACCGAATTCCAGCAGGATAAACTGGCAACTGCTGAGGCCCCAAGCATGCCAGTAAAATGCTTTGGGTTGGAAGCTCCTAGACAACAGAGATACAACAAACCGCATGAAAATATTTCAGCTCTGATGAAAATTATGATGCTGTGGAGCGTACAAAAATTGTTCAACGAACAATTTCTTTCTAGCTTCGTCGCAAGAAATAGTATTGACTGTTTGTTTTCAATAACTATACAGTTCACAGTGATCAGAGGAGCAAGAAAAAGAGTGCAGCGTTCTGTCCTAAAAACCAAAGAAGGTCATGTATAATGAGATATCCGAAAAAGCATAAAAGACTACAATATTTGCTGTTAAAGGTAATCAAGTAGATCAATACCTGAGTAAATATATTAATCCTGTATGGCCTAACCAACTACTTATAACAGCCATCATCTTACCGTATCACCTTTTTAATTAATCTCACATGGTCACTTTGAAGTTCTTGCCATAAAATTCAAAACAAATGTCAATCTGCGCTATCGCGTGACATTTTGGTTTCACCTTTACCGCAAACAATAACTGTAATCCGTCTCGCATACATTTTGTTTCATTAAAATTTTTCTTCCGGTGCTTGCAGGTTACAAGCGTGATGTTGCTTTTTTGATGGGGGAGTACCTAGTGCAAATAGTTTTAAAAATGCTATATGGAGGGCACAGATGGAAAAACTGCGTCCATATACTACGCGCAGACACTTATTTTATTATCTAGGGATATATTGTTATAGGGGACGAATTGCAACTCATGATTACGGAGTTAGATAAGGAGAGCAGAAAGGTGGGTCTTAAAATGAATCTGCAGAAAACGAAAGTAATGTACAAGAACCTCTGAAAAGAGCAGCGCTTCGAGATAGGTAATAGTGCAATTCAAGTTGTAAAAGACTATGTCTACTTAAGGCAGGTAAAAACCGCGGAGCCGAACGACGAGATTGAAGTAACTAGAATAATGAGAATCGGGTGGAGCACCTTTGGCAAGCACTCTCAAATTATGACAGGTAGATTGCCACTATCCCTCAGGAGGAAGGTATATAACCGCTGTATCTTGCCGGTACTTAGCTATGGAGCAGAAACATGGAGACTTACAAAGAGGGTTCAGTTTAAATTGAGGACGACACAGCGAGCAATGGATAGAAAATGGTAGGTGTAACCTTAAGAGACAAGAAGAGAGCAGAGGGGATTAAAGAACAAACGGGGGTTAAGGATATCATAGTTGAAATTAAGAAGAGGAAATGGACATGCGCCAGGCATGTAGCGCTCAGACAGGATAACCGATGGTCATTAAGGGTAACTAACTGGATTCCCAAAAAAGGCAAGTGGGTTAGGGGGAGACAGAAAGTTAGGTGGGCAAATGAGATTAAGAAGTTTGCGGGTATAAATTGGCAGCAGCAAGCACAGGACCGGGTTAACTGGCGGAACATGGGAGAGGCCTTTGTCCTGCAGTGGATGTAGTCAGGCTGATGATAATTATGATGATGATGATGATGATACTGTTTCCCTCATCTCTCAATTTGATCATGTATAAGCTAGATGACAAAAATTTGGAAGCAGGCATGTACATACCCTGCTGCGTAAAGCATACCTCTCTAATGGACTACCGTATCACAATAAAATTTCTGTTCGCTGAGTACGAGATTCGTTATCCGTAACGGACATAGAGAGAGAAAAAAAGCTTTCCAACGTTTTGTACGCTCGTCTACATTATAGCAGAGAGAGAGAGAGAGAGGTAGGTAAACTTTATGAATTTCCAGCAGATTGCTGGGCTGGGCTCCCACTATAGGAGCTGTACAGCTATAGTATACCGGGCATACAGTGATACCGGAATCGAAGTGCGCATGCGCAGATAGGTACGTAACCCGTACCGCTTACCGTACGCGCGGTATTTTTAAGATTTAAGGTTACCGTGGTAGCGTAAGTTTACGTAGTGTACGTAAACATGGCGGCACTCTCAGACGCCCGCTTCGAAGTGATTTTGACGTAGTTGAGAAATTCACCTTGTTTGCAGCAAATGACTGTTTAAGTTACTTCACTTGCCTTCAGTTAGCTTCGATGACCAAGTACTACGGATAAGTTGGCGTAATTTTTGAGATAGCTTTCCATATCAAACGCGTCTAGGCCTAACTACAAAATGAATGTAAACAAGTCGGCAACATAATTTTTTTCGCGTTTGGTGCGTGGTCCATAGATATTTGTTTTTATTATTAGCAAAATAAACTTGTGACAATGCTTGGCGTGGTGCCATAGGAAAACATTCTCGTTTTATTTTCCTTTTCACTGTCTTTAACTTATTAGCTACCTGATAGATGGCGCCACTATCCCAGCTGGTGCACTTAGAGCACGTAAACGCTATCCCTCTAAACTATACGACGCTGCCCATAACAAACGTTTGCTGCACGGTAACGCCATTCCCTTAACCTCTGCTATCACGTTAACCTTAAACTCTACCTGTCTACTGTGTCTCCCGGCAGCTTCCTTGACCTGCCGGATCGCCCAGAGTTATACTTGAAAATTTTGACCAAGGACATTTTATTTCAATAATCAGTCTCTGCAGCATTGTTCATCCAATCGTTTTTTTTTTCAAGAGGAATAATTTATAGCAGGAACGGGAAAAATAAAGCTGATCACATCAATTTCTCTCTCAATGCGCGTGTTGTGACGGTAGTATTTTCTCCAGTGACGATTATATAACAACACTGCTGTTCGTTCCCCCCTCCCCCCGAACACATTTTTAGTCCGCCTTCTTGCGAGCCTCGGTAATTTCGGTGATTCGCCACCGTGTACTTTCGGCCTGGCTAAATTGTTAAAATTATGAAATTATTCTTATTGGCAGCTTGATTTGCAGCCTCTTTGCCCCACTTAAACGGTCCTCGCTGGAGAACATATCTCTAGGGTTTTGTATTCAGTTCGTTAAGCTCCCTCAGAGGCACGTTTCAGTGCACCACAAGTTGCGCGTCAGCAGCATTTCAGATATGATGAGGCAATTAATCCCTCCCTATAAGGCGGACATGCAAAGCACTCGCTCACCGAGAATTCCTCCAGCACGCAGAAGTGAGCATATGTTGGCGCGGCTGAAGTACTTGAGACCACGCGTGAAGGCAGCAGCGAGCCAGGGAAGCAGCCGGAAAGCTGTGTCGGGCATGTGGCTTTCGGAGAATCCCCATGGGTCCTCGAGGATCAGGTGTGCCACACGTCTAGGTGACCGCAGCGCGTACGCAGACGCTACGAATGCGCCGAAGCTGTGACCTAGCAGCACGAACTGCTCCAGACCAACACAGGAACGCCACCTCTCGAAAGCTGCACACCGCAAAATGAACGTAGCACGAATGAACCGCAAAAAAAAATGGCAAGAGACTTGTTCACAATATTCGCCAATGACACTGTAACGCTGGTTCACTATACGCATATCATCAGCTCTGAACGGGACGTGAATGGCGGGAGACTTAGTTCATTTCACCAGATTCTTCACGCTTTCATAAAGATGTCAACTCATTCCAAGGATACCAGAACGTGTCTTTTGGGTTAGCTGGTTCATAATGAAGAAATATTATGGACGCCCTCCACATAGACGCCCTATACTGTCCCCTTTCTGTTTTTTTTCGTCTAAGTGGATTGAGCGTCCTTAATATTTCTTAATTTCCAGAATTTGGGGGCATGGGGGCATTTGTAGGTGGCACGATCTCTCGGTGGCAGAAACGGCGTTCTGCCATCACTAAACGAGTCTCTTGAAATACACAAGTTGTCAAAAAAGATTCTGGGATCTATACAGCAGCGGCCTACCAGAACAATTTGTGAAATTTCAGTAAGCCACTACAAAGCTGTGACTTCCCAGGAAAACCACGCATGGGGAGTACATGGAGCCCTATTGTAAAATAATAAACAATCTAGGAAGCCTTGATTTGTTGCGACATAAGTTTTAACAGAATCATTAAGTCTCTACGGTAGAGAGCATGCAGGGAGTAGTTTTTGATAACTATATTTTTTCGAGAGCTATAATTTTTTGTCTATCTCCCATGCTGTTACTGCAGGCTACCACTGCCTCCGACGAGAAATCGCGCTACGAGCATATGTCCCCAAATCCTAGTCATGGCTTTCTGGTCAGGCCATGTGTGGGTCTCGGATATCAAGAACATTCATTGTTAGAATAGCGTCGATGGCCTAACCTAAACGCATTACGCATTTATACATGAGGTCCACGTGAGGTCATGTCTGGCTGGCAAAGTGGGCGACCGCCATGTTTGTGAGCATTGAGTCAGGCTAGTCAGGCTGCGCTTGCAGCTTACAGCTGGGTGGTAGCTTGTCGGTATCATTCGTGCGATATGGCGAAAGAAAACGTGCACGTGCTTTGCCCACCGTACTTCGAAGAGCTTGTGGGACCGACGCGTATACGTTACTGGGCGAAAACTTAAATGTGCGATAGCATATTGACCCGTACAAACTGCAAATAGGTAAGGATGCTACATCGAACATCGATCTGCTGCCATTCGACACACCCGGCTACATCGTGAAATGTAGTGGTGCTTTCGGAAAGTCACGTCACGCTGCTACGAATGAAGGCCTACAAGTCGCTGGACGGCCGCAACTATTCACCAGCGGATGGGTAACGAGCATAGCAGCAAAGCAGCTTCTGTCACAGGGTGTGTCGTTATAATCGAGTATAGTTACGACGTTCTTTCCCGGTTGAAGTAAAGAATGGGCTTTGACGGAATTTAGTAGAGAAAGGTGCGAACCCGGGTTGCATCGTGGTGGGGCAAATTTTGTTTGGGAGGCACTAATGCTAATTTTGCACCCTCCTGCATACGCCATTGTTCAGACGTCACCGCAGTTGTGCTCGTTTCAGTAGTGTTGCGATTCTTGGTTTATTATCCTCTCGTGAGCTAGTTTCGTGAGATCTACTGTTGATGGTTCGTCACGCTCTGGTTCTGCGTCTATGGCCGGAAGTTCAACCGATGTTCCCGATTCCGTGGATAGCGTAATCACTGCGACTGCATCGAGCGTGTTCTTCTGTCGCTTTTTAAAGCGGTGAAGTGATGCCGCTGCAACAGTCGGGCCATAACGGCCGTAGCCCAGCCACTAATAGGCCCGGTGCTCAGTCACGGTTCACGTCATTCATTGAATTCGTAGGTTAAAAGAAGACACGTTCACGTATGTTGCACTGTTAACCTCTTTTAACAACATGAGATGCGGCTATTCAAGTGGAAAAGGGTCAGCTGTACATATATCTGTGAATCTAGGTGGGATTCTGGAGAAAGCGACACGTGACGTCGGTAAACGTGGCAAAGTTGCATGGAAATAACTCGAAAATACCACTACCTGTGATGAAGTGATGACTGCAGTCACAAAATGGGGTTCGCCGTCCCAAAACTACTGATTATGAGGGACGCCGTAGTAGATGGCTTCAGAAATTTGGACCACCTGGGTTTTTTTTTACGTGCGTTTAAATCCATGCATATGAGTGTGAAGCATTTTCGCCTCCACCGAAAATGCGGCCGCCGCGGCCAGTATTCAATTCCATGGCGGGTCAGCAGCCGAGTGCCTTAGCCATTAGACCAACGTGGTGGGTTCTGCATCCGAAAACGGCACAAATATCTATGGTCAAGCGGAAAACGCGACCCAAACGAAGACCACATTTCACCGCTGCAAAGCTCCCGCTACCAGGCAGCTGCTTATGTTGACAAACATGGTGATTCTCGGTCCTTTCGTTTTCAGATGCGACATACGTGCAACCCATGCATTGAAAAATTGGCACCTTGTTGCACATGATTCATGCGTCAAGCCTGTTTCACATGCGAGCGATTTTGCCCCAAGAGCGGAGCGGCAGCCATCGCACGAGCCTAAAACCAGTTTCTAGAGCATCTGCTAGTCGTTGGGACCAACGTCGCTTGAGCAACGAAAATTCGCTCGCGATAGAGTGCCTGCCCTAGTCGACCAATAGCGCAGCAGTGAAATGAGGGGCACGTGACTGCGGGTGTAGAGTCCAGGAACAGGGGCCTTATTCATCACAGCGGCGGGCATCGCGCAAAAGAGCGCGTGTGAAATGAAGCCGCGTCCGGGCTTCCAGATGCCGCTTGATTGCCGCAGGCCCCGCGGGTCATTCACTCGCATGTGAAACGGGCTTTACTTTATTGGTGAAGTAGATCCTATAATGCACGCTTACACGAAGCATTATTGCTGAAGCGTAACCGACATACTGGTATTATGGTATTGCCATTCCCGTCTTAGACTATCGCGGATCTGGAAGCGTTTCAGCTGTGCGAGTTGCATGATGCGTACTATATACATTATTGTTAGGACACCATGACAGAGGTAAATAAACTAGAACAGCTGTGAGCCGACCTCAAGGGTACAGTCGGTAAACTAGCACAGCTAAAACAACCTCCTACTGCCTTCCAACTGCAAACTGCCACCAGCCTTTTTTTATGGCAATGTTATCATAGATTAACCTATTAGGCCGTTATTCTGACAGCGGATAACTTCAGTAGATAACACGGCTACGCCGACAGTATAGAGTAGGCATATTGATCAATACTGCGTTTCTTGTAGGCCATGGGACAGCGCTCTTTGTTTCCGTTGCACACTAAATAATGTTGAGATGTGCGAATATACGCCTTTTTGTAGCTAGTGAGTAAAATATTAATCTACTTTTGAAGTCCTGATAGACAGTACATCGTACAAGCATGTGCAATATATTATTTGTTTCCCGAAATATTGACATCCACAACTTGAGACAGGGTTGTAGTGAGACAATTTTTTTCGGGAGAAGCAATGTGCCACCACAGCATTGCGTCACCAAGCCTGCTATAGGTTGTTGCGTTCGAATTGCTAGACCTGATAGTCAGACATACTTCTTCCAGCGATTCCTCTTCATAATATACGATAAATTAAAAGCCATAAGAAATATTATTCAACTAGCTGATGCTGATTTGTCGAATACCAGAGGGAAAACGAAAGGAGCACGAAAACGAATGGGTAGACAAACCAGGAAGACCCTATCTGGTTCGGCCATTGTTAAAACACAAAGCTTGTAGCGCTGTGGTACAGTGAGTGATAAGTATATATATATATATATATATATATATATATATATATATATATATATATATATATATATATATATATATACAAGGGGAAGAAGTGAGAAGTGTATACCCAAGGGCTCGTTTTTCAGTGTTTTGGCACAATATTAATGAGATCTAACAGACGTTAATGCCAAGGAATGTACAGGGGAAGTTATTAGAACCAATGGAATGTAAATAAGAAGAACGAAAAGTGGGTGAAATATATATATATATATATATATATATATATATATATATATATATATATATATATATATATATATACTTTCATTCAGCTCAACAACTACCAAAGGCAACCCTGTGCCTACTGTGCTGGGTCTGACACAGCCCAATAAGATTAACTGCAATGATTTTTCAACTCTGTTCGAGAAATCTTTTTGTTTTATCTTGTTATCTCCGAAACAGAGAAATAGCGTAAGAAATACAAGTTGGAAGTACAGGCACATATCGGTGTGAACTAAATTATTTCATACAAACCGTGATGGAAAAAAACATATTGATTCTTCAAGGAAATAGCAAAATATTCCAAACGACTCCCATAGTTTATTGTGTCGTTTAAGCGTCGTATAATATTAATAATTACTAAACAGGTTGCTGACAATAATCACTGTGAACTGCAAGAGCATAATTAGGCAAATGAATAGTCTTCGAACTCCACGTAAGTGTTATTTCATATTGTGCATAATTAGATAGAACTGAACTTTTCAGAAATCAAATAAGCTAAATGACCTATTATCTAAACTGTTCATTCTCGTGACATGAACCAGGTCAAATGTGATGATATTGCTAAATGTAATCAGTAACATACCACAGCAGGCACGTAGTGCGTAGAATGACTATGAAGTCTAGCACGCATTTCTCCAAAATCGTCTGCTTGTAAATTACAAATATAAACTATATCAGACATTTTAGAGAATGCATTGCATATAGGTAGAATTGTCAATACTCCATTATCTACACGCTGTAAACTTGATAACACCGCTATCTAGAGTGCAGCTTTTACAGTAGCAGCTTCTATTTGTTTTATTTTGGGCTCGCTGGATGGTGACATGGTTTAACTGCTTTGTTTTTAGTTTCGCCAGTGCCTTTTGGAGCAAGTACGCAGCAATTACTAACAAAGATTGCAATTCGAAGCAGCATGGAGCAGAATTACTCTTTTGGAGCAGTTTGTAGCTATTGGAGAAGCATTTCGATCACTCGTACCTCACTATGATAGTATGCCCCGACACGAAAAAAAAGAAGCTATCAATGTCTACACAAACATTTCCACCGCTCAGGAAATGGTCACTCACCAAACAGCGCTGGCTTAGTTTGCACGCATCACTCATCAAGAGCATAGGAGGTGGTCTACGCCGATTGTTTTGCTCTCATTCAGTCACATTTTGTGCCTTGCTTTCTCAAACTCGCATTTTTATTGGTCGTGTCGAAAACATTCGAAGCCGCCATGAAGCGACTCGCTAGCTGACTTCTTCGGAAACTGCCAGTGCTTGCAGGTAATACGTCTTATATCTTTTGATGGGGATCGTGCATGATTCGGAGGATTGTATTTCACTAACTCAATTTGTTTCATTTACGCAAGCCACACAGGGAAGCAGACCACTGTTGAGAAATTTGATTTCGACTAGCTGCTGATATTGATCGACTGCTTATCTCGATTGACTGAGCTTGATCGCGATCAGTAATGTATGCACAGGTATAACACATCCTCACACACTGCGCCTAGACACATCTGAATACGCAGCGCCTACGAACAATAAAAATGAAGTGCGAAATGCGGGATACATTTTTTGAGCTTCCGTAAATCTTCGGGGCGCGGGACAGTCACGACAGTTGCAGCATGAGTAGTTACCTAAGTTGCAGGGGTCTTGCGTCAGCCTTCAATTCGGGTGGTACCGAATTCAATTCTCAGGGCCACCAGGCAGCCACCTTACCCACCCCAGCCTCTGCTCGAAGGTGGGGATGAGCTGGGTTTCAAAAATAGACGAAAAATGTTACCATCTCCTGTAAAAGCCGAATTTGGCGCCAACGGGGAAAAAGAGACGGGTCTCCCTCACCCCTCAACGCTAGTGTGTGCGGTCTTATGGATTCCGAAAGTTTGACTTCCCCAGACTCAAAGTGCTCAAAACACTATTTAGCGAGACGTTTTCCGAGAGGGGTCAAAAGACGATCCTGCACATTGGCATGAACTGTATAGCTTACGGTGGCATCGGACGCCTGCGCTAAAGCAAACCATTGCTCGAGAACCGGTATGAGCCTCCCTATAAACACTCAGATCCGCGTACGCGGGCGTCCATACTATAGAGCAATGTAAAAGTGCGGTTGCCTCACACCTAGTGCGAGCTGGGCCTCCGTAGCTTCGGCATCGCTGGATAAGGTGGGCCTCGAACTCTTGCCAAAGCCGAGCAAGTCGATGGCGTAGACACGCCGGCGATGGGATAGCGCCTCCAAGTTCAGCACCCAGAGGGCCGCACCGCACAGGTAGCCGTGCACGAGAACCAAAGGTACTGCCATTTCATCTTCTTCGTCTGGCTCGACCTGGACCGTCCAGATACAGCTGTTTTGCGGCGGGATGTCACTGATGCGCCCCACATCCACGTAGTATCCGTTGTAGCGCTTCCGCATAGCTGCGGCAAAAGCGCCACGTGTTAGCAGGACCCGCCTACACACAGCAACCTCACACTCAAGCACTTATGTGACAGTTGACGAAATTGCTAAAATTGTGCCTACATTGACAGATCACAACCCTTGGAAAAAAATTAATGGATTACCCTTACAGTAAGCACGGACGTTAGCCCCATCTAGCCAGTGCTGACTTCACTGACTAATTTCTTGAGTATCAATCATTTCGCCGGAAGACATGATGACGATAAAAAAAGTAAAGGTTCAAGATTACAAATAGGCAGTTTTACAATAATGCGGTGGGTGGAGGTCAGAAGAATATCGTAGCGTATAGGGTAAGTGTGTGCGTGGATGCTTATATATACAAAAAAAGGGGGGGGTGATCAAAATTGGTAGGTACCTCCTAAGACATAACTTAATTAAGCTGGATAAAATCATAAGGCAGCTGCAGTAGTCATTACTTGGGCATGAATTCCATATACGTAATCAGTAATTGAACTTTTAACACTTTATCATCGTTACTTCTCTAAAAATACATATTGCAGTTCAGGAACTGCTGCCACGCATTTTACTATATAGGCATAGACACTACACACTTTAAAAAAAAAGTTAGTAAAAAGGTAGCAACTGCAAGCAAGTAGGTAGTAACTGCAGCAGTTGCTACCTTTCTTCGACTGTTACTACCCTTTTGCTACCTGTTTACTACCTACGTTAGTAAACAGTTACTAGCTACAACAATTACTAACTTTTTTCGACCTCTTTACTACCTACGTTAATAAACAGTTAGTAACTGAAACAAAACAGGTAGTAACTGCAGTCGTTACAACCTTTTTTGCCCCGTTAGTACTTCTTTGCTACCCGGCTTTTGACTATCTAATCCAAAATAGTGTGTGAATGCTATTCTGATAATTTATGAGAGGAATTTTTTCGACATACTATCATTAAACTGAAAAATGACGCAGAAGGTATTTATAGATCAAGGAAATACATTTTGTTTCAAATTATGCAACCGAGATATGTAAACGTCATTTTGATATTATCAGAATGAAGAAGTACAAGTTCACGAACCATAAGCAAGTGCTGCACGTGTCGTAATAGACAATTACAAAAAATTTAGTAAATACAGCACATAATAACAACACCGGCAGATCAAAATAAACAGATGGTCCAAATAGCTTCGAGGACAGTCACAGTTAATTCACTGCGGCGTGTCTCCAAATATTATCATTGCTTTGGCGCGTCAAACCCCCAAAACGATTACTACCTTTTAAACGCTGATATACTAGTCCTGCGAAGCATTCAAATGCACTAAGAATAAATTGGGTAGTTTGTTCCGGCAACTGTACATAACGCCTTTTTGTGGCCATTTTATAATGAATAAATATAACATATAATTTTCTCTAAGTAAGTCTTAATAAAAGTCTTGTGCTACGTCACCAAACAAACGTAACCAGATAGTATATTATAGTGCTTGCAACGAGCAAGGTTGCTTAAAAACACAGATCATTATTCGAGAAACGTTAGCCGCAACAAGCCGGTACAGGTTGGAACCCGGCAAGCACGAGCCACACACGGACGTCAACGTCGTCTTTCACGCTGACGCAGAGGTGGCGCCACTATGCTTCGGTACAATTACTCTCCGCGCAGAAAGGAGCCAACCTGGCGACCTAGGGAAAGGACACGACAAGGGGGTCATAGCACGGTTTGAGGCGTGATACGTGTACTGTTTCACGCCCACGGCAGCAATGGTCCGAAGGTGGATCAATGGGCTCAACTTCATAGTTTACAGGAGATGTTTGCCGCACCACACGGTAGAGGCCATGGTATTTCGACGAAAGCTGCGGGGAAACACCGGGAGGGGTGGACGGGACCCAGAGCCAAACCAGCATTCCTGGGTTATAGTGTACAGTAGACGCAGATGAATCGTGGTCAGTTTTCTGGCGCCATTGATCTTGTGCGGTAAATGAGCGGGCGAGTTGACGACATTTTTCGGCATAAGCAGCTGCTTCGGAAACATCAGGCCTGTAAGGGAGAATGGAGTCCATGGAGCATGATGGCTCACGTTCGTACAGGAGGAAGAAAGGAGAAAAGCCAGTGGTTGTTTGCGGCGCAGAGTTGTACGCGTACGTGACAAAAGGGAGCACTTGGTCCCAATTAGTGTGGTCGTCAGAGGCGTACATGGCAAGCATATCTCCAAGGGTACGGTTAAAGCGTTCCGTCATGTCATTGGTTTGAGGATGGTATGCCGAGGGTTTCCGATGGACAATGCGATATGCCTTGAGCAGCTCGTCGACGGCGTTCGAGAGAAACACGCGTCCACGGTCACTCAGTAATTCACGAGGTGCACCATGGCGCAAAATTAGATGGTGAAGAAGAAAGTACGCAACGTCTTTCGCAGTGGTATCAGGCAGCGCAGATGTTTCAGCGTAGCGTGTCAAATGATCGACTGCGACGATAATCCACCGGTTGCCTCGAAGAGAGTTTGGTAGAGGACCATAAATATCAATTCCGACGCGGTCGAATGGTCTCGCTGGGCAGGTTAAGGGTTGCAAAGGGCCAGCAGTGCTGTGAGAAGGCGTCTTGCGTCGTTTACACGTGGTGCATGACCGAACGTACTGGCGAACATGCCGATACATGCCGCGCCAGTAGTATCTTAGACGAAGGCGAGAGTAAGTCTTAAATACTCCAGCGTGGCCACACTGGGGGTCATCGTGAAAGGCAGCGCAGATGTCCGAACGCAAATGACGAGGGATGACAAGGAGCCACCTACGGCCGTCCGTCACGTAATTGCGGCGATACAACAAGCCTTCACGGACAGCAAAGTGTCTTGCTTGACAAGAGAGGGAGCGTGAAGTCGTTTCTGACGAACTGTGAGAGAGGACGTCGAGCAAAGAATTGATCCAAGGATCCTTGTGCTGTTCGGATGGCATGTCAGTGATGCTCAACGATGACGAATCGCAAATGGCAGTTGATAAGCAGGCAAGGTCAGGAGGCAGTGGAGAACGGGATAGTGCATCGGCGTCTGAATGTCTGCGTCCTGAGCGATAAACAACACGGATATCGTATTCCTGAAGGCGTAAAGCCCAACGAGCGAGGCGGTCAGTAGGATCTTTCATGGACGCTAACCAGCATAAGGCATGGTGATCTGTGACAACATCAAACTGGCGTCCGTAAAGGTAAGTGCGAAATTTTTCTATAGCCCAAATGATAGCCACGCACTCCTTTTCCGTGACGGAATAGTTGGACTCTGCCTTCGTTAGGGTACGGCTGGCATAGGCGACAACATACTCGTCGCAGCCATCCTTGCGTTGAGCGAGAATGGCACCGAGGCCGACACCGCTTGCATCCGTGTGAATTTCAGTGGGTGCATTGGGATTGAAGTGGCGGAAAACTGGCGGAGACGTGAGTAGCCGGCTCAACGCCGTGAATGCGTCATCGCAGTGGGAATTCCAGCCAGAGAGGTCCGTGCTACGGGAGAGAAGCTGAGTCAGAGGGGCAATTATAGAGGCAAAATTGTGAATGAAACGCCGAAAATAGGAACACAAGCCTACGAAACTACGAAGCTCCTTTAGGGTAGTAGGCTTGGGGTACTCGGCAACGGCACGCAGTTTGGCAGGGTCTGGCGATATTCCTTCTTTTGAAACGACGTGGCCGAAAATTGTGAGTTTGCGGGCGCCAAAACGACATTTCTTGAAGTTTAGTTGCAACCCGACTGCCGTAAGGCACTGGAGAACTTGTTCCAGACGGGAAAGATGAGTTTCGAAATTCACCGAGAAAAGAACTATGTCGTCTAAATAGCAAAGACAGATGTGCCATTTAAGTCCCCTGAGAACACTGTCCATTATTCCTTCAAAAGTCGCAGGTGCATTGCAAAGACCGAAGGGCATTACATTAAATTTATATAAGCCGTCAGGGGTCACAAACGCCGTTTTTGGATGGTCTGGTTCAGCAAATGGCACTTGCTAATATCCAGAGCGCAGATCCAGTGAAGAGAAAAACTCCGCACCTTGAAGGCAATCCAAGGCGTCATCAATGCGTGGCAGGGGATAAACACCCTTGCGTGTGATGTTGTTTAGTCGACGATAATCCACGCAAAACCTGATGGAGCCATCTTTTTTTCGCACGAGGACCACTGGCGAAGCCCAAGGACTGTGTGAGTGCTGAATAACACCACGTTGCAGCATCTCGTCGACGTGTTGAGTGATGACGTCACGCTCAGCCTGCGAGACGCGGTAGGGGCGCTGACGAAGTGGAGTATGATGACCGGTGTCGATATGGTGAGGTGCGTCCCTAGGGAGGTTGTCCGTGGTCGAAGGAGGCGCGGAAACGGTCAAGCAGTGCTATGAGCTGATTGCGCTGGTCTTGCGTAAGGCCGGTGTCTACGCTGCGCAACAGAACGTCTTCGTCAGGTAGTGAGGGCGCGGTGGCAGCTGTGACAGCAACCACAGACATCGGTGTCGTATCAGAACGGGCATCGAAAGGAAAGATGTCATCATAAGTGTCAAGACTCCCAAAACATTCGCCATGCAATAAGGTACTGGGACAAGGGAACGGATTGCACACGTACACGGCACTCTAGCCATCGGCAAGTGTTATTACGGCAAACGGGACGACACGGCTCCGGCGACGAGCGCATTCTTGTGACGGCATGATGAGGGCAGTTGAATCGGAAACGGAGTTGCACAAAAGAGATACCGCGGCGACCGAAAAAGCAGAAATGACGACGTCAGCGGCGACGATCACCTTTTTGGGTGAGCGAGGGAGATCTATGAATGTCGTGCTGAATGGAAACAAAACGAGTTGAGCACGAGCGCAGTCGACAACCGCATGATTAGCGGAAAGAAAGTTTCATCCCAGGATGATTTCATGAGACGCATGCGGAAGGACGACAAATTCAACGATGTAAAGCACTCCTTGAATCACAACACGAGCAGTGCATGTGGCAGAAGGTTGGACGTGTTGCGAACTCGCTGTGCGAAAAGAAATTTCAACCAGTGGAGTCGTCACTTTGTTCAGTTTGCGGCATAACACTTCACTGATTATACAAATAGCGGCACCTGTGTCGACAAGAGCAGTTGTGGCGAAACCGTCCACAAACACGGCAATCTCGTTAGGGGGCGAAAGATAAGGCCTTGGAAATTTCGTCGGTGGCGCAGCTCTTGCCTCAGGAACTGCGACTGTTAGTTTTCCTCCTGGGCGTGGTTGGAACGGCGAATCATGGGGAAGGAGACCGAATACGGGGTGAAGGAGATCGACGTCGGCTGAAGTCTGGTCGACGTGAGCGGGGGTCATGTGAATCAGGTGTCACATGCGATTCTGATTGCCGAGGTATGTTGCCGAAATGCTGAACATCATTAAAATAGAATCCACGGCGATGACAGTAGCGCGCGACATGTCCTGGAATGCCACAGTTGTAGCAGACGGGCCAGTTATCCGGAGTACGCCTAGAGCTTACAGGTGCTCGAGGTGGTGGAAAGGGCCGATTTACCGGATAAACCGAAACTGCATGTTGACCTGTAGTAGTTGGTGGCTGGACTGTATGAAGGGAGCGGCGGTTGAGCAGGAGGTCGGCGGACGGTTTCTGCATAAGTCAGCGGTGCAGCAACTGATATTGGGGACGCGGGGAAAGGGAGAGCCTCGGCAATTTGCGTCTGAATAGCACGGCAAAGTGAGTGGTCCAGTGTTGTGGGGGTCTCGTTGATGGTGGCGACAAGAGAGAGCTGTCGACCAACTTCCTCCCGGATGTACTGTTGAATTTGAGGCATTAACAGGCTGTAGTCGGGGCCACTGCTTTTGCACTACAAAGTCGAAATATCAGCTGTTTGCGTATTAGCGCGACGTGCAGAAATGCGTTGCTTGCGCAGCTCATCGAAACTTTGACATAGCTGAATCACGGCCGTGATGGTCTGTGGGTCTTTGGCCACAAGCATATGAAAAGCGTCGTCATCAATGCCTTTCAATATATTCTTTATTCTGTCAGCCTCCGTCATTCTCGCATCAACTCGCCTACAGAGGCTGATCACATCCTCAATGCATCTCGTGAAGCTCTCACCATTTCGCTGAAATCGTCCCCGAAGGCCCAGTTCAGCACGAAGCTTACGCATGGCTGGACGACCGAAAAACGAGGTGACGGCCTCTTTGAAAACCGACCAGGTGGGGATGTCGGCTTGGTGGTTGGTGAACCATAGGTTGGCCAAATCCGTCAAGTAGAAGATGACGTGAGTCAGCTTCGCAGGGTCATCCCACTTGTTAATCGCGCTGGCATGCTCGTACTCTGCCAGCCAGTCCTCGACATCTCGATCTTCTGTGCCGTTGTATACCGGTGGGTCACGCAGACGAAGTACACCAGAACACATGACAGGTGGCAGCGTGGAAGAGCCTTGTGGGGGATCGACGCGCTCGGTCATCGCGGACTGAGATGGTAGCTTACGGCTGCGGAGCTCCAGGACGTTACCCAGCACTTCCACCAAATGCAACGAGCAAGGTTGCGTAAAAACACAGGTTATTATTCGAGAAACGTTAGCCGCAACAAGCTGGTACAGGCAGGAACCCGGCAAGCACGAGCCACACACGGACGTCAACGTCTTCTTTCACGCTGGCACAGAGCTGGCGCCACTATGCTTCGGTACATGCTAAAGATTTATAATTGTTAAAGTTCATCCTGAAACGGAAGTGCTCCCCTGTGCCAGATATGCCCCTGCGAAGTAGGGGCTGTATATACCCCACACTTACTTCTTTCTACAAGTATACGTAAGAATTAGTGAACTTGTTTGGTCTATGCATTCTTCGCATTCATGGCACATCCCGCTTTTACCTGAATTTGTCTAGTTATAAGACACTGATTAGCCAACATTAGCAGTGGAGAAATAATGTGCCAAAATGAATGAACTGGGAAATATTGGTTACTACTTTTTTTGAAACCTTCAGAGTTTGAAACCTATGGGTGCTAACAGCTAGGGCAGTAACAGTTACTATTACTGGTAGTAACAGAAGAGGTAGTAACTGTTACCATTCTCGCCGTTACTAACTGCACTTACTACCAGGGTTGTAACATATGTGACAAACCATTACTACCCCAAAGTTATCAAGTACTACCACTTCTTTTCTAAGAGTTGAGGATGAAAGCGAGGGGTATGCAGTCACTAAATTGCAAAAATTCCGACTGAAAGTTTGAGTACCCCATATCTTGAAATTTATGCTATAACATGGATGTAGAGATACGAGGTACTCAAACTTGCATTCGCTATTCACTTTTGCATAGCTATTCACTTTTGTTTACAAAACGCCGCGTCTTGTTCATGCAGTCACAGAAGCAGAGCTGTAAGTACATGCATGTGGTCGCACACTTTAAAAGTTAACCTTACAGCCATACAGCCTCCCCTAAAGGGCCAGTAAACAGGCTCCGACTATTTTTTACACCCCCCCCCCCTCCCATACAAGCTTGGCAATTCGTAGATTAGACCACAGCGATTATGTTTTCTGAATATTACAGGGCTGCGCGCCATGCAGAGCCTCTATTTCCAAAACAATTTCCCTGCATCTTTTCAACGCCCGACCAACCCCCTTGCACGCGCAGTGACGTCAACTCGATGATTGGCGACGTGACGTAGCGCGCAGCTCGCCGATTGGTCTAAATCAGGTGTGAAAAAACTGTATTGAAGTCAACGTCAGTTCCTGTTTTCAGCCGACTGCTACGAAACTGCCCCTGGTTTTTTGGCACTGCGGTGAAAGAACCAGCGTCGCAGTTGTCGCTTGCACGTGTACACTCCTCTGCCAACTACAGCGCCTGTGTGCACGTACGAACGTACTTCGCCCTTGACATGAACAGCACAGGTAAAAAGCGTTGCTCTGTCGTCGGCTGCAAATTGAGCGACTGGGCAGCGGAGAAGCATCGACACCGGGTGCCTCACTATGGGGCCCTGCGCACTGCATGGCTGAAGTGAATCAGCCATCCAGTGACGTACGTCGGGAACCTGATCGTTCGTGGTTGACACTTCGCACCTGACGCTTACACGGTTGACCAGCGGCTGGTGCGGCAAACAGTAAACAAACACAACGCTTCGCAGCAAGCGGAAGTGCGTTGCAACTGATCGAGTTCGCCAATGACGTCAATCGCTGACGTGGTGTCATGTTGTCGAAGTGGGCGGAGTCACGACGATGGGCTACGCCTTTCCCTTCACGGACGGGAGAAGGGGGGAAAATTTGAAACTAGCTTAAACCGATGTTCTAACCCCTGTAATTTTCTTATTATAGCACGTATTCGCAAAATTCTTGTGGCAGCATGTTCGCAAATAAAAAGTGCACATATATCTCTTTTTAAAAATTTTTGGACGTCAGGGCTGTTTACTGGCCCTTTAAAGGGCCAGTAAACAGCCCTGATGTTCAATACCAAATTTTAGTTAGACAGTGCAAGTTGTTGGGTGTCCGATGAGGAACATTTTGCCACAAAAAGTTTTTGAATCGGTTCATCACGAGAGGAGAAAACAGGTTTTTTGAAGCGGCGCAAACGAAGATAAGAGGAGGCGAGCTCGAAACCCTTGCCGCTCGTTAGCGTAGCCATCACAAGCCAAATCTCTTCCGGCATCCGACCAAGAAGTGACGTCCGCATGACGTGCCCAAACAAGTCCAACTCCCGATCACGTGGGCGGCGTTGCTTTGTTGACCAGCGTTATTTTGTGGTCTTCTGCCTGTTTCTGCGGGATCGTTTAGAAACGCTGGCTTAGGCGCTGTAGAATAGATGAGCAAAATGAGTGCGCGAACGCGTAGGAGCATTCCATGGCAGTCATCTGCTCAATGCACTGACCGCGAGGACACGAATGCATGCGAAACGCCGACACATTAGCCCCGCATCTCGTTGCAATCCGTGGGAGAAAAATTGAAAAAAGACGCTCACATTCGCTTATTGCGTCTCATTACTTATCTAGAGTTTTATTGATCTTTTCAAGCAACAAATTACATAAACTACGCATGCCGTGTTTAATACCTTTTGCCATATCCCATGCCCCTGTCTGCAACGTTAGAGCAGAGTCGTCTACGTAGAGGACCAACGTCACTGCATTGCCATGTACGTAGGGCCATTTATACGCCCACGTCATGCCCTCATTCTCTAGGCGCGCGCCGGCAGTGGGGAGGGGGAGCAGCGTCCATCTTGAAGTTTGACCCGTTTCTGCGGCGCGAAGCGTTGCAAATTTTGGCAGGCGTGTTCATGAACGCCTTGTCTACGCATTGCGCCTATCCGCTCGAAATTGTCAAACCTGGTGGGTGGCACTCTAAGATAATTTCACAATAGGTTCTCCTTGAATATATAGTTTAAGGACGGGAATAGACCGTGACGTCCAGTTTGTTGCAGTTAAACAGGTTAGCCTATGCCCAGTCAACTTATTTACAAACATGGGCCGTGGCGGCCACCTCGTTTATCGAATGCATGAGATGAAAACAACTGGCCGCACACACACGAAGTGGTTTCAAACCAAGCCTTTCATATTTACGCTCCCTAAAACAGGGTGAGCGCTAAGCTTCGCCTGTCTACCTCATCACTCGATCAGAGGCAGCCTTAAGCTCGGCCCCCCTCCTTTTTTTCTCTCTTCCCTAAATAGCCGGGGTCTCTTATGAGACCACCTTATGGGACCAACCATCCACGGTAATTCACCAATGAACTATCGCATTCTCTACCGTGTTCTGTCGCTTTGCTGCCCCTGATACACGTGATAGGCGATGGTGAAAATTTCACGTGGTAGGCCATGCAGGGAGAAAAGCTAAGAAGAGGCCCTCGCAATGCGAGCTGCAGAGCGAAAAGTGTGGCGGAAGTGACGTGCTTTTGCAGGAGGTTGAGAAATAGGTGGGCGGGCATGCCGGTGTCTCGCGTAGTCTGCATCACCACTCGTATGACGACATTGTTGATAGCTGGCTAGAGTTCTGAATGTGCATTTTTGATTGATATTGCCACTAGCACGTAGTGGGTCGACAGCAAGAGCGGCTCTCAATCTGGAGGAAAAAGAAGATCGCGTGCTTCTTCTCTGCTCGAGAGCCAGCCACGACTGACGCATCGTCCTAGGGCTAGCTACCCGATGGTTCAATAAATCCCCCAGTACTTGTGACTCATTGTGACAAACTGGTGGAAGGTGCTGGGTAGTCTCACGGATGCTGCAGACACCCCCAGGAAGCCGTAATACGAGTCCAGTGCCAGTCAATACTCCCGTGCGTCGGACCAGCCACCGAATCAGGGGATTGCCTCCGAAAGTCAACGATACTGCTCCCACCACGTCAACAAACATGACCAGCACTTCGGTACAAACCTTGCCAACCGGCACGGGAAGCACGTCGTCGAACCGCTATACGTTGGAAAGCCCACGGGCACCGACGACGTTCCATGGTACGGAGCACGAAGACGTTGAGCACTGGTTGGCGGACTTCGAGCGCGTAGCCAACTTGAATCAGTGGGACGACGCGGCGAAACAGGGTCGTGTCTACTTCTATCTCGAAGACGGGGCTCGCACGTGGTATCAAAATCGAGAGGAGCAACTGACGACGTGGCCCGAATTCTCTCGTAGACTTCTGCAGACATATGCCAGCGCTGACCGCCAAGAAAGAGCTGAACGAGGTATTCTTGCCCGCGTCCAGTCGCCAAACGAAACTGTGACCGCGTACGTCGAAGACATGACGCGTCTCTTCCGACGGGCAGATTCAAGAATGACGGAGGACAAGAAGTTGCGTCACTTGATGCGCGGTGTCAAGGACCAGCTTTTCGCCGGCCTCGTCCGAATCTCTCCGAAGACGGTCGCGGAGTTCTTGTCTGAAGCCGTGATAATGGAAAAAATGCTGCAGCAGCGATCAAACCAATACGACAGGCAAGTGAGTGGCATGTCCACTGCTGACATTTTCGCCGCCGCTGGGACCAGCAATGACTCCTTACGTGAACTCATCCGTAATATCGTACGTGAAGAGTTGCAAAAGGCTGGTGTAACACCTCATCCTACGGTTAGCTCTATTGCAACTGTGATCAAGGATGAGCTGCACCAGGCCCTCCGGGACACCTTGCCTCCTGATTCAGCTACGTCAGCTCCTGCTGAATACCACCGTGGGACAACCTACGCGGAAGCCTTGAAACGCCCTGCTGCATCGCCCCCATTGTTCGTTCATCCTGTCCCTGCAGTGTCACTCGAGCCAGCGCAGCACATACCATACTACGAAGGCACGTACACGCCACCGCCCCTGCCCTTTGTCCGTGGTGCTTCTGTAGCCCATCGTTCGGTGCAACCGGTCCAGTACATCGACGATCGCCACTCGTCTCCTCGGAAGTCTGATGTCTGGCGCACACCCGATCATCGGCCTGTATGCTTTCACTGCGGAGAAGCTGATCACTTGTACCGCCAGTGCCCTTATCGCCGTCTTGGGCTTCGCGGCTTCTCTGCGTACTCGCCGCCACCCCGTTACGGTCAGAGACCACGCGACATCCAAAACTACCTCTCCCAGCAGCATGCACCACCGTCTGCCGGGCGCCAGTCGCGCTCGCCATCACCGAGGCGATTTTCATCAACGCCCCAGCGGTATTCTACCGCACGATCTCCCAGCCCCCGCCGGGAAAACTAGCCGAAGCGACCTCTGGGGGCGGCGTCGCTGAACGTCGAAGCGCTGAAGACCTCTTATTGACGCAGGACCGCACAGAAACTGGTCTGACATCACCTGCTGCTGCAAAAGATAGCCGGCTTTCACTCGACATAGCAGTAACAATTGATGGTTGTGTAGTTAATGCGTTAGTGGACACCGGCGCAGACTATTCCATACTGAGCGGGAAACTGACAACGCAGCTGAAGAAATTAATCACGCCGTGGCATAACTCGCAGATTCGGACAGCTGGTGGCCATGTCGTTATTCCACTGGGCGCCTGCACAACTAGAGTACAGATTCAAGGGTACACATTCGTAGCAAGCTGCCTTGTTTTACGTGAATGCTCCCGTGACGTCTTTCTGGGAGTTGATTTCTACAGGAAAATGGAGCTGTCATTGATCTGCAGGAGCGCCCCGTCACGTTCTCAGCCCAGCGAGCAATTAACGTGCAGGATGACGGAATGCGTGTCGACGTACTCCGTATTTCTGAACAGAGCGTGACGCTTCCTCCCCGAGCCAGTGTTCTAGTCGACGTAACGTGCTGTGGTTTGAGCGATGGCGATGTGGTGGCCGAGACAAATTTAGAACACCTCCTGCAGCAAGGCATATGTGTAGCGAGAAGTGTAATACACGTTCATGACGGCCGATCTGAATTGCTCGTTACCAACTTTAGCAACGGGCATCGACACCTTTTCCGTGGCACTTCGATAGCGTTTGCCCACAAAGTAGCAAACGTAACCAACTGTCTCACGTCAGAAATAGTGGATAACGCAGACACATCAATGAGCAACATTGACATCAATCCTGATCTGTCCACCGATAACCAGACTGCGCTGCGAGCGCTCTTGTTCGAGTAAAGGTCTTGCTTCGCAAGTTGCTCAAAGATCCGCCAGACGTCCATCACTCAACATAGGATTATCACGTACGAGGACGCACGCCCATACACCAGCACCCCTACCGCGTGTCGGCGAAAGAACGTGAAGCGATACGTACGCAAGTTCGCGAGATGCTTGACGATGGCGTTATCAAACCATCCAACAGCCCGTGGTCATCTCCAGTCGTGCTTGTCAAAAAGAAGGACGGGTCGCTACGCTTCTGCGTCGATTACTGAAAGCTTAACAACGTGACCAAAAAGGATGTGTACCCTCTACCGCGTATCGACGATTCACTAGATAGACTTCGTCGTGCCCATTATTTTACTTCTCTCGATCTCAAAAGCGGGTACTGGCAAATCGAGGTAGATCAGCGAGACCGCGAAAAGACTGCCTTCGTGACTCCAGACGGCCTATACCAATTTCGAGTACTCCCTTTCGGCTTGTGTTCAGCGCCGGCAACTTTCCAGCGAATGATGGACACTGTCTTCCCAGGGCTGAAGTGGCAGACTTGTCTTGTCTACCTTGATGAAGTGGTGGTCTTCTCTGCCACGTTCGAGCAGCACCTTCAGTGCCTGCGCAGTGTGCTGGAGGCTATCCGATCGGCGGACCTCACTCTAAAGCCACAGAAGTGCCACTTCGGCTATGAAGAACTAAAATTTCTTGGGCATGTAGTTAGCGCCGAAGGAGTCCGGCCCGATCCAGACAAGCTTGCCGCTGTTGCTGAATTACCAGCTCCTGTCGATAAGAAAGCCGTCCGGCGCTTCCTTGGTTTGTGCGCCTACTAACGCCTGGTTCATTCATGGCTTTTCACAGATAGCAGAACCTCTGACTCGTCTCACAAGGGACGACACGCCGTTTGTCTGGGAAAACGAGCAACAAGCAGCTTTTGATGAACTGCGACAGCGCATGCAATCAGCACCCGTTCTCGCTCATTTCAACAATCATGCTGACACGGAGGTCCATACTGACGCTAGTAACGTTGGGCTTGGAGCAGTGCTCGTTCGGCGTCAAGAGGACATCGAAAGGGTGATAGCCTACGCCAGCCGCTCTCTATTCCTTGCCGAGGCGAATTATTCCACTACGGAGAAAGAGTGCCTCGCAGTCGTGTGGGCAATCACCAAGTTTCGCCCGTACCTTTATGGTCATCCCTTCAAGATAGTGACGGACCACCACGCCCTCTGCTGGTTGGCAAGCCTGCGCGACCCTTCAGGACGGCTAGCACGGTGGAGCTTGCGGCTGCAGGAATTTGACGTCACCATCGTCCATAAGTCCGGCCGTAAGCATGAAGACGCTGACACACTGTCACGCGCACCCCTTCATGTCGTCAGTCAGGAAGCAGAGGAAGACGAAGGCTTCCTGGGCGCCATTAGCTCATCAGACTTGAGTAAACGGCAGCGGCATGACGCAGAGATTTGTCCGATCATCGATCATTTAGAGGGCCAGGACACAATCATACCACGTCATTTATTCCGCTCGTTGCCGTCGTTCTGCCTTCGAGATGGTGTGCTGTACAAAAAGAACGCTCGTTCGAACAACCGTGCCTACCTCCTAGTGGTTCCTCGAGACATGCGAGACGACGTCCTCTTCGCTCGCCATGACGAACCCACATCCGGTCATCTGGGCTACTCACGGACACTTGCCAGAGTGAGTGAGAGGTACTATTGGCCAGGACTTTCGGCAAGCGTCAAGAAGTACGTCAAGAGCTGTCGGGAATGTTAGTGCCGAAAGCAACCATCTGTTAAGCCAGCTGGTTTGCTTCAGCCCATTGAAGCACCTTGCACGCCATTCGGCCAAGTCGGCAAGGACATTCTCGGGCCATTTCCCCTGTCTGCGGACAGCAACAAATGGGTGATCGTCATGACCGACTATTCGACACGCTACGCTGAGACGCAGGCGATCCCACGAGCCACGGCTTCTGAGGTAGCACAATTTTTCATGCGCCACATCGTGTTACAACGTGGTGCTCCTTCCAGTGTAATAACGGACAGAGGAACGGCATTCACGGCGCAGCTTACGGACGAAGTTTTCAAACTGAGCAACACCAGACACCGAAGGACAACTGCGTACCACCCGCAAACCAACGGACTTACCGAGCGAGTGAATAAGACCCTCGCAGACATGATCTCAATGTACATCGACGTACAGCACAAAACATGGGACCGGATCTTACCTTACGTGACCTTCGCGTATAATACCGCCGTGCAAGAGACCACGCGATTCACGCCATTTCGGCTTCTCTACGGCCGCGAAGTGCAGACCATGCTAGACTCTATGTTACCGTGTCAAGACGAAGACGAGTTGGCAACTGACGCCGAAGAATTCGCAGAGCGTGCTGAGGAAGCCCGGCAACTCGCGCGACTGCACATCGGCCAGCAACAGCAGGCAGACGCACGACGCTATAACACCCGCCACAGAGAAGTGTTTTACAACCCCGGAGATCAAGTTTGGGTGTGGACGCCCGTCCGCCGCCGTGGCCTTAGTGAAAAGTTACTGAGCCGGTACTTTGGCCCATATAAAGTGTTACGCCGCGTCAGTGACGTGAACTACGAAGTGGTTCCGGACTCAACACCCCATGCACGGAGCAGGACACGACTGAGGCCGGACGTCGTTCATGTGTTGCGCATGAAACCATTTATTGCGCGTTGCTCGTAACTTTTCCTTTACTGTACAGCATTCTTTGTGTTTTTTGTTTATTTGTGTGAATTTGCTTTCTCGTTCATTGACGTTTCTTATATTGGCACGCTCTTCCATTTTTACTTTCACTTTATCCGAATTTCCAATTTCTTTTTCACGTGTTTATGTAGTAGCATCACGGTGATGCTACGTACTTTTCTTTCCTCTTTTTGGGACTTGTTTTTTTTTCTTTTCGGAAGGGGGGATAATGCCACCAGCACGTAGTGGGTCGACAGCAAGAGCGGCTCTCAATCTGGAGGAAAAAGAAGATCGTGCGCTTCTTCTCTGCTCGAGAGCCAGCCACGACTGACGCATCGTCCTGGAGCTAGCTACCCGATTGTTCAATAATTCCCCCAGTACTTGTGACTCATTGTGACAATATGTGGGGTTTAACGTCCCAAAACCACTATATGATTATGAGAGACGCCGTAGTGGAGGGCTCCGGAAATTTAGACCACCTGGGGTTGTTTAACGTGCACCCAAATCTGAGCACATGGGCCTACAACATGTCCGCCTCCATCGGAAATGCAGCCGCCGCAGCCGGGATACGAACCCGCGCCCTGCATGAATGTGCATTTTTATGCAGCTGTTGCACTTCAAAGATGATGCAATGTCTTAGAAGCCTAGAGTTGACATTGGTCTTCACAGTTGCGAGCCCAGTTTATACCGCTTGAGGCCGAAAGCGCTCGTTTGCGAAGCTCGCGACCACTTCGAAAATGGTTGGCACCGCAGCTTCATTGTTTTCCTTCGGCACAGTGCTACCTCAGCGAAGGCCGCTTAGAATTCCTAGACGAGAACGGCAGCGTCTACGGCTCTTAATGCGAGAGGCGGCAGTGATTCGCTCTCGTGTACGACGATCGCAACTATCGGAAAGCAGTACTGTTTTAGGCGGGGCTTGCGGAGTCAAAAATTAGACGTGCCTGACACCGTAAGGTAATTCATTGTTTGCATTATTTCTTTCTGTTTATGTTTTACGCGTTGTAACCTCATCTTTGGCGAATTTTTTTTTCGATATTTTCACAGTCGGCTGACACACGCATGCTGTGAACGATACTCGTGCGCACGTATTGTGACACACATGGCAAATAATGATTCGCAGGTGCTTGACCTGGCTAAATAGCATAATAAATTAAATAACGTTTCACTCTTACATTATGTTCCGTAGCCCAAACTTACCGTATCTGCGGAAAAAACACCCTGTCATGAAAATTTTCCTGCCGGTTCGCGCCGCTGCTCTCCTGAATTCAGCTGATTTAACACAAACTGCGAAGCTGCAACTGTATTGTAGATTCAGAATATGAACCGTAATGAGGCTGCGAATGGCTCTCAGGCGCTATACAAGCGAGTATCGCAGCACGTCTGGTAGAGGTTCTTGAAATGGGGAAAGTGAAGAGAAAAGCGCGGAGCTGTTATTGTCTTTCAACACGAAGGCACCGACACTGCCCTGCTCACAATAAGGCACACAAGTTTCAGTTTTCTAGCTCGTCTGTCAGATGGTGGTCAGCCCGGCGCATCAGGACTCTGTTCGCGCGGCTCTCCTCCCCCTCGCTGGCACCTGCTGCGCATGCGCGAGCCGAGGTAGCGTGAGAACCATTGCGAAGAGCAGTCCTCTATTCTTCCCTGCTTCCAGTTTCACAAAATGTGACGTAACGGCCTCTCCTAAGTTTATTCCTTCCTCTATGGTGTTTGGCAAAGGCCACTGCGCTTACCGCAGCTACTGGTGTGTTTTTGCTGGTGCGTGCACTGTTTGTCGCCATGCAAATAAAAAAAAAACGGTGTACTGACGAGCTTTCACAGTGATTCGTGCGGGAAGGCATAAGAAATATGGGCCAGGTCTTTTTTTCCAGTTTTCTGTGTACAAAAACCGACGCAAGAAGATTAGCCTCGCAGGAACTTGCCTTCGACGCCGGTTCGTTGGTTATGTTTTGGGGTAGTTTACTCAGCAAAAATAATTAACCCTGTCAAGCGTTAGTAATTGAAATGTGCTGCGCTGCATTTTTTAGTAAGCCTTGTGTGGAGGTATAGCGAGAACATTTATCTCAAAGCACGTGAACGTTCTGAATAGCATTGCCGTATGCGAAAAAATGCAAATAAAGTTTCGCGATTTCTATTGTTGATATAACTGCAAAAGTCTTACCACCGTATTCGTGAACCGAGCTTAACTTATGGCGGTAAGGCTACCTACGAAAGGACGAGAGAAGTATAAGAAAAGTACGAGGTGAGTATTGGAAACGTCTCCTATCCTGTCATAAGTGCGCCGTATGAAAGGCGTCCTCAACACAAGTGGTCAAGTCTATAAACCCTGGGCGCGAGAGTAGGTAGCATTCGGCTACAAGATCAATATTTTAAGCAGCAATAAATCAAATTTACTGCAAGTAACCGACAACAGTATGCACAGAAACAGCCAAATGCAAACAGTTGAAGCGTTTCTTTAGGCACCGGCAGTTTTAGGTGAAATACACATTTTTCGTCTCGCCACCTTTCTGCAACCCGTGTTTACGCAACAGGGTGATCAGATAACTTTTGTTATTTCGACGTCTTGTATGTTTTCGCTGTGTTCGGTGGCGTTATCGAGATCCCTTCAGCGTTTGCCATTTTCTTTCACTATTTAAAAAAATTGGCAATTTGTATTTGAGGAACGGTGCACTCAGGAGAACTTTACCGACGAAGTGGATATGTCCTGAAAGATTTTGTAAACAAGTACGAAGACAGATGCCGTGTGCCTTCAGCGAAAACGAAAAATATGGAAGCACCTCGCGATAGAATTCAACAGCTGACACAATGTGCATACGTGTATGGTCAACCAAAGAACTTGAAAAGTGTTTGCTCACTTGGGGAAATTTTTCCGGTATGGAAAAAAGTGTTTTTTTTCAATCATAGCACACATCCTCTGGACTGTATACAAGTGACACGGTCGGCTACGAGACATTGATTTTTATGTGGGCTTTAACGTCCCAAAGCCATGATATGATTATGAAAGATGCCGTAGTGGAGGGCTCTGGAAATTTCAGGCTACGAGACATTCAATTGACAAGGCTCGCTTCCAAGTTGAAACGTGCCAACTCTACAAAACCGCGAAGCGATGAGCAGCTACATGAGACCAGGCACAGCAAACCCATGACCATGGATATTTTTCTGTAGAAGCAGTAGAGCGAGCACATTTTCCACGGCAATTTCGGTGAAGCGGGGGTGGCACAAAAATACCTGTTTGTTGTAGGTCTCCATCGGGTTCTCTCAATCGTTGAGGACTTATCGTGGTGGTGACGTGTTTGCGTACGCTGTGTCGTTCAATATTATTTATATGCAGTCCACATAATCAAGTGAATTCACAAAGTTGTCATCCCCCACCATACTGTTTAAGGAAGCCTTAAGGTAGGTCATAGGACACTTTAACCGAGCCTTATTTAAGTACGAGGAAAGTTCTGGCATAAGTACAAGGTAGGTTCTTGAAACGCGTTAAAGGAACCCTCTAACACTTTTTACGACATCATAGTTTTACACGTTTTTCTAGCTGATTGCCTACACTGATGGCTTAAGAGATAGGTGCCACTAGAACGGCAGTGATAGGGGCACGCGGCGCCAATTTAGTTATTCGGCGTAGTATCAAAATACAATAAAATGGATGCTTAACTTCTACTTAATTTTGGTGGGCTCATCTGACTATGTTTCCCTCGCCCTAAGACGTCGGAAGGCTGCCCAATGAAATTAACTGGAACCTCACCGCACAGAAAGCTCAAATGACATATTGCCAGTAATGTCCAACGTATTGAGGACGCCGTTGCGATGGTAACAAATAATGCCGTACATGAAGGCGGAACAACACGTGTGAAACGATTGAGCCAGCTCGCGAACGCTCCTATATTGTTTTGTAGCTTTACTAATCCTTAATTTTGCGATGGCATCTATATATCAATGCTTTTATATTTTTTTCTTTAATTTTTTTTTCAAACTACAGTGCGCGGAGCATGCCCGGCGCGTTACCTCCAGCACCATGGTGTTCGGCGCATTCTTTGACCAGCTTAGTAGCTTTGAAGCTGAAAAAGTCAGAGAGCTTTATTCTCCTCCGTTTTGAGTGAAAAGTTATACTAAAGAAAAAGAAATACATTTATCACAGAGTACCCTCAGCACCAAAAAGCATTACAGAGAGAGGGGGGTTATACAATACATAAGTAATAATAAACACATATTTTCAGGTTTTGTTGATAACAATGTATCAAGCATTTGACTTCACAGTCAAAAATTGATGATGACAACAAAATAAAAAGGCACACAAGGAGTAGAAGGCAGAGTTGGAGGTGATGATGGCAACATCATTAGTAAGATGATTCCATTCGAGAAAGTGGGGGAAAATGTGTTCGTAAACGGCTCAGTTCGGCACTCAGTTCTCTAACTTTGTTAGAATGGTCAAGTAGTGTTGAGATGTAAGGAGGTAGAATTATGTATTCTCTCTATCTGTACCTCTTTTAGAATGAAATATGCTATGAAACATGTTTAATATTAACTTTTTCCTGCGCGTTTCCAGAGTTTCCCACCCTCAATTCTCTTTTGCAAGGGGCATGTTAAGTTGCCATCTATAATTATTGAGAAAAACCTTACGGCTAAATGTTTTACCCTTTCTAGTGCATTGATGTCATTTTTAATCACGGATCCAAAGCTGAGCAAGTATACTCGATTATACACTGGACGTTCATTTGATACAGTTGTTTTGTTTCTATTGTGAATTGTTTTGTGTTCCTACGCAGGAAGCCCCACACTTGACAGGATTTGGCTGTTATATATGGGATATGACAAGTCTAAGATAAAGTTTCTGTTAAAATTACTCCTAGATATTTAATTCTTTCACTGACATAAAGTAGTTGTCATTTAAGTTTTGATTAAACTCATTAGTTATCTGCTTTCCTCTAAATGACCTCTTTTTTGTCTTATCAAAATTTATGCGCCTTCTCCAAACGTCGCACAAATCGAACAACCTGTCCAAGTCATCTTGCAATAAAGCACAATCACTTGGACCATGGATTATTCTCTAAAACACGCAGTCATCTGGGAATATTCACACAGAAGATGAGAGACCATCACCGATATTATTTAAAAAATACAATCAACAAAGGGTCAAGAACAGAACCTTGCACAACTCCAGATGTCACTCCAACCTCGTGAAAGCTTGTGCAATAACGCTCTGGCTAGGTGCACTTAGGTATTGTTCGATCCAAGTAATAACTGATGTGTTTCTGTTATAACATTCAAGTTTTTCAATCAACCGGGAGTGGAGAACGAGATCAAAAGATTTCTTGAAATCTGTGAAGACTGCGTCTCTACTACCAGTCCGCTATCAAGAGCTCTTGATATTTCGTGTACCAGTTCTATCAGTAGTGACACACAATAGTGACCGCTACGGAAACTATAAGTAGGTGATAATGTTAGTGAACAGGACATGATCAAATAACTTACACACAACAACAGTGAGTGAAATCAGTCAGCAATTCTGAAGGCTTTTGCGGGGACCCGACTTGTGCACTGGAACTACGTTTCCCGTTCTCCAATTGTTGGGTAATACATATTCATCGAGTGAGTTTTAAAATAAAATACACAAGTACCTAGAGACTAATCGGGTGCATAAGGAAAGCAGTTGCGGTGACAAGTCGTCTGGCCCTGCTGTCTTTGCCTTGTCTAAATCGTTTAGTAGTAATTCAATTTCAAACAGGAAAGAAATGATGTCGTCCATTCGTATTGTGAATAATTTATCATAGAGGCATACAAGCGCGTCATCCCTGGTGTCACAGCACAAAAACACTGAGCGAAAAAATGAGTTGAAGCGCTTCGCCTTAGCGTGGCTATCCTGAGCAATAGTACCATTGTGCAACAAGGTGGATACAGTTATATTGTCTTTTTTCTTGGTTTCGATAACACTCCGAAATTCCTTTGGGCGATCTCTGAGCCTTGTATCAAAAGTAGAAAAAAATAATATGTTTAGCTTGCTTCACCGCATTCTTCATATTTGCTGTCACGCGGTTCAACTTGTCTCTTGTTGAAGGTGACGGATGCGCCGTATAAGCAGCATAGGCACGGTACCTGCGCATATAGTTACCATGCTGACTTTTTTAGTACACCAAGGCTTACTTTTGCTGGGCTAAGTCGACATTGTACACAATCGCACGTATTGTTTTCCACAGTTTATGTGCAGTTTTGGTTTCGGCCAACGCTTCAAATACGTCATAATAATTACGAGTGCTTGAGAGATGGCGCTTGTGTCGGCTTTTGAATAAATATGCATCAACCTGCGGTCACTACTTTTACGTATTGTATATAAGCTTCACATACCATACGTGTATAGATTGAATACTTGAAGGCATGTTAGCAAATAATGCATCTAGTATATTGTTCCCGTGAGTTGGTTCCGATACGCATTGACGTAACGAAAATGACGTGCAAAGGTTCAGCATTGCATTCCTTGGCACGTCTCTTCCTAAAAATTCAGTGCACAATCGTGACCAATCAATTCCAGGTATGTTAAACTCGCCACCCAAGAACAGGCAATTACTTTCCACAGTTTCGAGAGCATTAGATAGATCCTGAAGTTCTTCCATCGAGCTGCCAGGAGGGCATTAAAATTAGCATGTTATTATCATTTTTCCGTTCTTGAGCCTCAGCTGCGCCCATACAGATTCACTTTGGTTGTACTTTACATCAATCCCTCGAGAGATAATGTTTTTATCGACTAGTATAAAGACACCACTTCCGTGGTTGTTGCGGTCCTTAAGGTAGCAGACGTAGTTTTTGGGGAACACTTCCCAGTCAGCAATATCTTTGCTAGGCCACGGCTCTGTGCCAAGCACTACGCCGGGTATAGTCATGTCCAGTAGGCTGGAAAATTCATTGATTTCGTTTTTAATACTTCTGCAATTTAAAACTGAAATTGAGAGTGGCTATTTAGATGTTACGTGTCACGTGTGACGTACCACTTGCCCTAGTTATTCATCAAAGGTGTATTTCACGTTGTTGTTATAAAGAGTGTCGTATCTCAGGTGTGCTCTCTCGCCCTCTTTTCTGTTTGCCTTCGCGAAATTCCACAACTCTTTTTTCTTCCTTCACGTGTTTTCTGAAAAATACTTCGGTATGCCCAACAGAGTACCCTTCAGTTTTCTTACATTGTTCAGTATCACGTGTTTGTCTTTTATTCCGAGGAATTTAACAATTTTTTCCTGCGATAACCCACCCAATCTAGGGCCCTTCAAAAGTAAATCTCTTGCAAACCAACGCTAGCGTTACATATTTACGAGATGTGCTTTTCGCATGATTTGTACGTCTCGTGCGGATAGTTGTCATCTATTTCATATAAAACAAGATTGCCACGTCGTGACCTGTCTTCAAGGTTATTCATCTTAGCTTCAAAAAAATAATTCCTGCTTGTAGCACTTCCAATTTGGTCTGCAAGCCAATCCAATAGTAATCCCTATTTTGATGCAATGCTGCGATTATATTTAGTTACATTTATTCAGTGATATGGCGGCAACCTTCCGGCGTCATTTCCGCTCGTAATAGTTATGGCGAGCGCCACTACGAGTTATGCAGTCAGCACCGATGTTCTCAAGTAGTAGAGGGTAGATTTTAATGTGGCCTTAGCCATAACCTTAGCCGTAAGTCCGCCCTTTAAAGAGCCCTCTAACGCTTGAGAACATCGGTGCTGACTGCATAACTCGTAGTGGCGCTCACCATAACTATTACGAGCGGAAATGACGCCGGAAGGTTGCCGCCATATCACTGGATAAATGTAACTAAATATAATTGCAGCATTGCATCAAAATAGGGATTACTATTAGATTCCTTTAATCATTAGCATGATTTTTAAGCGACAGCGAATAAAGCTCTCCGACTTTTCTAGCTTGAAAACTGCGAAATTTCATGGTCAAAGAATGCACCGAACGCCATGTACAAGAGGAAACGCGCCGGTGATGCTCCGGGTGCCGTTGTTTGTAGAAACTAAAAGAAAAAAATTGTAAGAGCGTAAATATATATACGTCATTGCAATAAGAAAGATCAGCAAAGCTACAAAACATTATAGAAGCGTTCACGCGCTGGCTCGTTTTGCACGTTTCGTTCCCCCAAGTACCACATTCTTTGTGACCATCGCAATGGCGTCCTTAATACGCTGGACGTAACAGGCAATATGTCCTGCGAGCTTACTGTATGGTAGGGCTTCGAGCTCATTTTATTGGGCAGCCTTCCGACGTCAGAGGGTGAGGGAAACACGGTAAGGTGAGCCCGCGAAAATCGAGTAAAGGGTAAGCATCCATTTCATTGTATTTTGATATCCCTACGCTGAATAACTTTGCACAGCGTGGCCCCATCGCTGCCGTTGTCGCGGCACTCATCTCTTAGCCATTAGTGTGCAGAAACAGCTAGAAATACATGTAAAACCATTAAATCGTGAAAACTGTTAGAGGACCCTTTTGAGGCCGAACTTATGGCTAAGGTTCACTTAAGTCATAAGAATAAGTTTAAGCTGGGCTTGTAAATACGCTGTTCGCGTCAAAACAATTTCGTTCTCGCGTGAAATAAATCTGTCACTCGGTCATGAAGCATGAGCTTTCTTCAGCATGGACACAGTTAATTAAAGCAGCAGCGAGCGAAAAGATGACTGCGACTGTATATGATTCCCTGTTTATATCCGGCTGCGACGAAACATCATGTATCGGGCAGGGCTGTTCTGGCTGCGGTGCACTTCACGAGCTTTTCACGTCTGTGAGGATTGGCAATCGGGGAAACATGCCGAGTCTGTTTACGGTCTGTACACATTTCACGGCCTCTACTTGAGCCTACGAATACAGCCGCGGACCTGACGAGTACGTAACCGCATTTCCCCAGCAGCATGTAGTTGAAGCATTATCACCAGCGTATTGAGTAGAGTACATACCCGAAGTCGTATGGTGCGCATGCGGACGGGCTGTTACTATTTGTTTCTTTCTATAATTGAGACAAAACTGTCCAGCGGTTAGCTACACTCCTACCCTGTGCAGTTGTCGTCCCCGTTGCACTAATTTAATAATGAGTAGAATCACACGGTTATAATTATGGGTTAAACAGAATCTTTAGGCCAAAGGCAATCGGCGTATACCACGATGTACCTTGTGAACTATTCGTAATGTAACCATTTAAAAATGAGAACACAAAGCACGCTAGATTTAAATTCCTTAGTTCTACATATCGCCCTTGTATGCTCGTACATCGACAGAGCAGGGCGTGAACACACTATCTCGCAAAATAATACTTATATTCGAATTGCTTGATATTACAGCTGTGTTATTCCAATGTCATTGTGAAAAAACTGAATTTCGCTGCTTATATTTGCCCGCTTTGGTAGCTAATAAATGGCTAAGATGTAGAAAGAGAATTTTTTTTCAAGATATTCATTTCCTGGCCAAAATGAATCCAACAGACAATAAACAATCAAACTGTAAACAAGGCTGCCGCGTTGGAGCCGGAACGTCTCGTTTTGTTTTAAAGTGTCTATTGTCGTCAGAGTCACTCTCCTTTTTCAGATAATTGACCAATAAAAGCATAAAAAGTTTAAGGTAGTATAGTAATCACGACGTAAATTAAAACACGTACAAAATCATCTCTTTCATTGGTGGGACCCGAGCCCACAAGCTTCTATTAACGTGTATATGATGCTGTACGAATTAAGGCACCATCGAAGGCGTTCGCCCGACCACTTTGTTGAGTATTTCTGTGGGTTCAAATCGTAGGAGCGTAAGCGAGAGTCAACGGTAGCCAAGGCAGTGAACGTGGAACACTAGGATTCAAACACGTGTCATTCGAAGATAGTGGCTTCAAATCCACCCTACAGAAAATGAATGCTCTGTCGTTCACCTTGATTCTTTTACAATGATTGTCACAATTGATATACTACAGCTAATAAAATAACAAATATACTCACCTATCCTTTCCTTTGCCTAAATGTCTGTTCGATCCATTTGGCTATCGATTTTATAGCAAATAGCGCTCAGCGAAAGAAAGATACTTCCTAAGCATGGCGGCAGGCGCTAAACGAATCACCGAAGAGCAGCGTTTAATCGCCAGGCGACCGCATTGAACCGTAAAAGCAGACTATGTTAGCTCAGCGGGCTCTGCGCTGATCGGTCGGTCGAAAACGGCAGGCAGCTATGCGCACCAATTTTCATGTTTCAGTTGACGAAGAATGCCTATTATGACTCGAACTGGATTGCGCAATGATAATTTCGCGTACATACACCAGTAGAACAGTGTTGTGTCGCGTGACCAGACCTGAAGAGTTTCCACGTCCGATTGAATAGCACAAAATTTCGAATCAATTTCGCTACAAAAACAACAAACAGATTTGAATCGTCAGATTGCATGGATGATTATGCAGTCTTTACATGTTTACTCTCTTGCACACTATCACATGTAGGCTGCAGGCCCCTTGAGCAACGTTCACGCTCGATTCAACCACGTGGGAATCCGACCACGTGCTGCAGCGGGCACATGAGCACTGCTCAAAATGCCCGCATCGGCGTTGCGGCACATAGGCTGCCCGTGTTAGACAGCCTAATAATTACAAGACGTGCAATAATGAACGACGTTGGGCCTGTTGGTACTGCATAAAGGGAAAAAAAGAAAACGAGCCCTTAAAAAGACGGGGACATGAAAGAACATTGCACGATCTGCTACTAGAAAAAGCGACATCGTCTGTCGTTCATTCGTGTTCCCGTCTGTTAAGCGCTAGTTTTATTTTTTACTTACAAGACACTCTCTATATGCGAATACTCACAGCCAAGGACACGTCGCTCAGCTTCATCCAGGCTCTCTCTCGAGGATGGGCACCAGCAGAAAAACGAGCGAAGGCGCTCGGTGAGGGCAGTAAAGAAGCAGCTGAGAATGCGTCGCACCATATCTAGCAGGGTCTTCTTGTAGAAGCGCCACCTACGTAGAAAAGGTCAGATAACATGAATTAGATGATCTTTGAGGTTGCGGAAACAGAACCAGACACAACGTTCGGTGTTGTGTGTCAACAACCAATATCAGCTTCCTCAAACCTCTTTCTTTCTTCATAGACGAGGTGTAGATTTAAAGCTCCGTATAAGTGACAGAAATTATGGAGAAATATAAAACCCGTGATGATAAGTGTGCGCAAGAGGGTGACAGGGAGGGGCGAGGGAACCTCTTCTTGTCACCTAATGGTGAATTCTATTGGGGGAGTAGGAGCACTCAAAAGTACGCTTAAAGTGCTCTCTTCAGAGCCGGAGTGTATCAGTGGTCGAACAGGTGGAGGAGCACTGTCATCCATTGGTAAGCGAGAGTGCTTTTGCTGCTCCGAAACCAGCCAGCGGCAGTTTGCAGTGCTCTCGCCTGAAAAGCGGAGTAGCCGCAGTACTACGAGTCACGCGGTTCTAGAACGTCACAGCCTCCAAGTTTTTCTTCAGCCGGTGAGTGCGGCGGCAAAGGTAGAAACTCTGTGTAGTTTGACAACCCTGTTTTGTACGGATGGCTACGATGAGAGCTGCGCGTTTGCCGAATGAGTCATTGCACAAGCATACTAGGTATTAGGATAATGAAAAATATGTGGCAGACCACTTTCACGCGTATTTTACTGCTGCCCCACAAAGAATATGCCGGGGCTTGGAATATTTCAGTTGCATGGTCTCCCTACTCGTCATCTCCTCACATGCCCCCAGGAGTGCGGCATATCCCAGTGGCAGGTTCAGTGGCCCTGCTCTCAGTGCTCTGCCCCCAACTCCTTAGTGCCCTGCCCCTCTACTCTTGTTCTCTTAATAAAATTCGCCATAACAGGAGGGTAACAGAATCTGCCCCAAACATAAACGAAGTAAGGAGGCAGCGCTGCCAAGAACCTTGCACCCTCGAGCACCTCCTGTGCGCCTGCCCTGCCTTGGCTCAGGAACGCTCGAGGGTCACCGCAGCCTACCGGAGACATGCATGGCCTTCCTGCCACCACACTGGAGCACCTGCTCTTCCCATCTCGTGTCCATCTACCAGCGCTCCAGAGCCTGGTGGAGTTCCTGGACGAGACGGGAATGGTGGCCTACCGCTGAGAACCGGCCCCTTGCCACCCCTACCCTTGCTTCCGGACTGCTGTTCGTGCTCATGACGACCGTGCCACTGCTCACTTAACCTTTTTCTCTTCTTTCCACTTTTCTCCTATTTCCCTTCCCCACAGGCACTGCGCCGTGCTCCCGACCGGGCTGCAGAAATTAGGTGCATGCCTTTCTTCTCTTCTAACCACTACCACCACCACTACCATACGCCCGCGGTCTTGTATGGGGGTATTAGACCGGCACTCATTTTTACTTCGCGCTCTGTGTAGCTCCTCGGTTTTCATGCTGGGATCAAACGAAGAGGCCGCTGTAATGGCGACGTTCACGTCCGCTCTTTGCGTCCAGCTCGTGTCAAACACCGACGCCACGCGAGCTTGTCTCTCGTGGCGAGGATGCCATCGACGCTGGAAAGGAACTCAGCGCCAGGAGAAGAGCTCGAGCGAAGTTTCCTGATATCTCTCAACAAGTGGTTAAGCGACATGCTGCCGATGACCTCATCCATCCTAAGCGTCCAGCGGAACTCAGCATACCAGGGCGGATCCTACGGCCACTTCTGCGCTTGCCGATCCTGTCAACCAAGTTTCCCAAGTTGCTCCAGCGTAATTTTGAGTGATGAATTCCTCACTGAGGCGATCAGGGTTCCGCTGCTGGCCTCGGACGATGACGATAGCATGGATATGTCGAGCTCGCACAGGTGGGCACGTGAAGACAGCTGTGACGAGTGCGAGCAAGGCACACGGAAGCAGGTTATTACAGATTACCCAGCCCCACTCCCGCACAACCACCGTGATGATGGCTTTCACACCTCGAATCTCACAGCATCCGCTCAACAAAAGAGCAGTGCAGATATAGGTGACACCACTGTTACGCCTCCCCGAGCGTGGGCAACGCTCTTGTTGCACGACATCTCTGCTTCTGGAGGCCGATGGCATGGAGGCATCTGCTGAGGCCGCGGAACATGGCACCGCACAAGAGCACGTGTCATCTACCCCTCCAAACCCGCAGCAGCATTCCTGCGGGATTGCCCGTGTATCACAAATGAAGTCGCAGGCAAGAAACTAAAAAAAAAGAAAAGCATGAGACAGCAGGCAGTTGAACAGTACACACTCTCAGCTACGAGAGAGAAATACACGGGGGCACGGTGTTAGAATAGTTATTCTAACACCGTGCACGGGGGATAAAGGCAGAGCCTAGTGACGTCAACAGGCGAAGATAACTCCCCCAAAATGTCCCTCACTCACACGGACGAGGTGAACGGTGGGGGAGATCAGTGTGGCCAGAGCCTCCGACATACAATGGAGCGGGAGCACTGAAGAATACTTTGACCCCCAGCCATAGATACCGGCAAGCTTTCGTCTTGGAAGAGGGAGAGGGAGGGTCAAAAACGCGTTGTGTCTTGAGTAGAAAAGGAAGAAAGCGCTTGAGTTTTTGAGTGCGGAAAGCACTGGTGTGGTTTTAAAGAAGTGCCCGTTTTGCACCCCCCCTTGCCACTTTGCTGCCTTTCGGAACTTTCTTGCTTATATGTTTTTTGTGTGTGGAATGCAGACGCGGTTGTGTTCTTGGTTTGAATAGCCACCACAAGCTTTTCTTTTTTGCAAAAAACGAACTCGCCCAAAGCGACATTTCAGGCAGCGTCATTGACAGCGGCTTTTCTTTTCTTTTTTCGACTATGAAATTGCTCACAGTCTCTCTGACTCGTCAAATACTGCTATTGAGTTAGTAGATAGAAATTTCAGTACCTTTCGATATCAATTGGCTTTCTGTGAACAAAGGAATTGTAGCATTCCCCTCATGAGAACCGTGAACGGAAGGGATCTAGCCTATTAATATTTGACAATTATCTGTACAAGCGTTTCATTAAAATTTTGAAACAAAAGGTAATTCGCAACTTTCAGAGGCTATAGGGGGTGCCACATGAAAACAAAATTGCTGTCAATGCGGTGATCCCCTGCCTACAGGGTACTAGAATGTGCCCCTGCCTGCGCGGAGCTTTCGTCACAGGTGTTCTCACTGTGTGGTTGCCACCGCTTTCGGCTCGGATTATTTTCCGTGGCATATAAATTCCCACGAAGGAAGCAACTCATGCTAGAGTGCATAAAGTGTGGGACACGCGGTGTGATCTTTCACCTGATTCAACGTCCGACACGCTCGTGTAGCAGCCAGTTCGGTGACGTTCTGTCACACTGCATTGTCGGATCGGGAATACAGCGTGCGTCAAAGTAGGCAGATTGTTGTCATTCACTCGGTCCGGCGAACGCGCTGCCGTATATTGACAGTGTTAAAAACACGGGAGACGGTTGACGTAGAACCGCTTGTGCAACTGGTTGTTTCTTTACCACTCCGATCATTTTGACCAAGGTAGCCGGTGTCATGCTAGCGTTTCATTGCACAAATTGTTTCATTACACAAACTAATGCTTAAACCAATTAACTTGTGCTCCAGTACGTCACTTATTCAAAACAGCACAGGCTTACAAGCCACGAGCGAGATCGGGAACCACAATGTTTGGGCATTCCGCAGGTAAACATGTGACACTGCAGGCCATCTCGCCCCACCGGCTTACTTTGCTTCGATGTTCATATCAAGGTTGTGGAGAAAACTGCTTGCGTATCTCGACGCAAGCATAAAACTAGAAATATATATCACGTTGCTAAAATTTGAGCGCCCCAGACAGGCTCGAGCTCGATCGCGGACGGCGGCGTTGTCTGCCTAATATGCTGTCCAACTGACACATGCTGCTCGCCTATGTCAATTGCGGTGAACTGTTAAGTGTTTTTCACTCGCAAAAACATAGTAGTACTTAGCGTGTTACTGTAACCCCCCCTCAAAATAAAAAAAGAAGGCACTCGCCTGTTGCCTCAGGATTACGCACCATGGTATAGCACAGCACGCTAAGTGCAGCGGTGATGAGTCCGGTGGCACGGGCTGGATTGCCAGCCACGGCGGTGGTATTTCAATAGGGCTAAATGCAAAATAACAAAAAGGTGCTAGACTTTAACAGTACTTTAAAGCCCGCCAAGTGGTCGAAATGAATCCCGAAGTCCTTACTACACCATCTCATCACTCATCATATCGTGGTATTTGTAAATAAAATTCAAAAAAATTTGTTGCGTCCCAGAATTAACCACATTTTTATCATGATACGTTTCAAGATGTGCAGTTCAATAACCCATGGCTTTTTCCGTCACCAGCCGGAAAGAAAACCAAGCACGCTTATGACGCCTTTCACGGTGTGGTTTGGCCATTGCAGCCCGCAGCACACGTAATTGTTCCTGTATTATATGCCCATTATGAAAGCTAAAAGGTTCCACAACCTTGCACAAACAAAATTTATCGTACTTCATTTCCCGCACGCTGTTGAAGTTAAGAGAGACTCCGCCGACTGCCTTGGTTTCCTGGCGTCCTGGCAGGTGAACGAAGACCTCGCCTTCAAGAAAAGCTGCTGTTGGAGAGAACCGAACTCAAGTTCCAAAGAGGAAGACAGGAGATTTAATTACATTTGTACGGAATAAAAGTTGGTTCCAGATCTCTTCTCTCAGGCATCGGCTTGCATTTTTATCCCTCTTAAAGTCCCCAGAGTCCAGGTCTAGGGAAACCGGGGATGACGTCTTCTGCCAATTCGCAAGCTAGCCCCACTTGCCACTTCCAATACACCCACCCCCAATACACACACACACCCACACTTGTAATATTCTTGCGAAATCGTGTCTTCACGGAACACATGCCTCCAGCATGCTGGATGCGACGAGTGCGTCTTCTGGGAGCTCGATGACCACCCGTGGTGTCGACTGGCGGCCGCAGGCCCGGTTCGCCTTTCGCCCCAGGGCATGAGTCTGGGCAGCTAGCGTGGATCCGTGCGCAGGCATCCTGTCAGCCGGTGACACATAGCCGCAGTTCGAGGCCCCGCTTCCACGTATTTGGGCGTTCGGCGTCGTGGCCGTGATTGAGAAATGGAGGCTCGAAGAGTCGCATTTCAGCTCCGCACCAGCGACAATCGTGTGCTTCTGGGCCGTGTTCGCCCCTGGCGCGAAACTGCAGAACGCGCCTTCGCACCCTTCATCTTGCTGCAAAGTGCACCGGGCTGCCCGCTTTGTTCGGTTCCGGCGCCTCTCAGCGATGGGGGTGCGGCGATCGTAACAACGCGCAAGAAGTTGTCCGACAGAATGACGACGAAGCATGGCTGGCACGTTGTCGTCAGGCAAGTTTTCGTTCTATCACCGCATCAGAGCTTTCGCCGGTTGCCGTATCGGGTTACAATGCCGTATAGGGCTACAATGTGGCCAGAGACCCACCCGAAATTCCGCTACATTCCTCGCTGCACGGGTATTGTTTGAACTCCCGTCGTGTGCAGGACGAGGAATTCAGGCCCGTACTTTTCAAGAAAGCTCGACGCAGTGCCGAAGCGTCTAGCTCAGCAGCACGGCCGGTGAGCCCTTCTGTCAGTGTAACAATCTTGTTTTGACAATCTGCACCCTGAGGCGCCTTCCGGAACTCTCCCCATCCCTCTCTTGCTCAGGAACTCTCCTCGCAGTCCGGCGTCGTTGCTATTCGTGTGAATCACAAGGCAACGTCACAACAATAGACGCGAAGACGTGGGAGTGCCTTGAGCAGCTTCTCAACTAAACGGAACATCGGGTCATCGCGGTGACTGCCAAGGAACCTGCCGACCACCTGAACAGCACGAGATTCCTTCATGGCGTGAGTGGAGAGCCTGCAAACGACCACCTGCTGCTGGCATTTAGTCATCGGTGCCGGTGCTGTCTGCTACCAGGAAAGGTAGCACAGTCACGCTACGCTTTCCTGAACCAGTGCCCCTGAACGTGTCCCTCTTCCGGGTACACCTTTGGATGAGGCTGGCTCGACCACGTCCACTCCCATGCAGGCAGTATCGGCACTTCGGCTTTGTCGTAAAGTCCTGCATGTGGCCGTCGGAGTGTATCCACTGTGGGCGCACTCACAAGAGAAGACCTGGATGCACTCAGGTTCACTGTGTCAACTGCGGCGGCAGTCACGGCTAACACTCCTGGATGTCCGCGGTGGCAAGAACGGTGGGTGGTCACAATAATGACCACCTCAACCATGATACTTTTTCAGCGCATGGTCAAGGTGGCGATTCGTTAGGAGCACCACGTATAGCAGGTGCCGAGGCCTCCTGCAAGATTATATGCTAATGCCCTCAAGGGTAATGGCCCACCGGCTGTTCATAGCTCCCTCCGGTACCGACTCCCCGAACGTCCAGGCGTCATGTCCTTGCTGTTGTCTCCGCAACACAGCTGCCTGCTACGCCCTCGGTCCAGCCCTCCGTGCACGCGCTGCTGGTCAACCTCCTCGTGACGATGCAGGCAGTTGTGGTTATGCTACCCGCAGAAAATACACTCCGTGTGATCCTCCTGCAGGCAGCGGTCGTTCAGTCATCAAACACCAACCATGACTGATACACCATCTGCACGGAATCATCGTCACTGCCACCCGAGTGTTCTCCAGTGGAACATCAACTCGCTGCAGCGATGACGGGCGTACCTTACGCTATACACATACAGCAGAGTGGCATTGACGTCCTCGTCCTGCAAGAGGTGTACGCGGCTGCAGAGGACTTGCGACTGCCGGGTTATATATGCTACTCTAGTACCACACCTTGCACACGGAATTCGCGCGAAACTGTTCTGTGCTTGGTGAGTGAACAACCACAAGACAAGCTACGTTGCTTAGTATACGAGCGGCTCAACCAGCCTCACACTCACAATGATGTAGCCAACATTACTGCGGGTGCTATTGGGTGTTGTGCAGTGACTGTGCGGCTCCGTGGTGTAGATACGACGGTGGCTTTGGTGTATGTCCGTCCCACCCAATGGTGGGACTCCAACTACCTAATAACTCTGACAGCACTGCTAGGCTACGGTTTACTACTCTGCAGCGATAGAAATGCTCAACATACGACGTGGGGGAGTCGCAACAGCTCACAACGAGGGAAGGACCTCGTGGACGTTATCAATTGAATTTGCAGGTCCTCAACAATGGGCCTTTCGCCTTCATCCGCAGAGCAGGCCGAGTGTTGTGCACTGCCATCGATGTCAGCTTGGCCACCCGCGACGCAAGCTGTGAGTGGGCAAGAGAGCCAGACTCCTGGGGCTCAGACCACTTGCCCATTACGAACACTCCGGTAAGTGTGAATACTCTCAGAACCAGACTATTCACCATTGTCGGCTGGCGAGTCTTCCGGAAGCAGCTCAGTGTGACCGCGGAGGAGAAGGACTTCCTGGGCCTGGTTGCACGGGCAACGGTGACTACCTGGACCAGGAAGCCGGTGTGCCCCCCACTTTCTGACAATCACCAGCTACAGTTGAGAGCCTCCAGACGAAGAGTAAAGAGACATTTTCTCAGAAGCGGCTGCCCAGAAAACCGCAGTCTCTTAAGCCAAATCGATGCAGTTTGCTGGTGAAATGCCAATCGTCACACCAGGTGGAGCTGGCAGGATATCTGGAACTCTCTCAACGAAGCGAAAGGTGGCATGCGGGCTTGGAGGCTCCTGCGCGGTCTTATCCTAGGACCAGCTGTGCAGCAACCAGTACTTGTTGTGGCCATTTATTTGGGCATCTGCGAACAGGCACTGGCACGACGTCTGGCGGAGCACTTTGCGACTATTCCTGTGGCTCCGCCTGACGTGGTCATCGACCCGCGCTTGCCTGAACCACTGCTAGGACCCGACCCTTTCAGAACAATCAGTCAGAGCAGTGCACTGTGCGAAGAGCCTGTACTCGCAAATGGGCTAAACACTGCGCTGGCAAGGACCAAGTGGCACAACACTCCCAGCGCAATGGTATCACCAAATGCTACGCAACCTGGACAAGTCCGGACAACAACGGCTGCTGGAGGCTTTCAATGAGGTGCCACGAAGCGGTGCCTAATCGGAGGCCTGGCTTACAGCAGTGGTGGCTCCTGTTCAGAAAAAATTGTAAAACAGGAGTGGCCATCACGTCCTATAAACCCGTTTCGCTCACCTCTGTAGCCTGCAAGCTCATGCAGACCTTTGCGCTGGCCCGCTAAGCTGGTTCGCAGGGCCAGAAGATTTTTTACTGGAGCAACTGACGGGCTGCCACCGCTACCACTTCACAGTGGACTCAATTGCGGGTGTCTTCTCACCCTCTAAAATGCCTTGAGTAAGGGCACTTCTCGTCCTACTAGACGTACAGAGTGCTCTCGATGGACTGCCACATTCAGTTATTGTGTTCTGGCCGCTCTTGGCGTCACGGGCCACCATACAGCCTGCGTATGCGCCTTCCTGTGCTGGCGCTCCTTCCAGATGCGTATAAAATGGGCCAGCAGCAACCCCAGGGCCGTGAAAGCGGGTTTGCCACACGGTTTAGTTCCGAGTATCTTCTTATTCAACCTGGTAACGGCGGCACTACCGTTTACGCTACCGCTGGATAAGCACTTTCCTACAAAGTGTTCGTATGCAGGCGACGTAGCACTGTAGGTGAGGGGGCCCAGACGGAACTTTGCCGCCATCAGGACGTCTCTTTAACGCTTCCGGAACGTGGTGGCCTCCTTCCAAATGATCGGGCTCACCCTGTCGCCAACAAAGACGGAGGCTTGCAAGTACACCCAAGGCTGCAACAAGGCAACGTGTCAAAAGGCTGGTTCTCGAAGGATGGTTGACACAATACAAGAAGAAGACATATATGGGTCTGAAGATTGATCACGACCTCACACGGCTGCCGGCTACCAGAGCTGCTATCACGTAAGTCGTGAGAATGCAGAAGGCTGTTGAAAAGCTGCTGTGGCATGGTCAAAGCTGCACACCGCGACTGGCCCTGTCACTGTACCATGGAGCGGCAACGGTGGTGCAAGCATGTGCACTGCCCTTGGTTCAGCTGGCCCCATGTCGTATGGAGCAGCTGAAGCTACAGCACCACCAGGCAATTAGGCATTTTTTCGCACTTCCATGTCAGTCCCCGGTGGCTTCGTCACTGGTTGAGGCTGGTAGCTGGCTGCTGTCATTCACAAGGCTGCGACAGGCACTCAATCGTGTAGACCATCTCCATCGAGCACCTGGGGGTTCTGCCCTCCTTCGAAGATTTCGGAAAGGACCTGCCTCACGCATGAGAAGAATATGCGCACTCTACGAGGAGAAGGTCCCTCAACCCCCCATCAGAGTGCAGCCTCGTTTCACCTCACCTACAGCGTCTTAACGTGCACTTACAGCTAGACAAGCTTAGCAAAGGGTGAACTCCGATGAGTGAACCCCAGCAGGCAGCCATAGAGAAAATCTACAAGCGTCTGCCGAGCCATATGCTGCTGTTCACGTATGAGTTTGTCCCGAACAGCGTCCATTCGGCTGCAGCTGCCTGCGCCATCCCTGCGACTGGCGCCCAGCTGGTGCCGGTTGCCTTTTCATTCTAGCTCCACAGCTGCGGAACTGCAACCATGGCTGGTCTCTGTCTTGCTGCCGACCACCTGGCAGGCAACCTGCCTGAGCGGCCCGTGGTGATTGTCACTTACTCTCGGCCGGCCCTACAAGCCCTGCTGCAGCTCGATCAAGCCGTAGTCACCATGACTTTGCTGCACGCTAAGCTCACTGCCCTAGCCAGTGACATATATCTATTGGCTTCCTTCCCACGTTGGGATAGCTGTAATGAGGAGGCAGATGCAGCCACTAGGGCAGCAAAATGTTGCGACACTCAGGTAACCGTGGCAGTATCAGCAGCAGACTTCTCTCGAGAACGCCTGCGGCAGCTGCTCCTCACCGTCCAGCGGGACAAGCGAGTGCCCAGTGGCAAGCCACCACTACCTCCTTCGGAGTCTAGCCTGTAGAGAAACGATTGGTTGCTCCTTCTATGTCTGCGGATTGGTAGTGCCTGGCCCGTGGCATGAACGCATTCCGAAGGACGCTGCTCATCAGCTGCGTGCAGTAGATGACACGATACCGAAACGCTGGAGACATCATAAGTTCCTACCCAGCGTTATCCACCGAGTGACGCAGACTAATGAGCCACTACCAATATCTTGGGCAGCCAGCTAAAGGCGAGGAGGTCATTCTCTTCTCTGCGTGGTCACCACTGCGACCCCTGCGAGATTTTCTGGCATTGGCGGGATCCGCTAACATCCGTCATATTTATATGGAATGAGCTGGCCTCCCTCCCGTGCCCTGGTGGATGACCTCCTTCCCTACTACCCTATCTACTCTCTCTCTCTTTCTATCCTCTCTAAGCCCTCATACCCTCCATCCAAGGTGTTAGCTATGCTTGATTGATATGTGGGGTTTAACGTCCCAAAACCACCATATGATTATGAGAGACGCCATAGTAAAGGGCTCCGGAAATTTCGACCACCTGGGGTTCTTTAATGTGCGCCCAAATCTGAGCACACGGGCCTACAACATTTCCGCCTCCATCGGAAATGCAACCGCCGCAGCCGGGATACGAACCCGCGACCTGAGGGACAGCAGCTGAGTACCTTAGCCACTAGACCCCCGCGGCGGGGCCGCTTAGCTATGTCTCCGATACGGAAGACAGAAAGAAAAGCCTTCTTTTTCATAGTTTCTTCATCTAATAAATAGCCGGTTATATATATATATATATATATATATATATATATATATATATATATATATATATATATATATACCCTTTCCACGTAATTGTTTGATGAGAGGCGACGAAAAAACAACGGAAAAACTGAAAAAAAGATGCTGAAAGGCTACAAAAAAGAAAAACTGAAAAAAATCTAGAAGAAAAAAATGGCAGGTCCCACGATCCCACGTACAGTGAGGATCGATGATATGCGAAGAACGAATTAGGGAGGTTGATATATCACTTTAAGGCGAGCACAACGTTGGCGGAGTTAAATTATGCCGTACATCACTTCCATGTCATGATTATCATATTTGCGCCTAGAGTTTGTGATCGTCGTCCATCCACATCGAGTAATATCAAATTTTGTGTATTCAAAGCTAGCGAAATGCCCGCAAACACGATATGAGCGTAGCATGTAGCATGTTTTACATGCACGCATATCATGCCTATCATGTTATCAGATACCTTCGCGTGAATTCACGTCACGTGAAACAATATTTGGTATATCTGCAGCTGGTGAAAAGGCCACGAGCATGTTAAGAGTGCAGCATGTAGTCATGTTTCACATGAAACGCATGTCATGGCTATCATGTTTGGACGTGTTCTTTACCTTCGTCACTTCGTCATCTATACACACCACGTGATGCAAAATATGGTGTATGTGGAGCTAGTGAAGCGGCCACGAGCAGGCTATATGCGCATTATGTAGTCATGTTTCACGTGACCCGTATGTCATGATTATCATGTTTGGACATATCATTTTTCTTCATCGTCCATACACATCACGCAATACGATATTTGGTATATGTGAAGCTAGCCACGCGGCCGCGAGCGCATCATGAGCATGGCATGTTTTCGTGTTCTGACATGACACGCATATCATAATTATCATTTTTGCACCAGTCATATATCTTCGTCATCCATTCATGTCACGTAACACCAAATTTTGTGTATGTTAAGCTAGCGAAAGCGCAGCGAGTGCATTATGAGCGTAGCACGTAGTCATGTTTTACATGACACGCATCTCATGATTGTCATGTTTGCACCAGTCATATACCTTCATCATCCATTCCCGTTCCGTAATACAAAATTTGGTATATGTTAAGGATGCGAAACGACCGTGAGTGCACCATGAGCGTGGCGTGTAGTCATGAATTACATGACATGCATGTCATTATTTCCACGTTAGGGTCAGTCACTTACGTCGCCATTAAGTCATGTCGTACTACACTAGTGTTGCATTATGTCATGTGAATTAAACCTCCGCAAGAGCAGCAAGACCATGAAATGTAAGTCATGACATTCATAATATGCATATAATGGTTTTCATGTCATGACTAGTCTGTTACGCTCGTCATACAGTCATGTTATGCGATAGCATTTTATAAAAAGTGTAAAACGGTCGTGTTATGTTATGTCATACCTTATTATGCCATACCAACTCTGAATAATTATGTTTTGTTATGTTATGTCATCTTATATTAACATAACAAGTTATGTGATGAATTTCCATGTCATGGAAAGTCATGTTATGACATACCAATTATAAAAAGTGTGAAACTGTCACTACTTCTTTATTTAATAGTGTTTTAACGTATGTACATTACTGCTGCTTGTGTGCCTTATTAACTGGGACGGGTGACGGCACCTTGACAGGCATCAATTCGCCTTTTTGCCTTCTCTGTCCCTTACATGCCTATGTGTACTCTTAACTCCTTTATGATTGATTGAGTATAGATACCTTAATTGAAATGGCCAGGAGAGCTAAAAGTCGCGGGCGGATGATGATAGATAGATAGATAGATAGATAGATAGATAGATAGATAGATAGATAGATAGATAGATAGATAGATAGATAGATAGATAGATAGATATGCTTGCTCAAGTCACCGAAGTTCGCTAAAAATGCTTCACATTTAAAGCGTGATGCGCAGATGAGAACCTGCTTTGCGACTACACGACCGCCAGCGATGGCGCCTTCTGTACCCTCGCCTATGTTTCCAAGCTCAAGCAGTCTCGTTAAGACTTTTTGTTTGTGCCTTTTGTATATACTGTCAGGATTGAGACTCGAACCATGTCGCGATGATGGAATGTTTTTACGTGCTGTTATAAGGCGTCGAGATGTTTTCTTAGAATGCGGTTATATGCAAGATGAAACCGCGTACCACAGCCTCTGCTACAATGTCAGCTATTTATTTATATATATATATATATATATATATATATATATATATATTTATTTATTTATTAGGTTTTTTATCCATTTATTTATTTATACATGCAAACATAGGTGTTGTAGCAGTCTCAATTACTATAGGCCGTCACATACAATGCTGAAATAGACGAACATAAAACAGCAATATTTAAAAACATGGTGCAGTAATGACTGGTTACAAGGTTAAGTATTTGGGTGGGCATGGTTAAAGTAAACTTGTGCTTGTGCGTCTTAGTCAAGCTACCTGGACGGCCTATACGGGCTTTTAAACCAGAGTTGAAAACCTCTGAACGATAACTGGTTAGTCTGGTGCTATTCAATGAATAATAGCCTGTGATTTCCAGAGAGAAAAATTGAAATAAAAGAGGGCTCAACAAATATTCTCTTAGCGTCTAGAAATTGTGTAGGCGTACAGGTTTTCTTGAGTACAGTTGGTGAGGTTGTAATTATGCATTCGAGCAACTTGCAAAGAAGTTGAAATATGTGGATGTTCCGTCGCGCCAACTTTGTTCGGTTATGTAGGGTGTCATGACCAAAAAGTACGCTGGGGCTGGGAGCTGGCAGCTAAGCGAAGTAGAAGAATAAGAGGTCCAGAATAAAAACAGCTGGCCCAGAAGACGAGTGTTGTCTCTTTTGCTCGCTCATTACAATGCGTCGTCGGACTACTGAACCTTGTGGTTGTTCATGTTGTCGTGGTTCGCGTAGTGTCCGTAAACCAGCGCGGTTGTTTCAGACGCCCAACTCAAAGTGATTTCGGCGTAGTTGAAAGATTCACTTCGTTCGCAGCAAAGAACTGTTTAAAGTTGCTTCGCTTGCCATCACTTAGCGTCGATGACGGAGTATTACAGAGAGGTTAGCGTAGTGTTTGAGATAGCTTCTCATTTTTTATATTTATTTATTTGTCAAATACTGTCAGCTTTTCACAGGCCATTGCAGAGAGTAGGTCGAAAGATACAAGCCCACAAAGGAGCACATTGTGCAATAAGTCAGAAGAGACATTGATATTAACCATCAAAACAACAAAGTATGGTAAGTCTCGTAATTAGGAAGGAAATGGTTACAATGTACACTAAATCAAACAAGACATTATGAATCACAACCGAAGCAACAAACAATGTGCTAGTCAGGCAGGATAGTAAAACAAAGTTAAAAAACACCACTATATGTGATAGTTTAGGAAAAAAGTTGGGGGACCCCTAAGCTTCACCTTTGAGAGTTCAACGCGATAGCGATATTCTGATTTTAGTGCGTCCTTCAAACATTTAGTGTATGAAATCTTTTCGAGCTTGCTATGCATACGTGGCCTTAAGGGTGCAGTAACGTGTGCGCCTTTTGTATTCCGTGACCGGCTATAAACTATGAAGTCATTATAACAATCCCCAGTCCTGTCACCCGATGCTAATGTACGCTTATAGAACGCATAATGTTTCATCTTGTATTGTGAAGCATGTATACAGGACGCGTGTGTTTGTAAAGCATGAAAGTTATTTTCACTGCATTTCTAAGCAGAGGAAGTTATTTTCACTGTATTCACAAGCAGAGGCGTGGCTGTGTGGTAGAACACCCGCTTGGCTCGCAAATAACCCGGGTTCGATCTTCCCTACGACCCAAAACATTTAACATTTATTCGTTTGCATCTTACTCGATGTTAGGTCACACAAAGATAATGATTTTGCGCTCAAATGCAATGACACCAACTGCCGACGCCGGAATTTCTGTGAATCGAGCTCTTTAGCTCTATCGCGGTAAATACTCTTCTACCGTTTCAACAAAACTCTCTATGCTATTCATGGTTATAATATCTTGGGGCAACGTGTTCCACATTTTGATGGAAGTGGAAAAGAAATGAATATGTGAATGTGTCGCAGCTTGTGACGTATTGCCTGAAGTGCTTCTTATCACAATTTTACGTGAGTGGTGATGCGGTGTTTTCATGCTTATTTATGTTTATGCGAATATTATAAAACAGGAAAACAACATCATCGCTCCCTCTGCTGCCGGGAATCAAGCGTAAGAATTCCTCCGGCATTTCGAAGAGCAGTGATACCATTATAAAAGAAATATTTTGAAAAGAGAAAACGTAGTGCTTTATTAAGGATTATTTCCAATTCATTTGCTAAGAAAAACTTCTAGAACATCTCTAGATTGATGTTAACGAATCAGCAACATAAATAGTTTTGCATTTGTTGCGTGGTAAACATTTATTTACCTTTATATCTAAAAATTGTAACATCGCTTTACGCGGTGACATAAACAAGCATTCTTGTTTTCCTTTTGCCTCTTCTTTAGCTTACGTACCTTCCGCTAGGTGGCAATGCTAGGGCCATCGCTTCCTTTATTAGAGGAGGCACTGCTGGGGCACGTCAACGCTATACCAGGAAACTATAAAGCGCTGTTCGCAACGAACGTTTTTGGCTCGGTAATGCTATTCCCTGAACCCCCCTCCCCCCTATAATGCTAAGAGTAAACTATAACGGTGTACTGTCTACTGACCACCTGCGGAACGTCCTGTTTGTTAGCAGATGACGATAGTGCTTTTTATGGCTTGTGACGTCACGCGTGCAATAGAAAGATGGAGGTCGCCTGCGGTGGGTGGAGTTTACAATCGATGACTTTTATGACTTATTTTAGACTGAAATAATCTTTCACAGTAAACTTTTCACTGGTGGACAAGCCTATTTGACCCTCCTACTGCCGTTTTTCGCCGAAAATCAGAAATGGGAGGTTCCGCGATCACGTCATACAAAATGTAAGGGTTTAATATGCTGCAAATATCACGATGAGCACATAGTATAGTACAACTGAAATACTCAGTATGCTTATTTCGTAAAATTGGGTAATAAATGGGATATATGTTCCTGATACTGCCTTCGAGAGTATCAAAAATCGGGCGCTTTAGCGAAAACATTCTTGTGAATGTTTCAGGAGAAATAAACGTGTCGATTTAGAAATAGAGGGAAAACTTTCGGCCGTTTTCAACTTTGTCGGCATCACATGGGTGCGTTTTTATCATGGTGCCGCTGTCTGACATCGGCTCTATAGGATTTATAGGCTGTGTAAGATTAAGTGCACGCGGATTCAGTCCTCCAGTTTTCGTGCCTCTGGCACGGCTTATATTTTCTCAGGTATTATTGCTTTGCTAAATTATGCAGGAAGTAATCAACTGAACAGCTTGCATCGGCAAGTAATTTGTTAGATGGTCCTTCGGACATTGTGAGCAGTTGTTCCCGGCAGCCGCACTTCCGTCATCCAGGCGTGGATTGTTTTGCAGCATTCTGGGCTTCATTTCAACGCGCTGCGCTTACAACTTCAGTGTGGTCGATTTCATTTGATCTGCCTTCTTGTCTTTTGTGTTTTTTGTGGCTTTTTGTATCTTTGTTTCTTTTTGTCTTATTTTATCACAGGCTGGGTCATCAACTGAAAACCTGGCAGCTTATTTCTTTAATGGATCAAGCAATAAGAACTCAAGTGTTTTCTTGAATGCATCTCCTGGAGCTTTGTGAAAAAAAATACACAGCAACTTTGCAGCATTTGCATGAGAATTCCTTCGTAGCACAACGCGTGATGCGATCATTATAAAATAAATAACCAGTGGAACAAACTTTCAATAAACATGTCAGACCCATTTCACTGAAATTACGTCCATACGAGGTAACGACATTCCTAAAATACTCCGGAGGTGCCAAGCAGAAACTCTGGATAGCGGGAGTGAAAAATCAGTGAAAGATACTCGAGAGGTGCACGCAGTCACTCCAGTCAACCGGAGTGAAACGCCGGTAAAAAGTACTCTGGCGGCACCTTGTAATTACTCCGGTTGGCTGGAGTGAAATATTAGTGAAAAGTACTCCGGCTCGGCAACGCAGTTAATCTGGCCAGCCAGAGCAAACTTTTGTTCGAAGTAAAAATTACTCTGAACATGAGGTCGCTATAAAAGACAGGTATTTTGCTCCCACCTAGGAGTAATTTTCTTTTATGATGTATGCACTAATTATCACTTCTTATCATTTCGAATACACCAACATGGGTTCCGCCCGCATAACTAAAAATATCGAGCCCTAGTTTTTTTTTTCATAAAGCGCGGCCTTCACAAATAGACGCGTGACGGTATAAAGGTACAGGCACGCTATGCCAGAAGCGCGTGTGGCACAGAGCGAAATTAGCAGAAATCAATAGTTTTGCGACTGGCTGCGCGAAACGGGCCAGGACACCTTTGCGCCAAGTTCCACGTGACGCGAGACAGCGTTACTCACGCGTCCCGATAGCGCACGATGTCTCGTCATGCTTCCGCAAGGCTGCACCCACGTGTGTTTACCGCTATAACGTGTTCACATCTTAATACAGCTCACAATGAGGCGTCCGAATGACTCGTGAACTTGGAAATTATTGACTGCTTTCAATTGAGCGTGCACTATAAAAATTATCGCACCGAGACATATGAGGTACGTATTATGTTCTGTACGACGAAGGAGAGAAGTGTCACGCCGTGATTCGCTGCACATCGTTTCACTGCACATTTATTCCCAGTGGCGTAGCCAAGTAAGGTGGTGGTTGGGGTGTTCACCCCCTCCCGAAAGTTTTCGCGCACCCCCCCCCTGCTCCCCTCCTGCCACTTGCCAACGTTTTTTTTGTCACTTCGCGCTGACATGAATTAGAAACTAAGCAATGCTAATATCACAAATCATTTTTGGTCGCTCTTACAGTGAGTAATCTACATGCGGAAAAACGTGTCGTGGTGTTTGTCAAAGCTTTGACACTCTGAGATTTTGGGCAGGAATCTCGGTTGCGAGCGTTTTAACTTGGCCCGGTGATGGAATTAATGCTGCAGTGGTAGTCATACACGCTTACACAAATCTCGCCAAAGTCAATCACCACAATAATTTTCACTCGGCAGAGGTTCATTTTAATAGTGAAAGCCACACATAATTCTAAGGTCTGATCGGCTACGTTCAAGCATACTATACACTCTAAGGCAAAAGGGTGCTAAAAGAGTGTGTGCTTCGTCCTTTTGGGAGCTATTGGGGCTACCACAACCATTAATCCCTTTAGGAACTAACAGAACTCGGTCTAACAGTAAATCCCCACAGACGAGCTTAAGGGACTAACATTTTTTCCTCACATTTACACATTATCAGGCAACCATTATGGTGCATTCAGACGACGGATCGAATCCGTATTTGTTGAGGACACGGATGACTAATCCGCGGATGATGCGCCTGCAGGAGCATTCATACAACGGGCGTTGTCCTAGAAGAAAACAGCCGGATTACTCTCGACCGCAGACTAGGCGCTCACCTGCGCCCGCTGGCAGCAGACTGGTTTGAGAGTATTTGACAACATGGATGCCGACAGGAAGCGACGCTTGGCTGCGATGGCTGTCGCGTTGTGCGAAATGAACGAGGAGTGTTATTTCTTCAGGAGAAAACGGAGTTGCTGCAGATTGTTCATAGAACTACATTTTTCCCTCACGTGTGGCACTTTTGAACGCGTCTTCCGTCCTTTTTTTACAAGGGGCACGTCACCGGTTGCAGAAGTTAAAATATTTCACCACCATAGCGGATAAGAATCTCGCGTGTCAGACGATGGCGGTGACATTTCCTGAACAAGCAAAAGCGATTTCTGAGTATTTGATCACCTCAGTACAAAGCCTCCGGAAACTAAGTAAGCATGCTCAAGTTTAGATGATGCCAACCGTTCATGCAGCTGTCCGCGAGCCACGAAGGAAATGCCGCGAGCAGACGAAAAGAAAGGTTGCAAGAAACCCCGAGCATATCTGCTGAAGTATCGGCTTTCTGCCGCCAGAATCTCGATGTCAGAAACAGGTTGGGGTGATCTGTCCGTGAGCCGCGCGGACGAGTCACGGACGAGGGGAATCACTGATGTGAGGTCATGTGACCCGCCATCCGTACCGCCGCATGCGGATTCAGTCCGTCGTAAGAATGAACCATTAGTCCTTACATTTACATTTTTCTGGGGCAACCGTTAGTCTTCACACCTCACCGGACGAATGATCGGTTCAATCAAATACTCCAATTAGATGAGCCTTTTATCCCTATTGTTCAAACATTTTTTTATTTAGTCTCCGCCAGGCTTAATACTTTTCTGGCCTGATTTTCTGCGACATGAGCAACAAGTGGCGCAGTAAAGGACATGCGTAGCATTATTTAGTCATCTATTTGTCACTGCTTTGACAGCCGCTGCAACAAGAAAAGACAAGAGTGAGACATCACAGTTTTTTTTATTTTTTTATATACACACGAAGTGTCTCCATTCTTTCAAGAGAATTTATGGTGAAATGTACAAGTCCTGCTTTGCTGTCCCAGCTTGTACAGTCCTTGTGGAACTCCTCCGAAGTCAGTGATAGATGACAGGCATTGCAGATGCCAGTGCACGCAGCCTTCTGCATGTTTTTGTGCCCACGGCTGCACCATAACATTGTAAAAATAGTTAGTCAAATGCACAAAGGATCAAGATGCACGCATATGACAAGTACGTTCAAGATAATATAAAAACATGCTTGCGAAATATGACACGCAAATAACTTTACCTTCACATCTCGTACAGTCCTTCTGAAGCTGATCCGACAAAAGAGATAGATGACAGGCATTGCAGACGCCAGCGCACAAAGCCACAGCCTTCTGCGTGGTGTGTGCCCACTGCTGCACAATAAGATTGTAAAAAGAGTTAGTCACACGTGACAGAGAATGAATACACATGTGCATATGAGAATCCCGTGCAAGGTGAAATAAAAACATACGTGAAAATATGACAAGCAAATGATTTCACCGGGATATCACACACCGTCCAAGACGCATCTCGATCCCCGTAGCGTAACAGATCAAGTGCGGTGGCCGCAGCCCAGACGCCGCGAACCACCGTGCCGCTAACAAGTCGGCCGAGTTCTAAGCGAGCGACGTCCTTAAGCTCGAGAAAGCGAACACGAGATCAAACACGGTGTTGCACACAGAGCGTCTGCCGCCAGCGAACATACAACAGGAGAGCGAGCGTACGCTAAGTCACCGCCATGAACAGCGCCGAACTGGTTTGGAGCGAGTGCCGAAAAAACCGACGGTAATTCAGCCCTTTCCACAAACTCAAGCGAGTGCTAGTGCAGCGCGCAAACGCGAGTCCGCCTCCGCGGCCGCCTCCAGTGGCTGGCGCCGAGCTGCTTGCGACCGATTGACGGTGAAGCCAACTGTAATGGCGACCACTTTTCAGAGAGATCTGACGCTAGCAAAAGTTCCGCCAGCCCGTACCGGTGCACTTACAGAGTGCGACATACAACCAAGCTCGTCACGAGCAACCAGAACGTGTTTTGGACGACTCTCAACACAGCGACGAGGTCTAAGCGGAATATTGTGAGCCCAGAGCTCATCATGGCGGCAAACATCGGCGAGCATTCGATGAGCGAGCGTACGGGCGGCCGGCGGAAGTGGCGGCCAATTTTCAAGCGGTCACAAAGCACAAGTGAATTGCAGACGCCCAAGCTGGCGGTGCATTTTGTGCTTGCGACAAACAACATGACTGAGACCGTTGCCGGCAAGCGCGATCCTTATCGCACACGCGACAAGTTCGGCATAATAAAGAATGATCACCTACTTGTGAAAGAATCCAGCGCTGATAACTGCCATGAGTCAGACCTAGATAATGTATCCGATAGGCCTTCTGTCTTCTCGGCAGCCATGTTGGCCTTCATTCCCAACCGGTGGTGTCGTGAGTTGGTCGTGACCATCTTGACTAAGTCAGAGAGATACAGAGCGACGTGTCGAGACCGGCTCCGGTCTTCATGTGTGCGACGAAACGTAAAAGCAGCGGCGCACGCTCATCCTAGCGTTCTCACGAAACACCACGGCGTAATTCCTAGATTGTCGAGCTCTCCGAGCACAACGCAACGCGAACCGTCACCAGCAAAAGAAGGGGAAATAGTGAGCTAAGAGAAAGGAGGACGGCTAGATTCTTCGACAGCGGTTTGCGCACGGCCTGCATTTCCCGCGCGATTCATCCACTTAAAGAACTAAGTATGCTGGCGGCACGCATCCCGCTGTGGTTACTCCTCAATGGTCTATCCGTTCATCGCCCTCGCCTATTGGGCTCCGTTACTCTTTTTTCTAATGATTTCGCCTTAGAGTGTATTGTGACTCTTCGAACATATGTGCTAAGATACACTCAAGCCAGAGACTAACATTTCTATTGAACCTTCGCACGTTCTGATAACATTTAAAGACACATACATACACACTCACCAACACCCCCCCTTCCCTACCCCGCCCCACACGCACGCACACACACACGCGTGCGACAGACTATTCGGCTAATCCAATAAACTTCGCTTGTATGCGAGTGTACAATATAGTGATACATATGCTTCCTATGCCCTAACTGCTAAAGGCACACCAGAGTGTTGTTTAATGACGAAGGTGCAACACAGGCATACGTTCAGGCAAATCACTACCTAAGAAGAACCTACTAAAATACTCATCATGCAACGCAATCCGATAAATAAAAAGATTATAGTCATAAACCTAAAGCAGCATAACGTGAAATGTAGTGTGGTCAGTTGTAGTGACCACAAGTTTTATTGTTCAGCAGAGTGGAAAACGGCGCAACAATAAAAAACATAAAGCTGAAAAATATATGAAGAAATAAAAAATTTAATATTGATTCGCTTCATCTATTCGTCCATTTACATTGACATGACTAAAAGGGCACACTGAATGATTTCTGCAAAATAGTGACATATCGCACAACCAGAAATGTACAGAATAAAAAAAACATGGGGGTACGTGGACATGTTATCATGTAACATGAAAAAACACAGTAACCATAATTTCCTATGTAGGTGAGGCTCGAGGCCCATTCACTTTGATTTAGGTGCACGTTGAAGACCAAAAGTGGTAAAACTGCCGGAGCGCCCCACTACGCCGTCTCTTATAATCATATTGTGGTTCTTGTAATTGTCTCTCACGTTCACCTTGTCGCCCACGGATGTTCACAGAGTCTATGATGGAGAATTTTTTTCTGTTTAATTCATTTTGTGTCTGTGCTGATGACTCCATCCTTTCAGCAATTGACTCGCCTTCGCATGCTTCTAGAAATTTTGCCGCGTATAGAACAGCGGTACCTCTTCTCGTAGTCAGACTCGTTGTGGCTTCTGATAATTTCCGGCGCATTCTTGCGACGTGTGAATGGAGAGGGGACCAAGCTTGCACTAAGAACTTGGTGAGTCCCCTTGTCTCAACTTTCTTTTCCAAAAAGCACACATGTATTGCTTCCTCTTGATATTTGAAAAACACCAGAAGTCATGAAAAAAATTTTTGCCAGTGAGCTTGGAACTTCAGTTTGCACTTACGAACTGAGGGAAAGCTGTGTAGTTAGCGCCTGGTTTTCATGTCGTCATTGGAAAACGTCGTCTAGTCTCGTCGTGCTGCGTCTAAAGACCAATGTCGTTGTCAGAAATCGCGATATTAGTCAACATTTTTGCTCTGGTAGGGTTTCAGGAGTTCTTTTGGTACACGAGTCGTATTCAGGCAGCGCAGAACAACAGCTGCAGATGGGAACAATTTTTTCGGCTGCTGTAGCTTTTTTTGCCAGTTGTCCAGTGTGCACAGGGAGCAGCGTCGTCTTTCGAGAAATAATCATCAAGCGTTACTTTACGGCGTTTAGGCGGAGCTATCGAGTCTCATAGGGGGGCGCTGATTGACACAAAACACGAACTACCCAGCAATGCGTGTAGGCAGCGTATTTCAATGGGGTGACTTCGCATACATAGGAAGCCACCCACGCAGCAAAGTTCAGTCACTGACATTGAATGCAAAGAGCGAAAACTTTGCCGAAAATACATGTCGGCTGGTAAAGTTTCCCCTTAAACACTAGCACTCCTTTCTCTCCCGGCGGAAAGTTTCGCGGGTATACAATTTCTCCGCTTCCCTTCAGGTGCTGGTAAGGTCACGCTCGCCCAGTATCTTACCCTGTACGCGAAACGTCTCGCGTTTGTGATAGCGCCCCAACGGAAGGCTGGTAGTTTCTGTTGCGTTGTGATTGCACACCGCAAGTGTGAATAAACGCGAAAAAGTTGATCGCAGCAGTGAAATTCTCGCGACTAGCATAGGAATATCCGAAGCGTAAGTGGACACGTGTTGCATGCTCTGGCAGTTCTCGTCAGAGTTTACGCGTTAAGAGAAATTGATTATGGCGTGCCATGCTCTAAACAAGACAGGAGTTCATTGCTTTGTCACTTGTGTACCGATTACTTGTGATTTTGTGTGCTACATGGCTGCTCGTGTTCGCACCCGCTTCAGTGCTGCAAACATGAATCCACGTACTAGTTAAAACAGTGTATACATGGCATGTCGTATCGCATGTAGACTCTGCATGGTGAAATATTTCGTATTGTTCTGAATCTGTTGACGTAAAGGGAAATGACGGCTGCACACTTGCAAACAAAGGAAGACACCTGGCCGCAACACTATCGTTTCAGTGAGAGAGCAGCGAAAGCTACAAAAAAAAAAGGAGTACATCCCGCCTTCCTGCATGTATTGAAGTTTTCTAGTACATATACACAGGAAACAAGCTATCTTTATGTTAGTAGGTATAGACTGGTCTCCGGTGCATTTTCTATTGACACCAAGTGAACATTTATAATAATTATAATTATTGCCTTGTCCTCGCAGATTGCCCGATAAAATCTCTGCGATTTGAGCACTTCATTGATATCAAAAGTTCCAGTGCAACTGTAATGTCAACAATGGTTGTGAGATAGTCTGCCTGAAAAATAACAAGTGCGAAAATGTGCTGCCAAAGGGAAGCATGACTTACAAAAAAAAAACTATTGCGTACCTCAAGCATGCGTAGATGCGTGCAGTAAACTAAAAATTTTTTACTAAAATCTATCACTGTGTCAGGGCTGTTTGACATATGGAGCTGAGCATAAAACTCATTACCATAGGCATGCAATCACTCTCATTCCTCATTGTAGGCGGATCCGTCCTTGACTTGTGAAACGCACTTCTCCCCGACGTGGACTATACGCCATCTACGCTTTACAGAGATGAGCAATTAACGATGTCTTCTCCGATCGGGCGGTTCGTCACATTGATGCGTTTTCGAAGGCTAGTTCATTTATGCCTCTACGAGGGGCTCCAAACGACCACTGTACCTGTCGTTTACTCTATTTTACTTTTATTAATTTACTTTTAATTACTCTCTTCACGAATATACGCATGGAGAGGGGGGGGGGGTCTCAACTTTGATATACATGCACACAATCTGCTCAAACTACCGCTTATATTCACGTCACTTAGGAAAGATGATACCTGTGCCCCGCCCCTCAGTCGGGCTTCTGTTAACCCCCGAAAAACATTTCTGGCTAGGCCCTTGCTAATTGCACATTGTGAAGAAAAGCATGCGAAGGGGGGATGCTCAGACAATAAATCTGATGAAGTGCATGCATTCATAATATACTCGAAAGCAAGCAGCTATCACCGAGTGATTGGAAACCATTTAGAGGAGAACCCAGCGCAATAATAAAATAAAACTACATATACACTGCCCAAACAAAATCTTCAGCTATCATCCAGAAACGTTGTTCGAAACAGCCCTTACCACCATCGCTCTTTCCCTCTCTGTGCACCAGAAAATGTTCCTTGGATTTCGAGAGAAATGATTATTTGATAGCTTTTAATATCCAGCTCTCGAATAAAAGACAAATAAAAAAGCGTGGACTATAGAATTCACACACGAAAATTTCTACGCAAACACTTGTATACACGCTCAGTTTGAACAAAGCTGTCCTGTCAGGTTGGCCTTTTCCCTTTGAGATTTATCTATGCAAGCAAGAAGGAAAGAAAACACTAGAGCAAATACTACTCTAGTGTTCGTCAACTGGCAATTTAAGTGTTAATTGCAAAATAAACATACAATGGAAATGGTAACCTCGCATTACCAATGAGATCAAATGAAGTGCTTCGGTTTTTAGGCAGCTAATTAGTCCATGGTTCCTGTTATCATTCCACGTTATCCCGGAAGCAAATATACAAAATGTAAAATGGCCAACTATACAGTACACGATCCAAAGGTGCTCAACGGTGCTCTAAACATACCAGTGTAAGCTGCACATAGCAGAAAGCAGCTCAACAGCAGACATAATATTATGTGCACATTACGCAGGAACAAAGTTTCCACAATGTCACGTCTTGAACAAAAGTAGTACTTCTCAGCTTCTCAACAAAAGTAGTACTTCTTGACGCGGCCCTGGCTCGGCAAAAGTGAACGGAGCAAACTCCTAGTAGCTCGCGCTGGGCCTGCCGTCGTTGAGGTATAGATAGACAGGAGGGTGCGGAACCCTGCGCGGTGCTCTCACCCTCCCCACGCAGGATTGCCCAATAAAGTCTATTTCTCTCTCTCTCTCTCTATTCAAATATGTTTATGAGACCGGACTTTCAGGAACCGTCAGCTCTCCCCTCCTACTCCGCAAAGAGTGATTGCAGGTAAAATTAGTCGTGAACGGTTTATCGACAATGGTAGTATTGTTTCTTTTTAACAAATCCGCTTTTATTTATGGGTTCTTAATGGCGCCCTAGCAGAAGGCCACTGAGTATCCAGAACGTTTATCTTTCATCAAATCTCTCAGCTAGAACGCAAGAATCTCCACAAGACATCTTTGTGTCGCCGTTATGACTACTGACCACTGCGCTACAGTAGTCAGGAGTCGGAGATGCAAGCCAGTACTTATCATGCCCGATGACAAAGGATTCTTGTAGACAGTGTCGGTATGTAAGTAAAGCAGAATACAGAACTTCTTAAATATACCTATAATTAATGCCCCCATCTGAATTATGTGAAGGAGGACGGTTTCAAGGTTGCAAGCATTGTTCCCGAAAAAACTTCCGGTCGCCTCATTTACTAGCTCCAAACGTCGAAACTGAAAGCACGTTCTCAAGTTCTTTTCTAAGGTAAGGAAAGCCTCTCTTTCGTTTTTTCCCATAAAAGGAACGTGCGTAACGTACAAGAAAATGCTTTATAATTTTTATATAGCTCAAAAGAACATTTATTTGAATATATTATACCAAATAAGAGAAGGAATCTGTAGAAAATGAGCAGGCTATTTATTAAAGCTACTGCTGTCCACCGGTGCTGTTAGGGCATATCCGTGGACAAAACCGGATGTCTTCAAGGGCCTGTGTTTGTAAACATTGAAAAGGCCTATCCACATTGATAGCCCGAAATGATAATGGTTGATTACGCTGCTCGATGATGCATTGAGTTCCACTGCATATTGGACGTCTTTCAATATTTCTTTAGAACTACATAGGAAAACACGAATACTGTGCCATAGTGTCTTACCTGCTTCTAGATTTCTTACGTGCTGACGATTTCCTATCCGCCCGCTGTACAGCGGGAACGATGCCGTATCCTTCGCACATTCTCTCATACGCACTGCGGTGATCGGCAGTGAGAAAGCGGGCTTTTAAAGCCCAGATAAAGTACGGCGCAGTTTTTATCTCTGCTGAGTGAATCAAATGGCGAGGCGGTCTCGTCGTACGATGAAATACCACTGACGGGAAAGGCTAAAGGAATGACGCTAAGGGCAACCACCTTCAACGTACTACGTGACAATATGCGGGCGAGAAGGGTCCAAATCTAAAGGGAGTTGAAGCTCGCGACCGACGCTATGAAACGGTCTTCGACGTTTTCTGTCCAGGACGGCTTACCTAAAGGCCTTACTCTATACAAAAATAACCTGAGCCACCGTGCTAAGTTAGGATGCTAAACATCCGAAAAGTAAATACAAAAAAGAAACGTCACAGTGGGCAAACCTTTTTTAATTTATTTGTTAAATTCTTACGAAACCAATCGATAAGCGGACGAAAATCCAACACTTCGGCACAGTAGAGCGCTGAAACAATTGAGCAACTGAGACAGACCGAATCATGTTCACTTTAGCTGGCCTTATGCGCATGATTCCAACATCATGTATATGTACACGAAACACATTCTAAGCATATCAATATCACGCCAAAACCTCACAACCTTAGCTCTCGTACATTCAGCTGTATATATGTGGCTCCAAGTGGCAGTGAAAAGCAGACAGCTGTCAAACAGCTGGTCTTTCTTTTCACTTAACCAAAACACTCCATGGAGTGCGGCTAAGACAGAAATCAGCTGGGCACGGTTCCAGCGCTGGATCGCCAGTGGTGGCCTCCGTTTGGAGTTCGTTTACTCTTTCGAAGCCACTTTCTGCGACACATTTTCGTGGGCTCTGCAGTGTATACGCTATCGTGTTGCGCGGCTTGCAAGGCTTCCGTGACAACAGGCGCGATAAGGCTGCCGGGCGCATGTGCTCGAGTTTGTCGACTGAGTGGACGCATTTGCATGCCCGATACGACGGCCACTCTCTGGAGATAGCCGCTCATGCGCTCCAGGCATCGGCAGGGCTTTCCCTCGCCACACAGTGTGCGTTGCAAGAATACTGTTTTAACATATTGTAATTGAGGCAATGACGTTGCCGCAGTAGCGTGATCACGTGATAGCAGACGGGTCGATGGTCGTGTGGTGTTATTGTGTTGACAGGCTCTCCATCGGCGGGCTCAGAGTGTTGCTGTCCTCTTTGGTCGAACGAAAGCCGATTCTTGGCGAAGCCTGCGTCACACGAGGGACGCGAAATGGGAGAAATTACAGGTAGAGCGAAAACGAAAAAGTAGTACAGCTTTGCAATATATGCCCCACCACGGTGGTGTAGTAGCTAAGGTACTAGGCGGCTGAACCGCAGGTCACGGGATCAAATCCCGGCTGTGGCGGCTGCATTTGTGATGGATGCGGAAGTGTTGTAGCCAGTGTACTCAAATTTCGGTGCACGTTAAAGAACCCCAGGTAGTCGAAATTTTCGGAGCCCTCCACCACGGCGTCTCTCATAATCATATGGTGGTTTTGGGACGCTAAACCCCACAGATCAATCAATCAATCAGCTTTGCAATATGCGAGCGCTTAGAGCTTCCCTGTTAGCCACGCTAGTACCTCCAAGGCTAGAAGAAACACCACTGAAGATTTGTTTAGAATAAATGTTCGTTCTCGAAACGCGGTATTCACTCGAAGGCACAAGAGCAAAAGTAGCAATATGGTGGCCCAAAAACCAGGCGACCCCCTTGTTTTTCACTGTGGGAGTGCACTAACGAGCTATCTCTTCAGATTTACCCCTTACTACAATCATTTCTTTCACGTCTCGTGCAGTTTATCATGTTTCCGCATCGTGTACCAACCGCTCTTTGGGCCGAAATATTGCTACTCTTGCTCTGGCGCCCTCGGGTGAAGCACGCCTTTCCAGTACGGACACCTATACAGAGCCCATAAGGAGGAGCCTTCTCATTTCTTAAATCGGTAGTCACAGCGATAGCACCAACTAAGTAGATACTGGTACTTTTTAGATTCGCTCGAGTGACCCTTTAAAAGCTATTGTTGTATCAAGAGAGAGAAAGAATCAAATGCGAGTTCCTGTCTTCTGTAGCTCGAGAACAGAGTAATTATAAATCCTTCAGCGTAGGCAAACTAGTATACTGTGCGATGCAACAATAAGTTTTTTTGGCTGTCAGTCGTAATTCCGCTCAGTATAAAATAGAACTTTCAAGAAATCACCAAGCTTTTTCGGGAACACAAGACATTCTGATTATTAGGCATGCTATAAAGTGGGGAACGGTAAATCAATCCGGACTGTTGACATATTCAACGCGTACAGCCAGTGCACGCTACACGAGCGTTCTCGCATTCCACCTACAGAAGTGCTACTGCCGCAAGTGGAATCGAAACAATGGCCTGTCGTTCAGCAGCATAATGCCATAATCACAGAGCTGCCTCAGCGAATACATTGAGAGGATCCGTCATTTTCACTAAGAGACTTCAAATCAAAGCTTTTCCCTTTCACTCCTTCTCACGCAAACACACACCTGTTTTCCTCTCTTATTTTGCAACTACAATAATTTGTTTTCCGCTTTTATGCAGTAAACGTTCTCTTATTTGCGCATAAATTTGATATTAACCACGAGTTAACAGTACAATCAAGCGTGAGCGCGCGTATCTTAAGGCATGGATTACTATCGAGAATACCAGTCGCTAAATACCACTAAGAAAACTATATACACTGCATACAGAACCCTTGCAAAGCGCGCTTAGCTGTAAAATGGCGAGAGGATTACTAAAGGTTGTTTTTTCTCAACACTGTTCACCCTATCAAGAAATATGAGCTATTTGACAGCAGAAAAGACGTAACCGTGCAGGTACTCTGTCCTGTGGCGTCATTGTTATGCTTTTACTTCTTGTTGTAAGCGACCCTGAAGTGACCTTAAACCAAATTCCAGAGCTATCGTCTGGCCAATAAAGTGAGGACATCCGGTAAACTAACCAAAAAGGCTCGTATACCGCGGTCTCTGACCTAGAACTCTTCCTACAGGACCACATTGCACGTTAGTTACTACCCAAGTTACAAAAGTATTGCGCCCTATGGTTTTAATGGTTGTTCACAACTTCCTCTACGCTGAAGTTGTATATGCCATTTCCAGGAGCAATGTTTACAAGGCAGATATATGGTACCATTCACATTGCCTGTGCTTCTTTTAAACGCCAATAGCCTGTGAGTTACGCGGTGAGGACCGCGAGTTTTGCGCCGCCTCCTTCGGGAGGTGGCGCGATGCAGTGTGAGGCGCAACAGAGTGGATGATGTTTGGCAGAAAGAAGACTCGCAATTAGGTTCATTTCAAGGCAGGTTTAGACGGATTCAGTAAGCTTTCAGGTCTGCGTTTTTTCATGGCCTGGGCCAAAATTCATTACACACAGTGTCGGGAAACAATGGCGTCCAGATGGACGATTGCACAGTATGGTGTGGCGGGATGGGAACGCACTAGCTCATTTTAAAATTGGCCAACCAATCTGCTTTCCTGGTAGCCCATTCGGCTTTTTATCTAGGATTATTGATGAGAACTGACAGACATCTATGAAAAAATCTCTCTCTCTCTACACACACACACACACACATATATATATATATATATATATATATATATATATATATATATATATATATATATATATATATATATATATACAAACTAAGTATATATACTCTCAGATGGAGGTGAAAATGCTGTAGGCCCGTGGGCTCAGATTAGGGTGCATGCACGATAAAGAACCCCAGGTGGTCGAAATTTCCGAAACCCTCCAGTACGGCGTCTCTTATAATCATATGGTAGATTTGGGACGTTCAACCCCACGTATCAATCAACGAATTATATTGTTACGATTACAGATGTTTATTTGAAGATAGGCTCATTGTTCAGTTAGTCAGTACCTAAGCTTTTATAATTGGTGCAGCGGTAAAAGACCACGCGCCACAGCTGTACATAAGCTGCACTTGAAGAAATTCATGTGCTATACTGATTTTGTACACCAACCACCCCACTGTGCAGTATCGCTTTTGTATTGAGACGTTCACCTAGTCATTGCCTTTTTTTACGCTTATTTAAGCTGGTTATTGAGTGCAAGAGAGCTTGCAAAACGCCCAATAACACTGCCGACAGTCGTTACAGAAGTGTTATGATGCCTTCAATTCACGAACAGGGCGGGATTTACTAACAATTAATAGATACATTTCATTAGCTCGAAAAAGATTAAGATGTCTGCTTCGTGCTGAAATAATGTTTGGCCTTCACATATAGCTGGTAATCACATTTAACCTGAACGCGCGAGTCGAGGCTAAAATGCAACAAACACTTAAGATTTCAAAATTTATACTCTTAGACAAACCATTTTTGCTGCTGTATAAGCCGCAAAAGATGCCGTATTATTCTGCGTTTGCAAGTCATATCCACGTCTTGATGGGACAGCCGATTGAAACAATTGCTACTTCTCTATGCTCTTGAGTAGCTACCGAAAGTGCACCTTTAAAAAACATATCACGTAGCCCCCCCCCCCACCTAAATAACCATCGCAGCACCCCTACAAATTATTCTACGTGACACATATACGTTACAATAGGTAACCTTAATTCACAGTGAAAATAAATGTTTCAGACAACGAGTGCTCCTTTGAGCTATCGGAAATCCCACGATTCAAGACTCGTTTTGAAGCCGTCCCTAGTTTTTATACTGTGTGGCTGACCGGGAACGTTTACATCTTCAAAAATATGGAATAAACCATTTCAGATGTTTGTTAGTGTCAGAGTTACCTATATTTTGTCTGAGGTGTTTTGAATATCATTATACGCAATCTGGTAGTGAAAAACGTTATGGGCGCACAAAAAATAGTGTGGGGGGCACACAACGCTGCAGGTCTGTGAAAAACTACGGTACGCACATCTCTCAGCAATCACAGTGTCCCCTTTGGAAGCTCCACAGCACCTCAAGCAAATTAACACTACCACCATGGATGCAACCGTGTTGCAATGACTGTGTATCAAGAGACCACGCTCGACGCACACAAGTAGTAGTTCAATTTGGGGTAGTGGTACGATCATTTTAATGTAACGCTATGCCACCTCGTGTCATATACTGTGATACATTCAATCTGTCCGATTTTCCAAGAATATACCCATACTAATGCAGGTATAGTACTGAAGATTTCACTTTTTCGGCAAACTACACAGTGACGCTTAGACACTACCCAAGTTGTCTACTACAGGCCAGGCTAGCAGCATGGTACCTATTCCGGTTTATATCAGTTGGCACGTGTTGTACGTTCGGCAAGCACATTCCTAGTTGCCCTGAGATAGCAGGAAACATCGGTCACCGACCATGCGCAATCGTTCATTATTCGAAATAGAACCATCATAAGCGACCTAAGTAGCTATAGAAAGCTAACCCTTCAAAAACTGTGGACCCATTACTGGTCCGCAAGTAAGTAGTATATTAGTATCCGTCAATAGTTCTGATTGCCACAATTAGGCGAAAAAGAGACAAAACAGCGAGTTAGGCGTCCCTTCGCCCAGCTTTCCTCAACAACATGCGCGCAACGTGCATCTTTCACCTGATGGTGTGCTTGTGTGAGGCTTGTTAAATATGGCCGCAAAGTGCCTTCAATATGACAGTCGAATAGCAAGGAGTTTACTATTGAAATACAGCAGGAACTTTTATATTTAAAATTTTCCAATGAAAACATTCATAACAAGCACTAAGATCAGCCTGAAACAGAAAAGCAGCAGAGAAGCCATGTTCGCAAACACTGACGAAGACCGGTGGTACACGGGTCGAAACCGTTGAAAATAAAATTAAGTCAACCGCTATATCTCTTCTCTTCCCAAATGTATATATAGAGAGGGTGTCCTACACAACTTGAGGCAAGGATTTGAAAATGACTTCAGTGGCGAATTGAACCAAACGCGTACTACTCGCACTAGCCTGTAGGTACTCAGGATATTTTTTAATTCTACACATACTAAGTAATAACTTTAATTACCTATGTTTTAGTCATGGGCTGGAAACCCAAAGTATGAACACTGAGATGTAGAGCACTTTCAGAAACCACCGACAAAATTGTTTCCTTTACACTACGTCTAGCGCTGTTATTGTTTTCGCGTTTTAAAGAAAGCCTAGGCCCCACCATGGTGGTAGTCTATATATATTATAGTGGCTAAGGAACTCTGCTGCTGATCCGAAGGTCACGGGTTCAAATCCCGGCTGCGGCGGCTTTATTTTTGATGGAGGCGAACAGGCTGCAGGCCCGTGTGCTCAGATTTGGGAGCACGTTAAAGAACCCCAGGTAGTCGAAATTTCTAGAGCCCTCTACTACGGTGTCTCTCATAACCATATAGTAGTTTTGGGACGTTAATTCCACAAATCAATCAATCAATCTAGAAAGCTTATAGAAGCGCTATTGCAGCGCGCTCGCGGTCCGTCACACGGCTTTGATCTTTTCACGTTTCGCGGGCTTTCTTTGCACGGGAAAAAATATCAGCACGAGACGTATCATACAGGAAACGATTTAGTCGGTGGTTTATGAAAGTGGTCTACATCTCAGTGTTCATATCTTCAGTTTCCAACCCATAAATAGAAAAATAGGTGATTAAGAGTTATTAATTAATTAGTATGGGGGAAATAATAAATAGCCTGAGTACCTAGAAGCTAGTGCGAGTAGTATGCGTTTGGTTCAATTTACCTTCTAATGCATTTCACTGTCAAATTCTTGGCTCAAGTTATGTGGGACACCCTATATATTCATCCATTCGCAACGCTAAAATTTAAGACACGATGATGATATGTGGAGCTTAACGTCCCAAAACCACCATATGAATATGAGAGGCGCCGCAGTGGAGAGCTCCGGAAATATCGACCACCTGGGGTTCTTTGACGTGAATCCAAATCTGGGCACACGGGCCTACAACATTTCCGCCTCCATGAGAAATGCAGCCGCAGCAGCCGGGATTGGATCCCGCGACGTGCGGGTCAGCAGCCGAGTACCTTAGCCACTAGACCACCGTGGAATGGCCAAATTTAAGACAAACCGTGTCTCAAGTGTAAGTGCTTCGACCACAATGATGAGCCTCAGGTGACTGTCGTAAATCAAGCACACACCAAAACAAAGCGGTCACATGTACCTCATCATACTGGTCAACATCTTGAAGAAGGCCGGTCAGCCAACACGGTGGCTTGCCTCGACGTCTGACAGTTGGTCTCCACAACGTGACACTGGAGCCTCTCAGGAGGGACGCCGGGGACGGCCCGCGCCCCTGTGTGTGCTGTATGCTTTCCCTCGGACGGTGGCAATATTGCGAAGAGGATCGCCCAGCGGGGAAGCTCGCGCGGCTGCCAACGCGCGTCGTCACGCGAACGATAAGCGCGGCTGCAAACAGTTTTGTGCGATAAACGAGGCAAACCCCATCTGCGGCGTCCCTTGAGATCACAGACCTTGGCTATCTGAAGCCACTCGAGCGCGAAATGATGCGTCGTATGTCAGTGACACGGCCGATGTTTTGGCACGCGCCCCCCGTTGCTGGCGAGAAACCTGTGCATGCGTGGTGCCAGACCACGCGTCTACGACTCGCGGGAGCTCGGGTGACGCGAATTCCTACGCGAGTTATGGGCGTGCAATGCTCCTAACTTCTTACAAAATGTAGTTTTTTTTTATTCGTGTGCTTCGCAAGCAGTGCTTCCCAATGAACGAACGACAGTGTTCCCAGAAACGCAGACGCCTAACCCAATCAATGGAATATTTTACGCACAAAAGATTCGAAAAAAAGTGGTTAACCGCAACCGAACGAAACCCATGACATGTATTTAGTCTTTATGTGGCGTTCATTAGAATATCTTTATAGCGTGCTTGATTAGTTCACTAGGTAAGATCAATTAGGCAAAAGTTTAATAGCTTTAGGATCAAGTGTATTTTGTCACGTCATAAAAAAGCCTTCCTAAACAACTAGTCTAATTATTCGTGACGTAGTCGCGATTCTTTGAGGCATTTAAAGAAAGTCCGCTAAATATGATAACGCCGCGTAAGTACGCCCTTGTGCTACCGTATACTTCAATGTTCTCAACCATGCTTCGAGCGAAACACCCGTGCGTGGAATGAGCGGCTCTATAGGCATCGTTTACTGTGCCACGCAGCAAGGTAGCATCTTAGTTCTTTATAAACGATAGGTTCACGGTCCGCGCACGCTGCTCTTGCACTTCAACCACGGTTGATAGCATCACAATATCGCAGTGCATGCGCACGCTCACGTGGTTTTGTTTAATTTTTTGCCGGCTTTCTTTGAACGCAATATTCTTCTATGCAACATATTGAGCGTGGGCGTGATATGTTAGAACCTAAACATGCACAGCGTCGCTCTAAAAAAGAAAGGCGAAGAAAAAATAAACGCGCATAAAATTCTCCTGTTGATTACGACCACCTGAACAGGACGAAAGTTGCAATGCTATTCGTTGATTTCAGTCCATGAGCATGCGCTGCGCATGTACTCCGCATGCTAATATTTTGTAACGCGGCGTCCGAAAACTGCGGGAAGAAAAAAAATTGAGTATCGAATTCTGTTGCATTTTGCGTGAGATATGATAATGTCAGACCTACTTTCGTCTGATATCGTATAGTAAGTGCCCTTGAAAGAGGTGAATGCGAGAACGATTCTCGCACGCTGTAGGGGCTGCAGACAGCGCTGATTCAGCTAAGTGCAGAGATAACTCTATAGCAACCCTCCAGTGAGTTTTTTTTTTTTGTCATTGCGCGAATATGAATTTGTACGTCTGTTTTCTGGACAAAATCTAAGAACGGCCACTAAAGAGGACCATGCCTGTAACAGCGTCGTGCGCATGCATCACTTTGTAGTTATTTTCGGTCAGTTTAAATATTTTGATAGCATACAGATAGCAGCCCGTGTTTTACACCCAAAAAGCTTCCGGTCACCTCAATGATCACTCTGGAACGCCGAAGCAGAAAGCGTGTTTTTAGAGTTGTGCCAGATTACGCGCCCCGCCGCGGTGATCTAATGGCTAAGGTGTTCGGCTGCTGACCCGTAGGTCACAGGATCGAATCCCGGCTGTGGCGGCTGCATTTCCGATGGAGGCGGGATTGCTGTACGCCCGTGTTCTCAGATTTGGGCGCACGTTAAAGAACCTCAGGTGGTCGAAATTTCCGGAGCCCTCCACTTTGGCGTCTCTCATTATCATATGGGGGTTTTTGGACGTTAAACCCACATATCTATCAAATAGTGCCAGATTACGCTACTCTTTTTCCTCTTTCTTAAAGGGTGGTTATCTTAAAAGAATATTTATTTGAAATACTCGCCCACAATTATATATGGGCGCTAAGGCTTTCGTTCCCCGCCTAGGTTACCATAGTATGCTACACCGGCGCACAAAATCGGACGCCATCCAACAACTGTGTTTGCAAAGAGCGAAAGTGTTTATACTGGTGCACAGTTTCCGTAAAAGCATGAAGTTTTAGAGCCACCCTATTCACAGCACCATGTATTTTAAGCGCCCTGTACAAACATTACATCATTATACACTGAATCACTGGCTTCTTTTACGATTCACGAAATTTTTTTATCTCTTGAGGCAGCCTGTTTCGTCTCTTTATTAGATCTTTTCGGAAAGCTTGCCTACTTTTTTTGGTGCTTTACCTCTAACCTCAATTTCGACTTCTGAGAGCACTGCAAGGGCCAGTGCTGGCAAGAAAAGCTGAGCATATAGCCGGATTCGGGCCAGGGAAAGTGTTTTCGAATGCCCAAGGCCGGGTTTTTGCCGGAGTGAGGCCAATGCATCTAAGTCAGGTCTCATAGCAGAATCTCGTAAGCTCTTCAGATGAAGGCTGTAGGCTGTTGCTATTGAGCCATATAGTTGTCAAAAATCTTTCGCGCCAAATCTAGGCGCACCGATGCTTTTTGGCTCCCCCCTGCCGCCAGGAATTCGGTCGCCATGGCCGGAATCGAACCTACGCCCTCGCGCTTAAAAGTGCGACACCGTAGCTGCTATAAGCTTCCACAGACGAAGGGGGCGAAAAATTCCAGCACTCATTAATGTGGGAGAAAAATGAACATAAACATATATGTGCGAGAAGTATATGCAACGGTATACTGTTGGTAGCTTTTTTGTTGCGTTAATATATGATTGATTGCTTGATATGTGGCGTTTACCGGCCCAAAAACACAATATGATTATGAGAGACGCCGTAGTGGAGGGCTCCGGAAATTTCTACCACCTTGGGTTCGTTAACGTGCACCCAAATCGGAGTATACGGGCCTACAACAATTCCGCCTCCATCGGAAATGCAGCCGCCACAGCCGGGATTCGATCCTGCGACCCGCGGGTCAGTAGCCGAATACCTTAGCCACTACACCACCGCGGCGGGGTGCGTTATTATATGAGGTTTAACGTTCCGAAACGACTCAGACTATGTGAGACCCCGCAGTGGAAGGGTCCGAGTATTGTTAGGAAGGAGGGGCGTCGCAGTATCTCCTGCCTACGGCCCCCGCCGCGGTGGTCTAGTGGCTAAAGTATTCGGCTGCTGACTCGCAGGTCGCGAGATCGAATCCAGACTGAGGCAGCTGCATTTTATATGGAGCCCTTCCAGTATTCCTTGGTGCCTGATGTTGTCGAAAGCTCCTTTAATGCCGATGGGCAAGAGAATATGGTCGCTGTTTCGTCGAACGTTGCAGGTCGCGAGATCGAATCCTGGCTGCGGCAGCTGCATTTTAAATGGAGGCAAAAATATTGTTCGAACGTGTGCTCAGATTTTGGTCGGCCCGTGTGAGCACGTTCGATTCTTTGTTGTTGCGAGATGTGAATGCCCTCAGTAACTTCGCTGATGGCTTTATGAAGACCCAATGCGATCAAATTTTTAGTGGACGTACTCGTCGGCAGATGGAGAGCAGTCTTGAATGCCATTCGCAGGATGATGCCAGCCCGTTTTGTCTCAGATCTTGTGAGATTATCAATATAAAAAGGTAGGCTGTATGTTGTTCTGCTCACTACCAGGCTTCGAACAAGTCAGAGGGTGTGTCTTTCTTTCATGCCTCAGTTCTTGAATATTACCCGAGATATATCATGCTCGATATAGCCTTTACGCTGCTTCGGAGGAGCGTGAGGGTGTGGGTGGCTCGTGGGTTACTTTGGAGCGACATGCCCAGGGTGCTGATCAATGGTGTGTTTTTTTTTTGGGGGGGGGGCATGAAGTTTTCACTGAGGTGGACCAAGTTTTCTTGAGTCTGCGGGGACTGCATGGTTACATCGGCTTCACCATACATGTAAAATTTGCGATTTCGGTGCGGAGCCATGTAGACCCCGTCGGTTACATATTCTTCGATGATTTTGGTTGCAGTTCGCAGTTGCTGTTCCTTTTGAGCAAGTTCTCCTTTAGTGGTCCAGAATATGATATCGTCTGCACTGAAGGCGTGGCAGAGGCCTTCTACCTCTTGCAGTTTTCTTGTAAGGCCAAGCATGGCGACGTTGTGGATCGAGGGTTATGTTACTGCTCCTTGAGGCGTGCTTTTGTTGGGAGGTTCGTATGCTGGGGTCTGGAGCTCTCCGATCTTCAGCTCCATCTTGCGGTGACTTAAAAAGCTCTGAATGATCTTTTGCCGCAGTTGGGTTAGGTGAGCCCTTCCAGTATTTCTTGGTGCCTGATGTTGTCGAAAGCCCCTTTAATGCCGATGGGCAAGAGAATATGGTCACTGTTGCGTCGAACATTGCAGAGAATCTCTTCCTTAATTTGCAGTAGTACGTCCTGTGAGGACAGGCCTATACTGCACCCCTCCCGCATACTGTATCTCTTCTGCTCAAACGGTGATCCTTCCACCACGATGGGGGACAGCCATTATAATGACTCAGGCGTACGCGATATTTTCCCACGTGCTCGCCTCTACACTGCAATGAAAAAAAAATTGGACCAGGCGAAGACATCGGCCTATAAATTTCCTGTGTATTATTATTATTTTTTACCGTGACGCGTTTCGCGCTTGGTGTATAGACCTCAGCGAGACATCTAAACTGTGAACTTCTCCAAGCACAAGCACGCGTTTTCGAGATCTGCTGCCTGAACTTTCTTTTAGCTTTTCGAGAGATGCCGTCATCGTACTTAGCCCTTTATTGTGCTTGATGCCGCTCGTCTCTTCTGCCTTCACGTTACGCTTTCGCTGAACCCTTTTTCTCTCTGAATAGCCCGGAACACGAGGCTAGTGATGTCGCCAGACAATCTGGTCACACTAGGCCAACGACGACAACGTCTCGAAAAACAGCATGTAGTCATAGAGTAACGTGATGGCTGACTGAAAACACAAGCAAAACGCATCGGCAGTCTTGTTGGCATGTCGTTGGGAGATCGGTGGCCGAGCTAAAATTCCACAGCATGCCCTTCCTCGATGCCGTGGGAGACGGCGGTTGCTGCGCCGCGTATCCCGAGAGGGATAATGACATAGCAGGGACCACGGCTAAAAATGAGGCCAGGTGATGCCTTGTTTCAAGTTTTTCGTGTAACTTTTTTGTGCAAGAACACAAAACGCACATGGAGTCGTCCGCAGACCTTCAGCGGACTGTTGGAATCGTTGCAGTGTAAATAGGAAAACGACAAGACAAAAGACACTCTCAAGGACAGTCAGAAGACCAAAATCGGTGTCGTGTATCTTTAGTGTACCTAACAAGTTGGACAGGCACTGCCAAATCTTCAGGCGGCTAAACTAACTCATCTTCGTAATCGTTGGGTGTCTGCACTGAAGGAGATGAGACCAGGCGAAGAATACTCGTTTCTTCAACCTTTCCTTAGTAGGCATTTTCGAGTTTTCAGGAATAGTCTTCAGCTTGGTGTCACAAGAGATGATGTCATGGCGTTTAGCTACCGTAACACTCTTGGCACTATTCATCTCTTTTGAGCGCCTCTTACGTTTTCGGCGACGCCTTTTTCTTTGGGAAAAGTTTCCTACCATCGTATAGTATACGCTGCCATCGACTGTAGTGCGAAAGCTTCACACGGCTGAACTAGGATATATTCTCGGCGCCATTGCTAGTGTTGTGCTTCTCGGAGAGAACTGTAGTCCCGATGCTTGTAAAGCTAACACACTCACCTATAGAAATGTCTTTTCAGTTTTGGGTGGTCTGCCGCTGTCGTGAATAGCCTCTTTTGCCTCCTGTTCTCTTTGAGAAGCTTCATTCTCTTGTACTCAGTGACGCGTTCCTCGTCCTCAAGCTCTATTCGACGGGTGCAAACATCTAGCGCCTTGCGACGCGATATCAACATTCTTTTCGAAGCACCTCAGTCTGAAGCGCTTTTCGACGCGTCGTCTCCGATGTACTTCGCCATTCTGCGCCTTGTGCTGGGCTCAACACCAGACGCTTCGCGACTTGCCTCGGCGTACTGCTCTCTAGCGCACACTTTAGTGTCGATAGCCTCGGTGTCCTGCTCTTTCTGACGGACTATACGGCGTCTTGTTCTATATGACCCACTTCAGCGTCTTGCGTGCCTGCCTCATCCTCTATTACTTTATGACAGGCTTCAGACTCTTGCACTTCGCGAAGTGCTTCTTTCTCTTGCGCATCTTCTAAATCGAATTTCACCGGCTTTTGTAATGACACTTAGGACAGCCTGTTCTCTTGTCTTGTTTCCTCATTGTTTAGGATATATATACATGTTTTTTTTCTGTTTCCACCAAGGTTTTATTTTAAGCAGGCTGTGTGAAGAAATGTGTGCAATATTCTTTAAAAAACAGCGAAAAATGCTCTTTGCTCGCCACCTTCCCAGTTGCTTTTTCTGTAGTGGCAGGCATCACAAGAGGGTCGAAGACAGTATTTTGAACTGTATTTATGAAACCTAAATAATTAACCTTTTCTTTAGTGAAGTTAGGCAGCCAATTGAAAATGGACAATTTATGTTCTTCATATGAAGAACCCACTGCCACTTTTCGATTTTAGAAAAGTGGTCCCTAGTAATGACAGCGAAATGATGAAATTTTCCTAAATTTTGCGGCGACGACGAAACCGAAGCGCCAAAGCGCGCCACTCCCTTATTATTTTGAGACATTCGAAATTAGGGAGCTTTGTTATATCAACCATGAATCGACTTCATCCTGTGGGTGTGTGGGCTGCGCTTGCAAATACAGCACGCATAACGCACATTCGTTTAAGAAAGGGCGGAAACCGCTCCCCAGCAACCGCTGTTTTGAACAGTTGCGTCATTGTAGTCGTCTGCTTGTTGCGTGTATTGGCCCTTTGGTTCTGGTTTGCCCGCAGGATTTCGGGAAAGTTCGTTAATTCGCAGGTATTACTGCAGGCCCCTTTTTCAAAATCTCAAAGCGGCAATAGGTTCTTCGCATGAAGGACTTCAATTCTCCCGTTTGACTTAATAGCCCAACTTCCCTAATTAAAGTAAATAATAAACAGATCTAATTACTGCTAGAACTGATGTCTTCAACTTCTTTAGAATATTTGTCGCTAAAGAAAAAGCAACTCTCAAGACAGCAAGCATATAGCTCTTTTTGCTGATTTTCGAAGAAGATTGGACACATTTGTTGAAACAGCCTGCATGCAGTGTATAGGCTTTCGGAAAATTAGACACCTTATACATAGTCACTTTCCTTCGGATGATTGCATCAACAGAAGAATAAAAGGAAAGAGCCCCTTAATTTCTAAAGCCGATGCTATAGTAGTATATTTGCACTGAAGTCTCCCCGGACAAATTGTTGACTAAATCTTCACCGAACTGTTCTATTTACTCGTCTTCATGGGTGTGCCTTGGAGCATATCCTTTGTGCTCCAAAGTACCAACATGAAGGCGAAGAAATGAAATAGTATATCTTGGAGCATACCCCTTGTGCTACAAAATACAGCCCCTTTATTACGCAGCCTTCCAGACTTTCTCTTTTCGTGGCCTTCCGCGGAAAAGATCCCCGAAAACTTTCCTCCATATTCAGAAACCCTCCTTGACTTGAACTTGACATGCAGTTGCTTTAAACCAGCACGTTTGTGCTGCCTTCGCACCGCCTAAACAACACGCGTTCCCGACGGGTTTGTGCTGCATTGAAGGCGGTTGTAAGTCATGTTCAAATCAGAGTGGGAGATGATTTAGACTCAAACAAATAATTTTAAAGAAACCCGACGTTTAGAAACTGACGTGCTCATTTCCTCAGGGGTGACTGCGGAGCTATGTGGCAGCGGCCTACGTATAGCAGCAGCCGTAGCAGCCCGCTGCTACGTAGCTCTGCAGTCACCCCTGAGGAAAGAACCAAGTCGGTTTTAAAACGCCGGGTTTCTTCAAAACCTTTCGTTGGAGTCTAAATTATAACCCAGTGTCATACCCAACCAGACATACTTCTGTCGAATGTTTACACTCAAGTCAGAGTGTTTCTGAATAGGGGGGTCAGAGACGGAATAAAATGACGCAAGACGAAAAACGTAACCACAAGCGCTCAATATGCCTCTTCTAGTTGACTTCGCCGGAAAAGTAGCTGGATGACCATGCCTCCGATGTTTTTTGAAGATGGACTGCTTAGGAAATCTGGGTTCAATCCGGCCTAGAGATGTCCTAGCTTTTGTTCCCCCGATTTTTATAGTAAGGGGTGACTATGGTTGACCGCTTGTATCTTATATAGTGACCCCGAAAAACCAGAGAGGTGCTTGCCGCCATTGGCTACCGCAGACCGATGTTGCAACCTCGTCGTATTCCTCGTACTCAAACTGGTGCGGAACCACGAATACCGACGGCGTCGCCCCTTGAGCCTCACGAGGATGTCGTCACCCTCAATAGAGAAGTCTCAACCCTCCGCATGGGCCTCTACACTGTCTGTTTGTTGTGAACTAAAAGAATGTATTCTTCGGTTCCGAACCTCAACATGCCTCATACGCACGCCTGCTCATCTTCCTTCTTTAGTCAACTGCTTGTCGAATGCATTTTTTTACATTACCGCGTATAGCGCGTACGCGCTACATGACCCATACATCAATTCCTCACCTTAATTTCAAGATTCGGTAGGTTACAGGAAAGGAGTTCGCGTACACAATACGTAGACGCCGACTCACACGCTAGTTACCCTGACATTTAGTCTCAGAGCAATGGCACGGTTCCATAAGGAAGAACTCACCCGGCTGAACCGTGGGCACGGAGAAGCTTCAGGGTATTTCTGCTTCAAGACTGCCCGCCACCAGCGTGTTGCCTCGCGCTGCTCGTCTTTCTCGTCCTCGAAACGATGTCTCTTTGAAGCGTCCTGATGATGGTAATGATGTCTCTACTATGGCTCATACCCACTTGTGGTTGATTGCAAAAGATTGATAATGGGAATTTTCTACAGAACAAAATGAAGCTTCAACACGATGTTTCTTCTTCCTCAGATATATTAATTTATATGGGGGGGTTAAAGCCCCAAAACCACCATACACTTTAAGACAAAATTACCCGAAAAAAGGAGTAACGGAGCCCAATAGGCGCGTGCGATGAAAGGGATAAACCGTTGAGGAGCAACCACAGACGGAAGCGTGCCGCGCGAAACCACTTGCAAACACGCTCCAAAGGGATGAACCACCCGGGGATTGCAGGCAGCGCGAAAAGCGTTGCCAAAGTGACCAGCCCTTCCTTCTCCTCCTCTGCTGGCACAGTCTTTCCCCTTATTTTGCCGGCGACGGTTCGCGTTGCGTCGCGCTCGGAGTGCTCGACCACGGCAGCCTGGATTCGACGATCTAAGACGACGTGGTGCTTGTGCGTACGCTTGGATGAGCGTGGGCTGCTGCTTTTGCATTTCTCTGCACCCATGAAGTCTGGAGCAAGTCTTGACACGTCACCACGCCGCGCTGTATATCTCCGGCTTCAAGATAGTCACGACCAACACACAACAGCAACAGTAGGGAAGGCCAGTATGGGGGCCGAAAAGGCTGCAGGCCTATCAGATATATACTTCAGTCAGACTCAGGGCAGAAAACAGCGCTGGATTCTAAGGCAAGTAGGTTATCATTCTTTATTCTTTTCTACTTGTCACGTGTGCGATACGGATCGTGCTTGCTGGCAACGGGCTCGGTCGTGTATATCGCACGCACGAAACGCATCGCGAAGGTCAGCTTCGGCGTCTGCAGTTAACCTGTGCTTTGCGACCACCTGGAAATTTGGCCCCGCCACGCTGGTCTAGTGGCTAAGGTACTCGGCTGCTGACCCGCAAGTCACGGGTTCAAATCCCGGCTGTGGCGGCTGCATTTCCGACGGAGGCGGAAATGTTGTAGGCCCGTGTACTCAGATTTGGGTGCACGTTAAATAACCCCAGGTGGTCAAAAATTTCTGAAGCCCTCCACTACGGCGTCTCTCATAATCAAATAGTGGTTTTGGGACGTTAAACCCCACAAATCAATCAAATCAATCAGCCTGGAAATCGGCCGCCACTGCCGTCGGCCTCCCGTACGCTCGCTCATCGAGTGCCTCGCTGTCTTCACCGCCGCGATGAGCTCCGGGCTGACGATATTGGGCTGAGACCTCGTCGGTGTGTTGCGAGTCGTCGAAAACACGTTGCGGGTTGGTTGTAGTTCGTCGCGCACTGTAAGTGCACCAGCCCGGGCTGGAGGGGCCTTCGATAGCTTCGGAGCTTAGTGAAAATCGGTCGTCATTACAGTTGGCTCCCGCATCAGTCGGTCGCAAGAAGCTTGGCACCGTCCGCTGGCCGCGGCGGCGGACTCGCCTTTGCGTGCTGCACTCGCACTCGTTCGAGTTTGTGGAAAAGCGCCGCATTACCGTCGATTTCTCCGGCGCTAGCTCCAAACCAGCTCGGCGCTGTTCGTGGCGGTGGCCAAGCGTACGCTCGCTCTCCTGTTCGAAGTTCACTGGCGGCAGACACCTCGTGTACAGCGCCGTGTTCGGTCTCGCGTTCGCTTACTCGAGCTGAACGACGTTGCTCGCTTAGGACTTGCCGACTTGATAGCGGCACGGTGGTTCGCGGAGTTGTGGCTGTGGCCTCCGCTCCAAAACTGCTGCGCTACGGGGATCGAAATAAATTTTTGACGATGTGTGACATCACGGTGAAAATATTAGCATGTCATATCTCCCGTATGTTTTCATTTCACCTTGCACGTATTTCTCATATGCATTTGTATTCATCCTCTGTCACGTGTGACTCACTATTTTATATATTGTGCAGCCGTGGGCCCACCCCGTGCTGAAGACTCTGTGCGCTGGCGTCTGCGATGCCTGTCATCCATCTCTTTCGTCAAAGCACCTTCAGAAGGACTGTGCGAGACGTGAAGGTAAAGTTATTTGTGTGTCATATTTTAACGCTTGTTTTTATATTAACATGCACGTACCTGTCATATGCGTGCATCTTCATCTTCTGTCACGTGTGTCTAACTATTTTATTATATTATTGTACGTGCAGCCATGGGAACACAACAGTCAGAAGGCTGCGTGCGCTGGCGTCTGCAATGCCTGTAATCTATCGCTTCCGTCGGAGGAGCTCCACAAGGAGTGAACAAGATTTGACAACGAGACTGGAATTGTACACTTCACCATGAATTCACTTAAGTGAATGGAGAAACTTCATGTGTATGTAGAAAAATAGGATTTCGTTGTCTTACTTTTGTCTCTTGTTGTTGCCGTGACTGCGAAAGCAGTTACACATAGGTGGCTAACTACTTTTTCGCTTTTCTGCGCAATTTATTGCTCACTGCGCAAAAAAAAAACAGGCGAAAAAAGTATTAGGCTAGGCGGAAAATAAACAAAGAACAATGTTTTAACCGGGGACAAAAAGTTCATCCGATTGGAGTACTTGAGTGGATCAACCGTTCGTCCGGCAAGGTGCAACTGCGAGGACTAACGGTTGCCCGGTAATGTGTAAATGTGGGAATTAGCAGTTGTCCTATGAGGTGCAAATGTGAGGACAATACGTTAGTCCTTTGAAGTGAATTGTTGGACTAACGGTTACTCATTAGGGTGTAAATTTGAGGACTAAATGTTAGCCTATTGAGCTCGTCTGTGGGGACTAACAATTATACCCGGTGCCGTTAGTCTTTAAAGAGATCAATGGTTGCGGCAGCCCCATTAGTTCCCAAAAGGACGAACCACTCTTTACACCCTTTTGCCTTAGAGTGTATGATTATGAGAGACGCTGTAGTAGAAGGCCCCGGAAATTTCGACCACCTGGGGTTCTTTAACATGCATTCAAATCTGAGCACACGGGCTTACAACATTTCCGCCTCCATCGGAAATGCAGTCGCCGAAGCCGGGATTCGATACCGCGACGTGCGGGTCAGCAGCCGAGTACCTTTGCCACTAGACCACTGCGGTGGGGCTCAGATATATTATCAGAACGAGCTATGTTTTTTTTTAATTTAAAGCATACAGAATAAACAGGATGCGAGCTGGCATAAAAAATTAGTTTAAAAACTGGAATTAGGTCGCCCCAAGAAAAAAACACAATGAATTGCATTGCGTTCCCTTCTTGCAAGTCATAAGTATACACCATATAAACAACGATAGATCGAGACCCACATGACAACAACGTGCTTACGTAATGACGACACAAGAGATGAGTGCCCGTACAGCGCACTTTGCTTCAAGACATCACGTCATTGATCTACGTACTGTATACGCGAACTCCCTCTTTTATACGTCCGTCTGTCTCGTATGCTTGGCCGTCACGCTCCAGCCAGTTGATGTACAAGTCCCACCACTGCCACCTTTCCGAACCTCTTGCATGATTTGAGGAGTTCGAGGTGGCCTGGTGGCCTGTTTGAGGTCCTCGGTTATACCACATCACCTCAAGTGCTGGCTCACCCACTTCTCATGGAGCCCGCGCCATTACGGCAAACTCTGAAATGCGCGCCGAATTATCACGGCATTAAGCTTCGACAATAAAACTCTGTACGTGGCCATTTCGCTTGGTGCAACTCGCCTTTGGCCTCCACCCACTGTGGGGGATCGGCCAAAACTTATGGTGCTTTAGAAAAAGGGAGATTGTAGAGTACCCACTGAAATCAAGTAAAGTTGAAACTGCCTTTATGAAAACTGCATGCTGCCAGGAGAAGTTTCATTGCTATTATTAAGTGCAGCTGACTGCACTAATTGATACTTCTTCCAATTCTTTTCTTAGAACGAGGTGCATTATCCCATTCAAGGGCCAGTAAGTGGGGTCTAATTTTTTTTAATGTCATCACACAAGCTCGCCAATTAATACAGTAAACCTTGGTTATCGTAGACGCCGTATTGGAGGGCTGCTGACATTTCGACCCCCTGGGGCTCTTTAACGTGCACCCAAATATGAGCACACATGCCTACAGCATTTCTTCCACTTCAATCGGAAATGCAGCCGCCGCAGCCGGAATTCGACCCCGCGACCTGCGGGTCAGCCGCCCAGTACCTTAGCCACTACACCACCGCGGCGGGGCATGGAGGAGAGTGTTGAAACTTTCTCTTTATTAAAGGCCTTTAGTTCCATTATGCTAGAAGCGCCGACTGGTGTAGGGAAGCATAGTATAGCCATGTTTACGATAAAAAAAATTTCGTGCTGGGCGAAGCAACATTATTTTAAAAAAAAGACAAATAAAGCCCCCCCCCCCAAAAAAAAGAAAAACATGATCAACGACCATAAAAATTCGCAAGCGCATCAGCGAAAAAGCAAGCCCAAATCCGCTTATAATAGGCGGAACTGGCAACTCTGCCGCTAAGAGAAGGGCGCTCTTCGAACTGCGCTTCTTCCACGCACCACTATGACTACAGTGATCTAGAATAGCACGTACTCATGTCGAGGATGCTCTGCTCAATCGTTGGCTGTGGACTGGGACGTATCGCTGACATCGCGTCGCGTTTCCGAAGAGGGCGGAGTCACGACGATGGTCTACGGCTACCGCGTCCCTGGCGGAGATGGGTGGCTAGACCACGTGAAAATGCAAAACCTGCTGAAACGAATGCGCTAACCGGTGTAACTTGCTTATTATAGCACTTGTTCGCCAAATTATTGTGGCAACATGTCCACATAGCAAAACTGCGCACATTTTTCTTCATAACGATATTTGAACCTCGGGGTTGTTTAGTCTCCTTTCAAATATTGCGAATATTTCATACTGTTGATGCATAATTTATTACTTTTTGTGTCTTACTGTCTACATTATCATTATTAATAATATATTCACGAACACAAAATAACTCGGTGAATATAGATAGAAGGTAAGTAAACCGGAACTGCCATCCAGCGAAAATACGCGTGATCTACACCCGCAGGAGATCCCAGCATAGTCGATCGCACCAAGACAATCTTCAAGTGTCCCTCTAAATTTTACCGAACCCCATCAAAATTTCTTGAAATGTTGCCACCCTGAAAAATCTGCAAGGCTCCATAAAATGCAGGTGAAATTCATAACTTCTCGCTATGAAACTTCGTTCCTGGCGAGTTCTTTTGACGCAGTACATTAGGATTTTGTTCTTTTTGGACGCAGTGCTAACACTGCAGAGCGAATGCAACCGGCGCTCAGCTGCAGTATAGCAACCAAGAACAAGCAGGCGTGACTGCATACCAATATGCCGACGAGGATGCACCCGCTGCTCTTTTTGGGCAGAGGTGCAGGAGTACAAAGGATCAGCACTCCGTTTTGGGGGGTGACGTGCATTTATTAGCCTTCACTGAATAGATATTTCTTTGGGAATGATGATCTCCACCTCTCTCGTCATCGTTAACACTTACGGCCGAATACTTGCCCCCGCTGCTTGTTGCTTGCCGCCCACGGCTTGTTGCCACCGTGGAAGCACAAAACGAAAAAAACGTGTCACCGTTTGTTGATTATTATAAAATCTGTAACACCACATATGTCTAACTACACCTGCACGTATGAATGTGAAGTGATTAAATAAATAAGTGAAGGTATATATCGGCATGCGGGTTATTGCGTGCCGACAGACGCAGTCAAAACGTGCTATCGAGAGCAATGTCACGTGGAACACCAAATGCATATTTATTCAACAAGTTATTGTATTTATTTGCGAATTCATCATTACAATTTATTTATTTATTAATTTATGCTATCAAGGCCAAAAAGCTATACAGAGGGGTATGGGCGAACAAAAACAAATACTGAAAAAAAATGAAATCCGGAATATACGTGTGATGTTTCTGGGTTATGTAGTTATATATAACGCTGTAACTATTTACGAACAGAAGTAAGAGGGTAGTAAAGAACCACGAGCACGTTTTGCTAGCGTTGGTATACAACGTTATCTAAGTTATTTCGGAAGCAAGCGTTGTACTTGATGCCAGCTGTCGATCCGGGAAGGTGGTTCCAGTCTACTGATTTGCGGGGAGCGAAGGACTGTGAACAAATTTGTGTCTGAAATGATGGTACACCTACTTTGCGGGAATGATCTAGCCTGGGGGAAGAGAGAGGTAGAGAAGATATGATTTCGTCGCGTACATTTGGGCAATGGTGAAAACATTTATAAGCATAACAATGTAACCTGGCGAGGAGATGCTACAGATGATAAAATAAGAGTGTTTTTTATGGTGGTGACTATTGCAGTACGATTGTATTTAGTTAAAAAAGTGGCCAGCGAGGTTTTGTTCGAGCTCAAGTGCATCAATTAGGTTAGCCGATTATGGGTCCGAGATGGCTGATGCGTATTCTATAGTTTGCTACGAACAAGCGTTTTCTATAATATTAGTTTTAGAGATGTGGGGGCAGTGGAGAAATTATGGCGCAGGTAGCCTAACATGCTCTTAGCACTGTTAAATGTGGTACTGATATGGAGCGACCAAGTTGAAAAAGAGGTTATATGAACGCTAAAGTAGTGGTATGACGTCACTTGTTCGAGCAAAATGCTATTTAGATAATATATAGCGGGAAAACTTGATGATGCGCGAGAAAAGCGTAAGGCTGTACACTTGGTTGAATTAAGCTGCATTATCCATGAGTTACATTATTATATCAAGGAAGTGAGCTCATTTTGTAGAATACAAGAATATTTCACGTCATTACCTTCTTGAAAAATTTGCAGTCATATGCGAATCGGTGTGTGTTAGAAACTACACAACTAGAAAAGCCATTAATATAAATTAGGAACAAAAGAGGGCCTAATACATATTCTTGAGGCACAGGAAGTAGTATTGTTAGCATTTACAAACTGATGGGAGCGTTCACAAAGGAAGTATTCAAGCCAATAAATAAGGCTATAACCAAGATTTAGTCTGCCTAATTTAAAGAGTAATAGTTTGTGGCATACTTTTTCCGAAGCCTTCGCAAAACAGAGGAAGATTCACTCAATAGTTGAGCGGTGATCAAAAAAATATGAACCATATGGATAACTGAAGCCAGCAGCATTTCGCACGATAAGCCTTTACTGGAAGCCATGCTGTGTGTTGGTAAAAATATGAATTAGTTTCTAGGAAGTTTGCAGTGCCCGAGTACATTATGTGCTCTAATACTATACTTAGAATGCTAGTAAGTGGTAGGGGCTGGAAATTGATAGGAGAATTTTTTTGCTGAACCACCTTCCCAATCGTCCGCAAGCAAAATTGCAAGAGTTGAGAGTCTACTGAAAAATCTTAGAAACCAGTATAAAGCAGTACGTTTTAGCACATTTCAGTATGTTTTATTAGGTCAATGCCTGGGCTGGAACCTAATTTTTGCTGGTCAATTATTTTTTCAGTGCCATAGGTTTCGACTATTATAGGATTCATAGTAATGTAGTAAGTATATGTTTAAGGAAACTGGTGTTGGTTGATAAAACAAAATAGCTGCAAAAAGTGGAGTTTAATATTATTGGGCATTCTGCATCTATGATAGCGAAACCAAATCGTCTATTAAGTTCATGATATCTGAAGCATTAATGGTATCTGAAAACTTCTTGGGATCAGTGGTAAGAATATTAGGTAAAAGTACTTTGAAAAAAGTTGTATCTATAGCGCCTTTAAGTGCAAATACGCAAGTGCCAATGGCATTATTGTAGGCTTCCCATCTTTCGGGAGTACCGGACATTTTGGCAGTGCGGTAAAAACGTTTCTTTCTGTTAGACAGCATTTTAAGGTACGAGTTGTACTATGGCGCTCTTGAGTGTGATGAGATTTTTCGTAGCGGTATATGCTTGTCCGTCCATTTCATTATTTTATCTAAAAACGCTTCCAGGTAGCTTCTAAAGAGTGATCATCAAAACCACTCCCTCCCCCCGCCAAAAAAAAACAAAAAAACTCGGCAAGCTCCAGGTTATAGCATTGAAGTTAGCGTTCTTTTGGTCGTGGATGTATTTAGGGATTACTTTAGCCAGTGTAGTATTGGTGAGAATGTCGAATGAAAACGATAAGGGGTCACCAAGCCCGGCTAAGTACGCGATCTGTGAGGCGAGGTTCGGTCGAGTGGTAAGCACTAAATAAAGAATGTTTGCAGTAGTTTTAGTAATTATTGTTGGTGGAGATACTAGTTGAGAGTAGGTGAAAATGGCGCAAGTGTTCACAAAATCAGTGCTTGTATTAGATAACAAGCTTTGAATAGGAGGATTGGAAGACCGAGATATGTTTAGAAAGTTGAAGTCACTAAGTAGGCAGATAGATGCCGTCGTGTGCCGTTTGTACACAGCATTTATCACGTCGTATAGATTATCGTTAAAATGGGCAGAACAATTCGGAGGGTGGTAGCATACCCCAAAAATGAGCTTTGGTGCGCTAGTCTTACCCATGCTCAGACAAGCTCAAGATCTCTTATTACGCTAACAGCATAAAAACTGAGGCATAAAAACTGAGGCCGAAGGCACTTGAAGAAGCAGCAATCACTCTTTGTTCAGTTTGTTGCCATGTTGCACGGACGTCGGGTATGCCTCTTAAAATATGATTAATTCTAAGTGAGCGGTCTTTGAGGTCGTCCATACGAGCCTCTAATATCTACTGTTCGGAGGTTAGCTGCTGAATGGTGCACTGGTATTAGCACTGTCCAAGCCCGACGCAACCACGACGTTGTGGATGGTGTCAGCTCCGTAGTCATAGAAGTGGTAACGCTTGTACAACACGAAGTCGCGTTTAATGTGTTTGACTTAATAACTATGGGGCTCCGAACATTTGCATTCAGCGACCTTCGTTTGTTAATCGTAGGACAGATGTGTCGAGGCAATGTCAAGTTCAGTGCCTTCAAGAGATTTGCAACGACTCTCAATTTGTTTCAAGCGCTGAAGAGCATCAAGTAATTTAGATCGAGAGATTCCTGGCTTGTTTTAATTGCGTTAGCATCAGCGCAAAGTTTGGCTTGTCCGATTGAGAGGGAAGTCGTTTTTTTTTCGTTTGAGTCCTTCAGCGATTCAGTAAACCCAGCCTTTTCTGGAATTCACATTCAGCTTCGGAGGGGGTGGTCGATTGCGGGTTGGGATCAAAGTTACCTTCAACATAGCCACAGCATACTAGTGATAAAAAAGAATCGAAACAGTCACAGGCAATGTTATGCATCACACTTCGCCAAGGCAGTAAAACGAGAATCTATGGCACAATTTTTAGCGAAAACAGAGTCTTGGCTACACACCTGTGGTGTCAAGAGCAGAAAAATTTCAGCCATGCTAGCGTAATGGCTTCTGTCTTGTCCACTGCAGTCTCTCGGGGGTTTGAGGCACTGTATATGCCGGCACAGCTGCGATGTAGCTGCCTTGGTGACAGGCTTTGTTGATAGCAGGCACGACGACAGGGTATCGTCGCTCGGCGTAGACACATGCGTGGTCGCGTTGTTCACTTAGCACATCATTTGGAGTAGAGCCCCGCGCGTGCGGACCACGGTGCAAGAATACTTCAGGTGAGTGAACGACGCGAAGCGAGCGCTTGGCGGGGAGGGACTGATTATGTCCTCTTTTGCGGCGTGCCGTTAGATGGCTCGCCGGACTGAGGACCGTGGCGGGCTACTGGCAAATTCTTCGAAGCACATGAGCGACGATTTCCAAATCTGAGAAAACCGGGTAATCGTGCGATATCAACCACGTGACACGCATAGAGCAGCGCCGCGAAAGAGAGGGTGATAAGAGAGGATGTTGACGATGCGGCGAGGGTGTTGTGGCGACGATAAATGATCACCGCTACTTTTCTACATCATGGGGCTTTCCTACACCGAGACGGGGGAAGGAGAAGACGGGGCATAAAGCCCCCTTTTACCGGGACATCCGGGGCGTAAAGCTTCCATGGCAAAGTTTCTAGCGCCATCTCCCAGGCTCCCAGCGAAGCAGAACATTATCGGGCAGCGCATTGTCCCGGCGTTCGCTCACCTAAAGCAATATTGCACCTTGTTGTGGACCGACAGGATGCGAAGGGATCCCAAAACACGTCACCCTAAACGGCAGCGCTCTTGGTGCGGAGGGCAGACGCACTTTAGACATGCTGGCGCAATGGCTCCTGACTTAAACACGTCACCCTAAACAGCAGCGCTCTTGGTGTGGAGGGCAGACGGACTTTGGGCATGCTGGCGCAATGGCTCCTGACTTGCCCACCGACACTTTTTATTTTCCTCTCTTGCTGTAATGCCCGTCCTGCTTGCGGTGTGCTTTATGATATGATATGCCTATGATATATAATGACATCGTGGTTTAATTTTTCTGCAGAGAGGTTTTACAGAATGCATACACAAGTGCAGACAATAATTTGATTTCTATTTATAAGTCACGCGATATAAAAACAAAGTGAGCACATTTTAAACGCACCTAAACCAGAATGAATGAAACTATAATTTACTTATGATGTGATTTGCTCTGATCCTTTGTGGTTTTTTGATAGATGCTTAAGATTGAGTGCGGTGCATGTAATGGTCCTGCATATCAATACATCGGATTCTTCACGTAGTCTACCCGTGAACAATCTAGGAAGCCGCACGGCCTGAAAAATACGGCGCAAGGGTTTCATTTTTTCCCGCCACATAAGCTTGTAAGTCATGCGATGCGAGGCACGATGAGACGGCTGCGTTCGAAGGCATGGTGATTCTGCACCCTAATCAGAACACGTGAGGAACCTCGTATGTATATCATATCATAAAGAACGCCGCAAGGAGGAGGGGCATTACAGAAAGAGAGAAAAATAAAAATACAAACATGCCAAAACATTTCCATGTGGACACATTTTTTCCATGAGCGCCCGTTGGCGGTGTTCGTGTGCTTCTAAAGGTAGAGTCACAATCTTTTTGAGAGGGAACACGGCAGCGCGTAGGTTTCAGAGCTCTGAGCGCTTTCAAGCGGTGGCAGCGAGAATTATCGCTCATGTGCAGTGCGGCCAGGCTGCAAAAGTTCTGCCGTCGCACGCGTTGCGTCAGACGAGCTAGCCCGTGTCGTCTGCTGCACGCGCACGGCAGTAGGAAAGCCGCGTGCCCCAAAGTGGCAACAATGTATAACTCCCATTCGCGTTCCACCCAATATACAAATAAGCTTGAAAATATGTTATGTTTTTCTGGCGTTTTCTGAGTTATCGTTTTATCTATCAGTAGGCACTTTCTCCGATGAACATTTCGTGTTCTAGCATGACCTGGCACCGGTGCACATTGTAACAGTAATGAACGAATGCATAGAAAAACGCCGCATCACGGTGCTCTTCCGGCAAGCATGAGAATTTGTGAGAATAAGTGGGAATAAACATGGAATCAGTTATGGTGCGCATCTCTACTTACGCGGCGACTACATACAAACTCAAGATTCCCCAGGAGAGACAGTATCCTCGAAGGCATTGTAACTTAAGGTCACTATTTTTTATACCTTCCTGAATGGCAGCCGGGATTTTGTTCTTCAAAAAGGGACAAGACAAAGTACTGGTGAAAGATTAAGTGAAACTACTCCAGAATACTGATAGAACTTCATTAAACGTACCAGTCTTTCGTCAAACGTGTACCGAATAACGGTTCAGGTGTTTGCGTTCCTTCTCCTGATCGTTGTTGATTGATATGTGGGGTTTAACGTCTCAAAACCATCATATGATTATGAGAGACGCCGTAGTGGTGGGCTCCGGAAATTTCGACCACCTGGGGTTCTTTAACGTGCACACAAATCTGAGCCCACGGGCCTACAACATTTCCGCCTCCATCGGAAATGCAGCCGCCGCAGTCGGGATTCGAACCCGCGACCTGCGAGTCAGCAGCTGAATACCTTAGCCACTAGACCACCGCAGCGGGGCCTCCTGATTGTTGTACGACTAAAAGAACGCAGGAAAAAGAAGAGAAAGATGAAAACCAAGGGACACGGCAGGCATAAAAGATAAGCTGTTTGAACTGAAAACACCAAAATTTTTCTTGGAATGATGATAGGATTGCCAAGAAGGCCGAAAATCAACTAGCAGATGAAACACGAGGGCTGCGGTGTCGTGATGGGTGCGAAGTGAAGCTACCCCTCTTGCGCATGCGCTCAGATACTGTGACGTGTCGTCTAATAGCACTGGTAGTACCGAAAGCCACGCGTTCCTGTGTTCACTCTAAAAAAAGGTTGCCACTGTACATTCATTTTCTCTCCTGTCAATAATCACCGGTACGCTGAATCCTTGCTACGAGTTCTCTGAAACTGTTGCACGGAAGTGATCCCTGAACAGATAACCGATTGGGCTCCAAAACATTGGGTTTTTCACGTAAAGGTTATTCAGTTTTTCCGCTGGTGTGTTTTGTATCAAACTAAAGATTAACGTCTGATGATGACAATTTAAGTGAGGGCATCAAACGAGTTTCTTGGCCTAAGGCGACTGAAGAATAGCGCCGTTTTTTGAGCAATCGCCAACAGGCGCCCGGGCATTCATGGGTGACGGACAGCACCTTTAAGTGAATATGCATCTTGTCAACGATCAATATGCTTTAGTGAAACTTGTTTTTCAGCTAGCTGGTGCATTTTAGGTGAAAGGAAAGAGCGTCAACTTGCAACAAAATTTATCCTTGCCAAACCACCGCAGTATATGCACCATACAACACATGCGTCGGCTTTTCTAGTAATTTCGTTGTCAACGAAGGCTCTGTCGGGCCTCTGGGTGGTTAACATGCGTGACACCCCCAAAAATTTTGGTGCCGAAGCTGCGGCGTCAGCTTTTCTACTCCCATGCAACAGCCCAGAAAGGAGGTGATCCTTCTCTCCGTTAAAAACGCGATGTGTAGCGCCACAAGAAATGCAATATGGCTATCCTTGCGGTGATCTCCCGTACGCATGGAGTAGTCACCGCATGTGTTGCCGCTGGTTGCTGCGGCTTGCCGGCTACAATAATTTACTTCGGCATCAAACTTCCCATACAGTAAAAAAGCTCAAGCCTGCATTCACAAAGTGTGAAGCACACGACATGATTTTGCATCGGATTCTAAGTGCCACGCCACCAGTGGAGGAGCCGGAGCGGGCATGTTTCATCGTACTTGAACGTCAGATCGGCCGTCCGGCTTGCGTCCAACACAGCAGACTTATATGGCCGTGGATCCCACGACCGTATTAAAGCGTCAAGCAGCATGGGAGGGAGGTAATGTCACACCGCAGGTGCCGTCCCCCCCCCCCCGGTCCCCATGACCAAGTAGTAGGTAGTAGAGTTGCGCCAAGGTACGCAATCTTGGGCTCTGTCGCTATGCGGGAAAGCAACTCTCCATCTACGCCGGGGCCGCGCTCGCGGAATGTGGCGAGTATGTTTTGTTAAATGCGAAGCATTTCCTAGCGAACTTACGCAACTTTGAGCATATCTATCTATCTATCTATCTATCTATCTATCTATCTATCTATCTATCTATCTATCTATCTATCTATCTATCTATCTATCTATCTATCTATCTATCTATCTAGCCGCCTACAACATTTATCTCTCCTGGCCGTTTGGATAACGGCATCGACACCAAAATCGGTAAGGCATAACATAATTCAATGACGAGCATTAGTAATTAGAGAAAACTTCAAAATGACCACATTTATGTCACAAATTACATGATTTACATTGCATGGTCTTGCTGCTCTTGCACTGGTTTTGTTCACATGACATATTGCAAAACTGGTATGGTATGGCATCTGCATGGCGAACGTACGTAACACACCCTAACGTGGAAATCATGACATGCATGCCATGTATGTCATGACTACACGCCACGTTCATGGTGAGCTCGTTATCATTTCCCTAGCTTCACATATACCGAATATCGCATTACGGGACGTGAATGGATGATGGGGGTATATGACTGGTTCAACCATGATAGTCATGAGATGCATTTCATGTAAGAACATGACTACATGCCACGCTCATGATGCACTCTCGGCCGTTTCGCTAGCTTCACATATACGAATTTTGTTGTTACATGACGCGAACGGATCGCGAAGGTAAATGTCACGTTCAAACTTGATAACAATGACATGGGTGTCATGTGAAACATGACTACTTGCTACGCTCATAATGCGCTCGTGGTCGCTTCGATAGCTTCACATGTACCAAATTTGGTGTTACGTGACGTGAATAGAGGATGAAGGCAAATGACACGTTCAAACATGATAATCATGATATGCGTGTCACGTAAAACATGACTACAAGCTACGCTCATAGCGTGCTCGCAGCCGTTCGACTAGCTCCCCTTATATCCAATTTAGTATTACTTGACACTAATGGACCACGAAGGTAAATGACATGTCCAAACATGATAATCATGATATGCATGTCATGTAAAACATGACTCCTAGATATGCTCATAGTGCGCTTGTGCCCGTTTCGCTAGCTCCATATATCTTGGAGCAACTTGGTATCACGTGACGTGAATAGATGACGAACGTAAACGACACGTCGAAACTTCATAATGATGACATGGAAGTCATGTGCAAGTTCATTTACATCCGCCTCGTAAAATATTACTGATTTTTAAAGTGATATATCAACCTTCCTCATTCGTGCTTCACATATCATTAATTCCCGCTGTACGTGGGATCTGCCAATGTTTTTTTTTCGTGGGAAGCATTTCTTAGCGAACTTTGGCGACTTGACCGGACCTATCTATCTATCTATCTATCTATCTATCTATCTATCTATCTATCTATCTATCTATCTATCTATCTATCTATCTATCTATCTATCTATCTATCTATCTATCTATCTATCTATCTATCGGTGAAGACAAGAGTGTTGAAGGCACTGACAAAAAGCAGACTGCGGTATTATTATTTTATGCTCTGTATTACACACTGTATTAACACTGTATTATTATTTTATTAAATACTGTACTTCTTGCCGTCAAGTAAGGCCTCGTTGACTGTCAGCCCTGCTACCCATATTTAAAAATTCATTTGCACAATATAATTAGCAACAATAATTTCTGGTGTCGCAATGGTCATTTTTAATGCAAATCAGCGTTATTTCGGTTGGTTCAAACCCGTTGGAATGATGCGCATAACAGTGCAGGTTTCCTGAAATGTCTTTCAGTCTAAGCATTACTTGTACCCACTGCTTGTGTTCCAATTCTATTAACTCACAAGCGTTTGAAGGTTACGAGCTGTGCCACTGGATCTTTGACACTGGTCCTTTGCGCCCAGTCTTGTTATTGTTTTTCCTAGTCACTCCATATTTTGCTGCCCATCAAACGAGCATATTTCATTTCTTTATATTTGTTTTCCTCTCTCGCCAAAGTGAGTGTGGAGGTCAAGCAAGAAAATTTCTCGCTTCCTGTGACAGCACCACTGTCTGTGTAGTCACGTCAGTCAGAGAAAATGAAATAAAGCAGCTGCATTTTGTAATAAAAAACATGGATCCATTTCACTGAGTGTACTCTAGTAAATGAACATTTTAGCTCACCTTGTACAAATTAACAGTGAATGCGCTCGGCCAATGACACAGAACACTTAGGAATTAAAGTATTCCCGAATTCGGTTACACAAGTTTAGGCACCGCAGTATTCATGTAATTGTTTCACTCAAAACATAACCCTTGGTGGTATTTTACTGCATACATTCTAACACGACCTCGTTCCTATTACTTGCGGTATGAAACGGGAGGGAGAAGAATATAAGAAAGAAATCTAACTTTATTTTCCTGACACTATAAGCCCCGAGCGTCGTTGCCCTTTGTGAGAGCAACCAACGCGAAAGGCGGACCCAGTTCTTGACAGTGATCAAGTTCTACAGCAGACAGGCGGCTCCACTATTTTTTCGTGGGAACCAACAGATGCCGTGTTTTTCTCATTCTGGAAACGTCATCAGACAGCGTTTTGCTCTTGAGCTCACTCCATGCACTCGCTGTAGACTTTCGAAAGACGAATGCACTATGTCCCTTCAGTGAGGCAGGTGCCTATGTGAACAGTAAGAGGAAAACAATACTGCATAGAAGGACATCTTGCTACAGTAAAAACACACTAACGTATAGACGCATGCATCAAAATGAAATAGGCATCAGAGAAATAAGAACGCCGGCGGCGACATCTCGTGATGCTGAGATCAGTCGCAGTATCCTTGCAAATGCCGTATGGCCAAAGCAAAGCTCAGTTTCAGCATAGAGGAAAGATACAATAGCAATTAAAGAATGAAATAGGATAAACACTTAACTTACAACTGGTGTTCATTACGTCAGCCTACACTACATTGTAGGGCCCCCATAACGATCACGTGACACAAAATAAAAAATAAGCACATCCCACGTACTATGAGAATTGATGATATACGAAGCACAATTGAAAAGCTTAATATGTCACATTAAAATCAGCACAACATTATGAGGCGGAAGTAAATTATGCCATAAATGGCTTCCATGTAATGAATATCATGTTTACGCCTGGCATTTGTGTTCGCTGTCCATTCACGTGACGTAATACCGAATTTGGTATATGTGAAGCTAGTGAAACGGCCGTGAGCGTGCTATGAGCGTCGCATGTATTCATGTTTTACATGACACGCATGTCATGAATACCATGTTTGAACGTGTCATTTACTTTCGTCGTACATTCACGTCACGTAATACCAAATTTGATATATGTGAACTAGCGAAACAGCCGCGAGCGCATCGTGAGCATGGTATGTGGTCATGTCTTTACATAACACACATGCCATGATTACCATGTTCTCACCAGTCATATACCTTTGTCATACATTCATGTCACTTAATATCACACTTGATATAAGAAACGTAATACCAAGTTTAATATATGTGAAGGCAGCGAAAAGACCATGCGCGCATCACAAGCGTGGCATGCAGTCATGTCCTTACATGACATGCATGCCAGGATCAAAATGTATGCACCATTCACATACCTACACCATCCATTCACCCCACGTAATACCGATTTATATATATGTGAAGCTAGCGAAAAGGCCGCTAGCGTATCACGAGCGTGACATGTTGACATGTTCTTACATGTCACGCAAGTCATGATTTTAACGTTATGATCTGTCACTTATGTTCTTCATGCAGTCACGTCATACTTTACCAAGTTTGCAATATGTCATATGATCAAAACTACCGCAGGGACAGCAAGACGATGCCATGTAAATTATGACATACATGTCATAGTTTTCATGCTATGAGTAGTCACTTATGCTCGTCATACAGTCATATAATGCCATACCAATGTCGGTATAGATTCCATTATCCAATTGGCCAGGAGAGTTATCGGGACAGAGCAAGCGGGGCCACAGGTGTGACATCAAGCACCATGAAAAGCTGGTTGAGTGTGACAAAAAGGTAATATATGATGCGCCATTATTGTGTGGAAAATGCTATGTCGGGCAGATGGGTCGGTGTTTGGACAATAGATTGTTAGATCATAAGGCTTAATTGAGAGGGACACCTTGTTATAATCTTTCTTTACATTGCAGGGAGTGCGGCTGCGCACCCTTCCTATCAGAAACTAAGGTGTTCGTACGATTAGAAGGAAACGATGCATGAGAATTTGAGGAGGCGATATATTATTATTATTATATCATGGTTCCAGCAGAAATCGAATCCCAGCAGCCTGCGTGCAATCAAGTATACCACAGAGGTGCGCTAACACGTCCCCGAACTGCTTTTCATGTAGACCGTAATGTCTGTGCGACGTCAATTGTGGTTGCACTGCTGACTAATTCAATTTTATAAACAGTACACATGTACTCCTATCATACAGCCGTCAAGTCGGGTTAAAACAATTGTAGTGAAGCGCCATTTACAGCAGCTCATTTGCCTAGCAGTGTCCAGGACTGCCATCGGCCTCACTGGCACAAGTGCTACATATCAGCTGAAAACTTCTGGTGTTGCTAATACCCATGTGACAGTTGGCATGGTTACGCAACAGTTGACATGTGATTGTTTAACATATATTTCTGCGTACAACATTTGTACATATTTTAGCATCATTTTTTAACGTTTCCCTCAATAAAAACAACACGGCCACCTTTTTTCCGCATGCTTCGCGTAACATAGATTCGCAAGGTATGTGGAATCTTTCAGAAATTTTTTTTTAACTTTGTGGCGTCTTTGTACTCACACACATACAATCGCACTCACCCAAATATATAAAGCATGGCTGAATCCCTCCCATCTCGGAAAAATTTTTTGGCTTCGGCCCTGTTACAACCGCGACCATTTTCGCTAATAGCACAGAAGTTACGATTTCACCAGGGGTTTTTCGGCCTACGCGCTACATGTCCAGCCCATTTCCATTGATTCTTCTTGATTTCGACTATGATATTCTTAACCACGCTTTGTTCCTTGACCCACTTTGCTCTATTTTTGTCGCTTACCACTGAATGCAGAGATGTTACTTGTGCTTGACTCGTTCTTGACTCAAGGTAGTCTTGCCACACACCATAAATTGTTCTCGAACTTGCGGATGACCTGAAGGCGACTTGGCTCGATCGAAGTCAGGACCAGCTTCAAGTCAGCTGTGGAGATAGCCTAAAAGCGACTTCATGCGTTATTCCAACTTGGCCACCTCTCGAATGAATGTTGCGCGGAGGTTGGCTGCTGTTGAGTTTGCTTGCCATGACATAAGCGTAGCATTTGGTGAGGTGCACTGCCTGCCGAAGATTATTAGACCCACTTTACGTGACCGAAGAAATCCAATGCACTTGTTCGACGAGCAACAATTCCACGCTTGGTAAAAATTCACGAATAACGCCGGGTGGCAGCTGCTGGCTATATTGCTGCACCGTGAAAGTGGTGGCAACTCAAGACAGTCTGTGCCTCCAGTGTTACAGCTACTGACGGCACTCAGGTTTTACGGCACTGGCACATTCCCAACAGTCACCAGGAATCTAGTCTGCATTTGTAGTCAACAGTGTGCCGTGCAGTCAGAAAAGTTATGCTACTCATCGCAAAGCACGTGTACGTGATGCTGGTACGCTTTCCGCAGCCGGCGGATCTTCCTAAAGTTATGCGGGGCTTTTGTGAAGTAGGTGAGTTCCCTGGCGTTACAGGATCCGATGACTGCACACACGTGCGTTTTAATAGCCCCGGTGATGACGACGCCGAAGTGCTGCGTAGCCACATAGGCTATTTGTGTTTATAAAACACGACGACATTTTTTGTCGTTTTCGTCTCTTTCGGTCGAAAATTGACTCAGCGCTATGTCTGTGTGTCTCGTCTATTCTTTCGTCTCGTCTAGGGCGCTGTTTCTCGCTCAGACAGGCATTGTTGCAGCAGAACGCTACGAAAAATTCCACAAAAAAAACAGCAACACAGGTGCCCCTTTCACTGGTTTCCGAACCATGTGCCTCACCCGTCACCATCATGCTGCGAGACCTTGCGGCACTACGTGAGACAAAATTCCGCCGAGGGCAATGTCTTGACCCCCACTTTTTCTCTTCTTTACCAAGCTCAACAAAAGTATACGAATCACTTTTGCTCCCAGAATTTGTTGTTTTTTTATTTTTTCATATAGAACTGCGACTTAGCCCGCTACAAGCATGTTCACAGGCAAATAGAAAGGCGAATACCTTGAAAATCGCGTTACCTCGCTAGCCAGACCAGCACAAATACACGCCGTAGCGTTCGATTGAAAAAAAAAATGGCCCCGTATCTGCATGTAATCTGCAAAAGTCGTCGAAAGACGATAGTCTTGCGTGTGGAGAGAGTGAACAAAACATGTATTTGGTGTTATGCGCAAGAAAATCGGTAAATGGTATTCTGCAGGCGCTGCGTTAGAGTGCCTCGAGCCTGCAGCGGAAGCGAACGAGCACATCAACTCATGCCACCCGTGAAACATGAGCGCCACCTGGCAGTTTTTTTTTTTGTAAACAAAGCGCGTGGCCCTGAGACAGGCACGCGCCCGTCTCAGAGGTGATACGGTGTAGAACGCAAGGCGACGGGTAGGGGCCAGCACCGTGTCTTCTTAGCAAAGCGTTGGAAACACTCGCATTTCCGTGCAAGCATTGCATGATCAGCGCAGCGTGATAAGCGCTACGGTCCTTAGAATTACTTATGTATGCCTTTTCTAGTAAAAGGCGAACATGCAAAATATATACGTGTTGTTATGGTGCCTCAGATATGCGCAATATCTGATTTTTAAATGACAATCGCACACGTACAAACGCTGATCCTTGAGAAACATTGGTGGGCGCGTCGGATGAGGTCGGCCGTTCGGGGTATCAGCTGGTGCAGTTTAAAATATTCGGTTCGCGGTAACGGTGGACAAACAGACAAACGTACAGACATATAGACAGACAGACAGACCGAAGTTTTTGCGTCGAAGGTCCCCAAGAAAGACTATCGTCTTTAAAAACGACGAAATAACCCACAGCGATGCTTGTTTCGCCTCCAAACAAGCACGGGTGCAGAGACACGCTGCAGTTGGGTGGCGACTAAAACCAGCGGGCAACGGACACTTTAGAGAAGCAACACTGCGCATCGCTGCGGTGGCAGGCACCAGGTCCCACTCGTTAGCCGTGAAATCGCAAAAATATGCTTGTGGCACTTCGTTTTCATAGTTATTTTGAAATATACGATCTTTTTTTTTTGTTGTAACACGTGTCGTGAACAACTTCATTATTAACCTCGTTACCAGGCGAGCAACGTCTTTCTGCTTTGAAGCTCGTTCGTTACTTGACCAAGCAAGACAGCCTGAACACCTATGAAACACGAAGGCGAACTTGGGCGTTTTGAAGTCCGCTGCTTGCTTCACGCCGACTTACTCAAGTTAGGTCGAAAGCACGAGCCAAGTAACATCTCTGAATTCGGGGATTAGTTTACCCCTATCATTTTCCTTTCCATTGGTCACTGCGTCATCCATAGTTTAGGCTGAAGCCTCTTTGTAAGCCTCCATGTTTCTGCTCCTTCGGTAAGTAGAAGTAAGATGCAGCTGTTATATACCTTCCTCTTGAGGGATAGTGGCAAGCTATTTGAGGATTCTTGCCGATTGTGCTCCACTCTATTATTATTCTTCTAGTTACTTCAATGTCGTGCTTCCGCTTCGTGGTTACTATCTGTCCTGAGTAGACGTACTCCTTTGCAACTTCAAGTGCACTCCTACAAACTCGAAGCGATGTTCTCTTTCGAGGCTGCTATGTATTGCTTTAGTTTTCTGTAGATTATTTTAAGACCTACCTTTCGGCTATCCTTATCTCATTTAGTAACCATGAGTTTCAATTCGTCTCCTGAGTTACTCAGCAATTCAACGTCATCGGCGAAGCGCAGGTGACTAAATTATTCTCCAATTACTCAATTACTCTGATATCTTACTCTTCTCATTTTAGGTCCCTGATAACTTCCTGTAAGCGCACGGCAAATATCATTGGGGAGATCGTATCCCCTTCTGTTATACCCTTATTTAGTGGTATTCGGTCACTTTCTTTATGGAGCCTATGGGGGCAGTTCATCCTCTGTAGATTTATTCCAGAATGTTTAGATACGCTTCGTTCACGCCCTGATTCAGCAGTGTCTGCATGACTGCTGATATCTCTACTAAATCAAAGGCCTTCTTTTACTCTATGAAGGCTGTGGGGATGGGTGTATTCTGAGCATTCCTCCATCACGTGATTGATAATATGAATGTGGTCGACTGTTGAGTAGCCTGTTCAAAATTGCGCTTGTTCCTTTGGTTGATTGAATTCTCATTTCTTAATGCTGTTAGCAATCACCTTTGTAAATACCTTGTATACGAAGCAGAGCAAGATGAAGACTTGTAATTTTTCGAGTCCTTGTCGTCCCCTTTCTTATGGATTAAGTTGATGTAAGAATTCTTCCGAGCTTCTGGTACCCTTCCCGTCAAAAAATACTTCGTAAACAAGGTGGCTAGTTTTTCTAACACAATCTGTCCTTCGTCTTTCAGCAGATCCGATGTCACCCGATCCTCACCAGCAGCTTTGACTCTTTGTATTCCCTCCGAGGCTTTCCGCACTTCATCTGTCATTACTAGTGGGATGTCGCCTGGGTTACTGCTAGTTCTTACATTATGGTCGTGGTTGTGCTGGCTACACTACAAATCTCTGTAAAACTCCTCCAATACCTTGACAATGCTATTCATATTAGTAGTTCATTTGCCTTCTTTGCCCCTTAGTACTTACATCTGGTTTTTGCCTAACCCAAGTTTTCTCTTGAGTGCTTTGACGCTTCTTCCACCTTTTAAGAGCATATCCAGTTCTATCCATGTTATACCTTCTCACATTGGATACATTACGCTTATTATAAAACTTCGAAAGCTCTGGCAGTTCGACTTTGTCGGTTGTATTTGAGGCTTTCATGTTTTGGCGTTTCTTCATGACGTTCTTCGTCTCCTGAGACAACTTCCTAGTGTCCTGTCTAAGTACCATACCTCCAACTTCCACTGCACACTGCGTAATGATACTTGTCAGATAGTCATTTATTGCGCCAAAGCTAATGCTCGTTTTCTAGATAAGAGCCAAGTGTCTGTTCTGAAGTGAGACTCAGAATTCCTGTACTTTTTGTCATTGCTAACTCGTTGGTTGGCTTCTTGCGTATCAGTTTCCATCGTTCCTTCTTCAAGTCTAGACAAGTTATATACCTTACCATTCTGTGGTCTCTGGATTGTACTTTGCCAAGCACTCGCACATCATGCATGATCTCTGGGTGTGCACTCAGTATAGAGCTTATTTTGTTCTTACTTTTTCCACCAGGGCTCCTCCTTGTCCTTCTTGTTCACTAAATTCCGTTATATATATTCAAGATCCGTAAAATATTGCGCTCTGCGAATTCCACAAATAACTCCCCTCTCGAATTTGCAGTACCGATACCATATTCTCCTATGGTCTGGTCTCCGGCAAGCTTCTTCCCTACCTTGGCATTCAAGAAGTATAGTGAACATCAAATTGATCATGTCTCAATTCAGGCCAAGTCTGTAAACCAATAGACTCTAGGTATTTGAGCTTTCAGTCGTTTTTTCGCTATCTACATAGTTTTTGATTAAACGCGAAGCATCGATCACACATTAATAAATCAGAAACTCGTATTTGTCGCGGAGCTCGCATAACGTAAGCATTTGGTGCCAGCTGCACATAAAAACGATGGACAACATAGTAGACTACTGCGCTTGCGGGTATCCTCTGAACTTGTTCGGTCACCCCTCTAATCGTTTCTGCCGACACAAATCATTTCACCCAAATCAAGCTATGGTCCTTCTTTTTTTTACTTCCACATTTTAGTAATCGGAGATGAATTCAATATTAGTAGACTTATGCCAAAATTATTCGATTTCAAAGGCAATAAAAACCATGTTTGCTTCGTTAAAAAACGTGATATTGCCCCACCGCGGTGGTCTAGTGGTTACGGTACTCGGCTGCTGACCCGCAAGTCGCGGGATTGAATCCCGGCGGCGGCGGCTGCATTTCTGATGGAGGCGAAAATGTTGTAGGCCCGTGGGCTCAGATTTGGGCGTACGTTAAAGACCCCAGGTGGTTGAAATTTCCGGTGCCCTCCACTACGGCGTCTCTCATAATTATATGATGATTTTGGAACGTTAACCCCCACATATCAATCAAATCATCAAATCAAAGACGTGATATTTAGCACAGTACGTCACACCCTGGTGACCTTCACGTGCGTGGGTGCACGACACTGGAGAGAGGAAGATGAGTAAAGCGCTACCTTCTGCAACTCTTGTGGGAGCACAACTCAGTGCCAAATATTATGCTGTATGTTACAAACGTCGGCTTCGTACGAGCCACGTTTGAACTGTAATATACCTGAAGGAGAGGTGTCACGAATGCAAGCATTGTTATCTTTTCACCAGCAAACCATTTCAACGACCAATGTCAAGATTGTATTGTCGTGCGAACGACGCATGAGACAGGGCGTCCGCAACGGCGATAAATAGCGCGGCACACTGTGCAATCAGAGTAGCGCTTCGTGTAAGTTACGTGCATTAACAAAAAGACACGCAGTATGAAAAATAAAATTGATGGAAAGGGTTAAAATAATCATATCTCACGGAAAAGACTACTTACCAAAAACGACTTGGTTCTGTGCAGAAGAGGCCCACTGGAACATTCTGGCAGAATTTTGGTGTCGTACTATAACCGCCGTGGCTTCCCAAAACAATGGGGCCCCCATGTGTTTCCAAAAGACGGCGTTCAACAGACCATTTTCAAGCAACCGAGCGCCACCAATGGGCGCGCAAGCACTCATGGAAAATGTGTGAACGCCGCAGCAGCCACCGCAATGAGTGCGCGACAGCGCGGGCCTCGCTTTCCACCTGCGCTGTGCAAGCACTCCTTACACAGTGATTTGGAAAGGTGCAAAATATTGCATGGTTCACCCACGTAGTTTAGTGTTTAGCTGAGCCGTCCTCTCGACAATTTCTATTGGTCTCAGTGTCAGTTTAGCGGTTCAGAAGCTTCACCTCCTTTGTTTCTTTTTCTTTTTTGTGTGTGTCAGTGTTTTTGGACATACATGAAAACAAAAAAGGTAGAAATCGGTTGCCTCTGAAGTGCAGGAGTGGTGTATGATTGGCAGATACAGCGGTGACCTACCGTTACTGAAGGTGATATGCCTCTGAAATTTCTCGCGTTATCTGACTAGGTTGATGGCACGAAATTGCTATGCTTTTGTGCATGATAACATAATGAATTGGATGAAAATTTCCATGACTAACATAGTGAGGTTAAATGAGAGGACTGAATTCAATGAATTTCTATGGCGCTAAGGCGCGCGTCAATAAACTGACCAGTCTGGCCGATGTGAAAGTCGTCCAACCTTGGTACAAACACGACGCACCATGGCCGCCCTGCGCGAGATTTCAGTGCATTCGGTGCAGCAGTGCATCGAAGCTAATCGGTGAAGGCACACAGGCATTGCTATTCTCCGTTCACCACTCAAGGTCGTTGCTACGGTCACCTCTTCAGTGATTATAACAATGCTCACAAGATGGCGCGCCGCCACCCGAGGCGTCTGTGTTAGAAGGCCCGGGCGCTCACCCCCTCGCGAATACGTCCACTTCGTTCTCATCGCTTCGCAAGCACGGCAGCATGTGAAAAGTTCCTACGATGAGTGTTACTCACGGGTACCAATACTCTCCAAAGCACCTTCACCTGCCCGCTCTCAAACCCGTTGAAATGCACCTGATAGCGCCACGTCTGCCACTTATGAGCATCAGGCGTAAAGGGGCTCGTGGTGAACGTGCGAATCGACGTGGCACTGTGCAGTCTGTCGCGGAACGTGCCCGACAAAGCTGCTTCGACGTATACATCATGCACCGTCTCCTTAACAAGTCTTTCTACAGAAATCGTCTCGCCAAGAAAGGCCCCATGCGCCTCGGAGCAAGCGCCTCTAACATCGTTCCTTTCGTAGATATGGCGGTGATGTTCCTTAGTTTTGTTGTTGAATTGCTTCTTTCTTCCTTGTCTTCCCTCTTTGTATCAATTTGTTTCTATTTTTCTTTCTAATTCTTTCCTTTTTTACTATATCTTTCTAGTTATCGCTTTGGCCTGCTTTATGCAGAGCAGTGACATTATACAAAATCTCGGGTTCCTGAAATGCTCCGTACTTATTATCATCATCAGGGTGCTCGAGGAACACGAGAAAGGAGAGTTATCGGACGCTCAGCAAGCACCAGATGGCTTCGCTATACGCAGTTTCGCCTGCGTTATGCCAAGAGTGATGACTGCAGCATACCATCAAAGCATACTGCATCACATGACAGCCCATGCACCTAAAGTGTTCCGCACTCAAAACCAAGAAGCTGCTCCACGATAGTGGGTTAACTGGCGACCACTGCGAAGCGTCATGGTTCGGGTAACTTCATTACCTGGAAGTATATGGGTCGGATATGAAAAAAAGCTATTGCAAGAGCACGTAGCGAAGTGCAGTGTGAGGTTATAAAATAGCGCCGAACGGGAAATATTCTAGAGCTATGAGGAAAGGGTCTGGCTACTCTTGCAAGCCTTCGTCACTTCGGTTTGCTTTCACGCTCACCGTCATATTGCCCTGCGGTGGTGACACCCGCTTCGGAATTGACAACTTTCAGGGCATTAGCAAGCAAGTGGGAGTTGTTGCAAATAAAGGAGAAAGAACGGGCTGCAGGCACGAGCATGAACCAGGCGCTCTAGCTCGCTAACTTTTTCTTTGACCTTCGATGTAGCCAGACGATCAGGTCCGGGTGTCCTTCTACGTTTATTCACACACTTCGTTCTGGTGCCGAAAGTCACCCGGTCATCTGGCCCTCATCTTTCGACAATGAGCCAACTCCGAGTACAGCGTGGCTTCTACCGGACAAACATAACTAAAGCAATATCGACTATCGACACACTACTGGCAAACTCGATGACCCCTGCTCACAAGCTCCAGGTGCGCATCAACAGCATTGTGGTAAAACACGCCCACTTCATCACCTACGACAAGGAAATTCAAGCTGCGCAATACGGTGAAGACCTCGAGGCAGACTTGACAACCGCCAGCGCATACGAATATCGGGTCATCTGCGCTGAAGGAAGGGTTCGACGGGCTTCCAAGCTTCAGTCGCCAACCCCACACGCATACGTCGACGTCACTACCGCTCCACTCAGTGACCCCCTCGCCGGCACTTTGCAGCCGGCCGCGACTTCGCCTTCGCCTGGCCTTGCGACTCCCACAACGCCGTCTTGACTCGCACAGCCCAAGCTGCACATCCCGAGTTTCTCAGGCGAACAACGCGACTGGGAAGGATTTTGGGACCAGTTTCAAGCCAGTATTCACAACAACGACTGGATCGTGAAAATCAACAAGTTTCAATGTTTATTGACATACCTGACTGGAGCAGCGAAGGCAGCCATTCAGAGTATTCGCCTGGCTGAAGCGAACTATGAAATCGCCATTCATATCCTGTCGGACTGTTTCGGTCGCCATGACATGCTAGTCGACGGCCATCTCGACAGTTTGCTGTCACTCGCACCACTCCGAAGTTTCGCCGACGTGACCAAGCTACGAAATCTATACGATGAAGCCACCTTCCACACGAACGCCCTAGACGGTGTCGAAGTGTCTCCAGGAGGGAATAAGACGATTCTGTGGCACATCTTCTTGAAGACGTCACCTCCAGACCTGAGCATCCTCTATCGCCAACGACAAAAAGAAATCATGCTAACTGAGAACGCCACAGCATTCTGGGAAACCCAGTCACAAGTGAAAGACCTCCTGAGCTTCATCAAAGTACAAGAAGACATACGGGAGAAAAGCGATCTCCAGGAACCGATACCATATACAAGCCGGAGGCCTCCGCAGCGAGATTTGCTGATCCGTCAGCCACCCTTGCCATCCGCTGCGGCTTTATTGCCTAAACTTTGATCCGCTCACAACCCTGCGTCTTATGCACCTCTCCTGAGCACATTCTTCAGGAATGCTCCGAACGTCTTTCTCTGAAAGATATGCGGAAGGGGCTTCACGCAGAGAAGCTATGCTTTCGCTGCGCCAAATACAACCATTTCGCTGCAAATCACCACACCGCCAAAACCCTTCATTGCCACCGATGCACGGCACGACATCAAACTTCTCTGAGCGCAATCAACAATGAAACGAACAACTCACAGCGTCCAACAGCACGTCGGTACGACAAGGTTATGGCTAATGGTCCACCACCACCCCTTCTAGGCCCATAATTTCTCTTTCCACTATGCTCACGATTCCTCTCGTACCAACGTCACACCAGGCCACAACTTCACTTTCGACCGGCTTCTCGACCCCTCTCGTAACGACACCACAGCAGGCCCCGACTTTGCTTTCGACCAGCCTCCGAACTCCTCCCGCATCGACGTCGAAGCAAGCGACAACTTCGCCTTCCAGTGGCCTGCTGACATCAACGTCGACCACAACTCGAACGAGTTTTGAGCGCACGCCGAAAGACCTGCCGCTTTCCACGTGATCCACGGCGCTTCAGCGCAAAGACTCATCTAGAAGGTACGCCATGGAGGTCTAGATGTTCATGGGAAACCCCGGGTACACCATGCGCATCGACCACAAGGACCCAGTTTCCTGTCGTCTCAGCTGCAGCTCACCAAGACAGTGTCTCGTGCCAGACGAAGAGGGCAAACGCACATACTGCCCGTCGCGCAGCCCCGTGCACCCCAGAGCAGCGAGCAGCAGCGCCGTTACGAGTGGCACTCAATTGAGGACATGCACCCCATGAACATTCACAACGCCACCGAACATCACATGAAGATGGCACCTGACGCCAGAAACCTGCACCTGATGTACAAGCACCACACCACGCAGCTCCAGCACTAAGGCATGCGCCTCATGCAAAAAACAGGACAAAACTAGGACTCTCGTGAAGCGGGATTGACTGTGATCAACAAGTCGTCGGGAGACTCCCGCAGTGATGTCACCAAATGCGCCGCCACAACTCGTAATGACGCTCTCAAAGACGTCAGCTCCATGTGCGCCTTCGTTCGCGACACCAGGACGGACGCTGATAAGCTGCTACTGGCAAGGGAGAATGCGGATGAAATTCAGATGCCTTTGGACGCCGCCGAGAGGGCCATCCTTGGCGAGGTCACCACCCGACGGAACCAGGATGACTCCGCGTCGTCATTCTCATCGAGCGAAGAACAATTGTTTTTCATCCAAAACTTGTCCAGCTCGGATGCACCTGTGAGCCAGGCACACGCTCAGGACCACCTCGCCCCCGAACTGGAGCATATTCGCGCCGCACCTGCAGAGGTTTGACATAAAACGCCAACGGCCAAGGTTAACGATGATTATCAGGAATCTTTCCGAATGTACAAGAGCAGACTAAATTCAGACCCATGATACTACAAAAATTGACGCAAGAGGCGCAAAAGCCCCCAGCATGAGTTGCGGCATCGTGTCGACGTGACCTGCAGCGCTAAGGAGAGAAGCAAGCGTACCGGGTCTCGAGACTAAATATAAAGGATACCAAACGTCACCGCGAAGTCCTCTAAACACTGTAGTTTGAATTGACGGCTCCCTGCACAAGAGAAGCCACCGCCTCCCCAAGCTTCATCGTCATTAGCAACCACTTCATCGTCTCCGTGTAGCACCTCCCTCCTCCACTTATTCGCATCTTGTTCGCAGATGTTCGCCTCAACTTCTGCCGCTGGGCCCCCGAATATTGCCGCGAGTTAGGTGGCCTCGGGAGTGTGTTGTAAATAAAGGAGAGAAAAGGGGCGGTGGGCATGAACATGAGCCAGGGGCGCTGGCTCGCTCAGTTGTTCTTTGACCTACAATGTAACCAGACGATCGGGTCCGGGACCCCTTCATTCTTACAGGGTTGATGTGTGCTCGCAGGGGCAGCCAGACTCTCTATCGATAATTTGGAAATATTCAATGATCTACGCCGCTTTACAAAATTGCAGTTCTTTCGGTTGCGCGCTGGCGTGATGTAGCTCATACTGAGGGCGATAGTATGCTCCTCTCAACAAGCTGTAGACGAACGTTGCTGGAATATACCAGAAACCGTTACATATAACACTGAGATCATTGCACTGCAGCTTACACGTCGTTATGAGCCCCACCACGGTAATCTAGTGTCTAAGGTACTCGGCTGCTGACATGCAGGTCGCTGGATCGAATCCCGGCTGCGGCGGCTGCGTTTCCGATGGAGGCGGAAATGTTGTAGGCCCTTGTGTGTTCTCAGATTTGGGTGCACGTTAAAGAACCCCAGGTGGTCAAAATTTCCGGAGCCCTCTACTACGGCGTATCGCATAATCATATGGTGCTTTTGGGACGTAAACCCCTCATATCAATCAATCAATCAATCAATCAATCAATTACACTTCGTTACGAAAAAAGTGACGTCTTTGCTGGAACGGTGAGTGACCAGATTACGTCAGATTGTGAGGCGCCCTTTACGCGCCAATGAAGTCTACTGGCCTGAAAACACCACGGTATCCAAAAAAACCACTCAGCTACACAAAGGTGCCGATCCACCTCGCAACATTTGGCTCAAAGTGAGAAATACCGCATATCGGCTGGTACTCGCTGGCGGCTTCGCATAAAAGCTATTCCCACAATGCATGAGATATGCCATTTTTTTAATTACAACCTAATTTATGCTTAGACAAAGTACTAGCTGTAGTCAGATGTTATGCCACACGAAGTCCTCTTTGTTCATCTTCGTACCCCGAAATCAAGCTAATTTATTGATGAACGGCACTTTAGTTACCGGTAACAGCGCAAGGAAGGAGTGTGTTTAAATTGTTTGGGCGTTTTTTCTTGTGTTGCATTTGAATGTGCATACACTGCCTTAAAGAAAAGTCAACAGCATAAAACAAGCATTCAAATTTATTTGCGTGACTTGATTTGGTGCAGTCTGAAAGCATGCAGTTGCTTACAGCGTCATACGCAAAATATACAGTTGACTATTTTGTTTTCGTTCTTTTTTGGCATGGGTACAAAATCAACAAAAGCAAAACAGCTATCAACAAGCAATGACTGAGGTTGCAATGACTATTCAACAAAGCAGCTAACAACGTACCCGCATGGAGCTATACAACTACGCGAGCGCTGGTAAGGAAGCAAAAAAGCAAAAACAAGGAAGCACGTTCCGTAAGTTCCTATGCTGCCCATAGGGTACTGTCGTCGTACTCTACATATACTAAACGTTTGTTCTCCAAGGCGTCTGTAGAAACTATGAATGTCCTCGAGCATCACGAGTACTAATAACCACTGTGTTTACAGCTAAATCTTGGCTCAATTTTTTTCCCTAGTTCTCTCCGAATAAAACATAGCGTGACCCATCAAATAATTAAGGAGGCTTACGTAAAGCTCTTCGGTGATTCTCTTAGAACAAGAAGTTTTTGATGCGCACTTTCACTGTAGTGACTTTTAACAGGTGCTAGGAGCATGGTGGTCACGACGTATTTGCGAAGGTTAACGTTACCGCTCAAGCGCAGTGATATCAATTGACGATGAGGCGCGCTAGCAGCGTGATGCTTCCTTTTGTCGCAGTATTCATACAACATTATATACTTGGTAAACATTTTAGCATCTAAATAAGCATTGATAATGTCAGCAATATAGCTATATATAATGCCTCTCAAGCGATTCGGTGCCTCGTGCATTCATGAGGCCACTGCTATTTGCCCAATGGCTATAGGCTTTAAACATTTGTACTGCGTGGCATCTGTCATGTGCCATCTGCTTGGAAAGAAAAACAAGCTACTTCTATCGGCGACGTAATGATGGGGACGACACCTAATGAAAACCCAAAATATCAATAAAGACAGAAATCTTGAGGGTAGTAAACTCATGGATCCTGAAAATCCAAGACTAAAGGAACCCGATAAAAAAAATAATGACCTTGATGACACTAACGATTTTAATGTTTTAAAGATAGTGCTCATAAAATTCATCCACACGTCTATATACTGAGACGTATCGGTTGCGTAACGGAATGACCTGCGTCATAGGTGAAATAAGAGAAACGACTTCACTTGACTGAGTACCGAATGCTAAATTGCAGTCTGCTACTATGCATTACGATATTGGGTGCGCGGCGCACAAGTTACACATGAATGTCACACCAACGGTGGGATTTTTGGCCACCCTACACATTCAGTATTGAAAAGTGTGAAGGGACGCTGAAATGATGAAGGCAATATTTGCGCACACACACTCATACTCTAGTCATAAAATGATCAGCAATTTCAGTCGCTGAGAAAAAAAAGTGTTATTTAGGTTATTGTTATTGTTATTATTTAAGTAATGGTGTTATATAAAAAGCCCCTGATTTTTCACTAAGCAACAAAGAAGCGAGTAAGGCTCCCTTTTTGTGTTTTTGTTACATATCGAGAAAAAAGCTAGTTATCTCACTTCAAATATACATAATACTAGGTGTCCGAGTGTTTTTAATTTCTTCTTTTTTTCGAATAACTTGGAAGTAATAAAAACAATAATAGTGTTCAAGTTGTACATGTTCAATGCTGTTGACCAGGTACCCAACTGAATGTCTAGACACAAATAAATTTCGCTGGCTTTACTTATATACCAAAGCAAAGACGTCAGAATCACTTTCAGTTAAAAGGTGCTATTTGTGAAGCAAAATGTTTTGTTTTAAATAGAAGTTTTTTCCATTTTGCTAACTGGTATAGATTGAGTCAGTGGTTTAGCAAAGCTTTTACGTTTGTAGCTAAATAAGAGCAAGTTCTGATTAAATATTGGTTGAATGGTGAGAAAGTGTACACGAATAAACTAAATAAAAATGATACCTGATAAAGAAGTAATATTTAACAATAAAAGTAGCGTTCAAATATACACTTCTGTTTCCATAGAAAACACTATTAGGAGTAATCGTGAAAACAAGTAATTCGCATAAATACGGACTTGCGACCAACTGAGGTTTTATAACACTATGTTCGAGTCTCTACACACAACGATGATTCACACCACCTCCATTGTTCACATAATCACAGCACTTGAAAATGACTGTATTCACTGGCAGGCTTCCTCTCAAGGTTCAAAGGCACATTTGCATTCCAGAGTCATGCAGAGTAGTCCTTGCTGTGAATGTACGCGACATGCGAAAACTGCAAGAAGTCTGCATAGTTGAAAACAATATAGGCGCAAGTAGAAAACAACAAAGGCTGATGAGTCATGCATGCTGAGTAACCATGACGGAAGTAAATACAGTAGCAAAAGACAGATACAAAAGAGGCAGAAGCATGCTGTAGGCTCTGTCGTCTTTCTTTGTGTCAGTTGTTTCTGCTTGCCTACCTTGTCTATTCAGTGATGCAAAGCCCTGTTATTAATTATTTCAATAGCAACCACATACTTTCTTCTGGTTTTTTTGCAAATTTAAATATGTAGTCTTCTTGCTAAAAAAATGACTGGCAAAACCCACAAAGCTTCCAAGCGGTTGTCGCTGGTTGGGCCTTGGGGGAGGGGGTTGAAATATACTACGGAGATCAACCTAATACCACTTATCTCAGAAATAATCTTTAGTGTAAAAAATATGTGTCCCTCCAGGCGTCGATGCCTGCCTGTCGAGGTGATGCAGCGTAGCAACATACCCACAATTACTGACGTATTGGCACTTTCATTTGTGTCCAAGGCCGTACAATGAATGATGAGTGCTCGTTTGCTTGCATATCACCACGTGGTGGTCCCACATTGACTGTTCGATTGCCAGTGAATAAAAAAACTAACATCACACCCGGCACAAGACGCAAAGCTACTCTTCTGCTGGTCGGTCCGTTGCGAAGGAGGCTGATCCGAGTTTAACGCCGCTGTTGGCGAGATCGCACACCTTGTTGACGAGTGCGTTGAACTTCTCAGGTTGGTCCATGTGCACGTTGTGGCCGCAGTTGTCAAACACCTGCATCGATAGTCCAATAAACAGTAATTTAACGTTTTCGCTGGACGTTATATTGCATTCAAAGTTAATCTGTCGTTGTTAGCTAGCTTTACATGCATCCTCATTTTTCTTTTTTCATTGCTCATCACTTTGTGCATAATCACTTATACTATAGTGAGATAAGTCAAACCTTATTCCCTATTGACAGCCGTCCCTCTCTTTCTTGGTAGCGCAAGATAAAGAGCTGTGGAAGCCAAGGGCCGTTCTCGCTTTTGTGCATCTTTATATTTTTCAAGAAACGTCTGACTGATCATCCCATTTTTCATTGACAAAGAAAGTTTGCTGGATATATTATTTTGAGGGCATATCCATCAAAGCCTGACAACGACTATGCCTTCCCAAGGAACTCAGCAAATTAGATAATTCACCTCTGTCGGAGGAAAGAATTTTACAATATTGACAGAATATAACATCACAGAAGAAGGCCCTAAAAGCGCTACTACTGCTTTTGCGATTGATGGGCTTTCTGAACGGTTGTAGCAAGAACAGCCTTCCCGTGTTCGTTTTTATTTTCTCGTGAGTGCACGTGCGTTCTTGTTTTTTGTCTCTCTACTCCTCTTTTTTGCCTCTATTTCCCCACCCCCTGCGCTGCGTAGCATCCCGAATGCCAATATCTGGTTAATGCCCGGCCTTCCGCTCTCTCTCTCTCTCTCTCTCCTTGCCAATGTTTCTCTTAGGAGAAACGGTATGCACTAGGGAATTTTAGAATACCATTTGCAAGCGCTGCGGGCGTTGTGGGCGAAGCGGGCGCCATAAGAGTTTTAGAATAGCGTTTGCCCTGCTGCGAACCACAACGCACGATCGCAGCGACACCGTAGCCTCGAAACCAGCGCTTGCAGGCCATATGCGGGCCGCCATCACCGCCCGTGGCCTTGAAACCAGCGCTTGCGGGCCACATTCGGGCCGCCATCACCGCACGCAATTTCGGATTTTCTGCGTGTGGTCCGTGAACGCGAACGCCGCCTCGCGTTACGACGCATGCGCAGTGGCAGCGACCACACCGCAAGGGCTCCCGGTGCGCTATTCTAAATCTTCAATATTATAGAAAGGGTTGCGATATTAACGGTAACCATTTGAATATCTGTGCACTAACCCAATAAAAATATTCTTATCTTAGCGACTTTTCAAAGCGTATCTACTTCACTCTATTGTACATTGTCTATTAACTCGCTATGGGGGACTGACTGTATTGCATTAACTTGCTGTTCTCGTAATGCTGCACAGCAGATAACTTTGGTGAAACTTTTAAAATGAAACTCGCACAATTTAATATATTGAGACCTGCGATTCCGGGCCATCACTGCCTTTCACCACGAGCATAAATATTGGATGCTAATTACCCGACAAATGACAAACTAAACATTACTCTACTAATCTTGAATTAGGGCGCACTTTGAAGAGAGGAGTCCGTTAATATGTCTTAAAATGTCTTCCCTATTCAATCGTTCGCATCAACAGTCGGTACTAGTTAAGGATTTCGGAGAGACCCCACCCAGATTGCCGAAGCACCTCCACGACTAAAAAATAATATTAATCCTTCTCACGCACTCGGCCATGTTCTGCGAAAGTGGGATCACCGGCCGCCCAGCTTGTGACGTAAGGACAAAGTGTGTGCCGACTGAGGCAGGCTTGTATACATCCGCAATTGAGAAGGAAACAGCGCAGAATTCTAAAGCTGTATCTGAGTATAGCTATATTCTGCACATTATTTTTTTTCTGTTTACACTCCAAAGTCACTTGTATAATGTTTCATCAGAAATTCTACTTCTCAAGTTAGCTTCATCAGACATTCTGCTTCTTAAGTTAGCTTCTGCCACCGCATTTCCAGGCGTGAGCGGCCGCCATTCATTAAATAGTAGGTCAACATGCAGTAATTGCACATTCTACTGTGATAACAATTATAAACTGTTGCCTGGCAATAATACTTCAGAAATCTGCGAAAATTTTCGTGAGTATAATAACACTCCACAAAATCAGGACTCGACTGAAGAAAGAGCTCTTTTCCGCTATATTATCCTTTGTGCAACAGAGCCTGCTTTACGACTGCAGCGGAATGGTACTGCCGTGAAGCCATACGCTGTGTTTAATTTTATGCTAAGCTTTTCTTTCTAAAGTAGCGTATTTCTTTGTTGATATCGTTCTCCCTCGCCACCGTGGTGGCTCAGAGATTGCTGTGCTCGGATGAAATACGGGAGCTGGAAGCTGGCCGCAAAGGTCGTATTTCGCTGGAGGTGGAATGGAAAAGGTTCGCGTATTATGCGATGTCAGTGTGCTTTAACTTATCCCAGGTGATCGAAATGACCCAAGGCCCTCCCCTATGGCATGACCTATATTATTATTGTGTATTTGTGCATGAAGCCTTAGGAACTGTTGTTAACACTAATATCTTAGGCCCTTACTCACAAACCAACCCCGACCTTTCCTCGAGGTTTGCTTATCAGTTTTAAACTTTTATTGCGTGTGATAAACAAATTGGACCAGTGTTCATAAACCAGTCTTGTCCTTATCTTTCGCCCTGTTACTATCTCTTGTGCTTTTACAAAGCATGTAGAGAGTACAGGAAGTTGAAGAAAGCGTGGGGTAAGACCAAGGTTAGTTTTTGAATACGGGCCTTAGTCTTTCAGATCTCGTAATTTTACGTTTATTCGCTTCACAGTGAAGATATCTTCGTCTACCATGGGTCAACGTAGTAGTAGTAGCAGTAATATTAGGCTTCGTGCAGGTCACGGAACCAGAATGAGGGGAAGGAATTAACAAAGAAATAAAAGGAAGTGATGATGCTTCTAATTCACGATGATGATTATGCTAAATCATCATAGTGTTCCATCAAAATATTGGTGCTGTTACAGTTGATCATCGATTTAACAAAGTTACCAGGACTCGCAAATTCGTTTGTTAAATCAGAAGCTCTGTAAACTTGAGTACGAGATTTTTTGACCCTTTCAAGCGTGAAAAAATTTTGCAGAGTCTCATAAACGCTACCAAGCCTCTGTACTTGCCAATCACTTTCCCATGAGCACTTAAAAAGCGTGTAAGTGAAAGTTAACGCACGCTTTCGACATTTGAGCCTGACCTGCGTGCGTTTGCCAAGTGGTGGAAGAGACCCGAAGCCTGAAAATAAATGCGCAGTCTATCCCACCATGTAGTTTACGTCTGTAGTTTTCTAAGGAGCAAAACTAGAATGCCTCGGTTCCGTCGGCCTCCGCTTCTAGTCTTGCAGTATACTGCCAGACATTCTAGACACCATGAACTTGGTAAAACGTACTTGTATATACATCTGTTTTGCTAAATGCTTCGTTAAATTGCGTAGTTTGTAAAATCCGGTTTTGTGTAATAGAATTTCAAGTGTATTATCCTCATCATCATCATCATTATTATTATTATTATTATTATTATTATTATTATTATTATTATTATTATTATTATTATTATTATTATTATTATTATTATTATTATTATTATTATTATTATTATTATTATTATTATTATTATCTCATTCGCGAATTTTCGCCGCTTAGACTTTCGCTGCCTGACGGCTTTGACGGTTTCTGACTGGTGTAAATGCGTACGAAGCCGGCTTCAGTGGTTCTAGTAGATTAGGTGACTGTTAAGGTAACATCAGTTCACTTTATAAAATTTTATAAAATGCTAATCCACCACTTTTCCAGTCAAAAACAGTGGTAAAGTTTCTTCGTTTCTCAAGTCATCAGCTTTCTTGATTTGCCACGGCCATGCAGATGCGAACAGACATTAAAGAAAACAGAAGCGGGCAGTGTCTCGGCGTGCAACACGGAAAGCTCAATGCGACTTACGCGAGAAATCGCCGAGGGCGACCGATAACCGATACGGTTCGTAAACATTCTCCACAGACATATACTAACATATCACCCACAAAGGCATGCTCGAGAAGGGAACACAGGCGAGAAGGCGATAAAAGGCCGACTTCTGACACGTCAACACAATGCTTACATATGTGCGAGAACGTCGTGACGCAAAACAGTATGCGGGACTTTTTCCCGGTGTTGGCACTCTCCCAGTGCATTTTTCTAACATGTACAGCTTGGTAGTGGTGATGGTGTTTCGCATTGGTGCTTCCACGAGCAATCCAAATAAAACGTTATTCTGCTTACGGTTCTTGGTTTGTAGATGTGTGCTGTCCCAGCAGCTGGCTATCTAAGACAACGTCGAGCTTTCAAAGACTGGGCACGTGCCCAAACTGATCATAACATCTATTTGCCGCAATATACAGCATCTGCTGCTAATGATTTTCTCGGCAAAGGTCTGCAAGTTTACGCCCTATTTGTATCAATAATTAGCATGATCAGCACGGTCATCGATAGAATGACAACTCCATAGGATCGAAGCGCACTGCAAGTTCTGGATAACCGGCAATCAACTCTTGCAAGCATTCATTACCAACCCGGTTTCTAGGTTACTTTCACTACGACAAGCGTAAAAGAACTGGACTCTAAAAAATTTATCTGTTGTGACAGTCTGTGCATGCGTGATAAACGCGGTTATGTGTGAGAGCGTATCACTTTTCTTTCTCCTTCTTCCTTATTGTTTTTCTGCCCTCTTTTCTCTCCTCTAGTGTAAGGCAGCGAATCAAGTGCAACCTGGTTAATCCTTCTGCATTTACTTAGACTTTTGTCTTTATCTCACACAATAGAGCAGCTGTACGGAACAAAAGAAAAATATTCAACAAGGAATCTAAGCAAAAAAGCCAACTGAAAAAAACTTGAAAATTTGAAACAGTATGCGAAAAACACTATTGAACTTGATCAAATTAACACTGATTTCACTAAGATTGATGCAAATAGCATTATTTGAGAACACCATCTATCGTACGCACGTGTGTGCCTGCGTGCGTGTGTGAGCACACAACAGCCTAACGATAACGCTAAGGTACAACAGCCTAACGATCCCGCACCACGCTACGGATGCGTTGATGTAGCGTTCATCTTTGAATGGATGGTTTCTTCTAAAATTCAAGTGCTGTTAGCTACTGGACAACCACCTTCGAGAATAATATCTGTAATCACGATTATCTTATATCTGCCATTTGTACTAATACAGCGTAAGAACTAGTCCCCTTCCAAATTTCTTCATTCATAGACTATTCAAGTGTAAATAAAAGAAACAGCACCTGCGTTCAATGATACGAACTATAAAAGAATAGCAATAAATAAAAAGATGGCACTAAACGAAACTACACACACACGCAGAAAATGTAGTGAGCAGAAAACTTGGTGCCCAGAAATAAAACTATTTTTTTCAGTTCTAGCTTGAGGAAACTCCGCGCGCTTCAGCACGCAGCGGCGAAGACAAGAGTGTTGAAGGCACTGACAGAAAGGAGACTGCGGTATTGCGAGCACGCTTTCCCAGCGACCCAGCAGGGGCTGTCTCTGCACCTGTACGTCGACGTAGCCATTAATCCTGGTCTTCTTGATGTGCTCGGCTGGGCTTCGCGTGATGAATGTGGTCTTGCCATATACGAACGTCACAGGCACTTCGGGATCCAGGTCGAGGAAACGCAGAACCATGGGATTCTTTGTCCAGCCAAAGTACACACTCAGGTTCCGGAACGCTTCTTCACCTCTGCGTAGCACAGGTGATAGAATGGCTGGGTATAGGAACATGTGCATGATACATCACGCAATAAAATCTAGACATATTTCGTACCCCGCTCCTTTCCGGTACAACTGACAGGTAAAAATGGATCAGCGATTCATAAACACTGTGTCTCAGGGTTCTATATCTTCTTGTTTTTTTTTTCTGCTTAAACAAAGGACAGCTGTAGATTTCATTAATATCACATTTATTCTGCTCAACTTCAAGGTGTGCTAGAAACATAGGCCGCAAATATTGTGGAGATAACTCAGACATACTCATTAAATATAATTTGCCCCCAGGGCTCACTCGGACTCGCGCTCACCAAACTCTTCCTCAGCCGCACTCACACACCGTAAATTTTCTTTTTCATCTGGACTAATTCAAGCTCAAACTCACCCACATAATATCAATCACTCGGGCTCACTCAGACTCAAAATCATCGCTTGATTTGACACTGTTTGAGTCAGAGTAAGTCGCCTCGTGAACAGTGGCTTAAATAAAGAAAAAAAAATTATAGAAAGGGGGGGGGACAGAAATCAGACCACGGGGGCCATTATGTTTTTTATTTAAGGTTGTATTTCTTTTATTTTCATAGGAGTTAAAACACGATTTCAAATACAATTTTAAAAAGGAGTATGTCTCTGAACTCGAGTAACTATATTTTCCTGTCCTGTGTTCTTTCAACGGCTCAAGTGGCTTTTGTGATTTTCATTGTTTGACACTGCTGACAGGTATTAAACACATGTACAAACTAAGAAATAATGCACCTTTAATTTAAAAAGTTGAATGCACTATGCTTAACTGTCAAATAACTAAAATGTGTGATGGTCTATAGGAGAGGGGGGGGGGCACTTGCAAGGTGTTGAACAAAAGGGGAGGTCTGGACCCCACCCCCCACCCCCCATTATGTACGCCAATGCTCATTAATAGGTTAGCATGCCATTAGCTTTTGCAACCATCATGTGTATTTTTTTAACGCCAACATCTTGCAAAATCGGTTCAATACGTAACTGCGCATCTTTATCTCGTACATTCAAATACGATTTATCAGTGGTTGAAATCCAGCAATGACATTTTTATTAGAAGAGATTCCTCAAACGAGATATTTATATCAAGGGATTCTTACGAAAGAGTGCATGGGGGGGGGGGGTCAAGGCAACTCCCTACTCCTGGTAACTCAAGTCCCGTATGAATAAATATTCAGCCGGCGTATCAACGCTACGACATTGAAGTATATAAGTATATGAGGGTATACGGCAGTATAAACGCGGGCACTTGAGCCAACATGAAACTGATATTAATGCTGCAAATGGATAGAACTTTAGATCGGAAAAAATATAAAGCACACTCAGACACACTGAAGAAATATATCTCGCGCTAAGGCTTGCTTCGACAGGGACTCGCCCAAAAAACGTTTTTATACCAGAGTCGGCGCATACAACCACGTACATGAGTTTACTCTATAGCTTGTGGTAGTGTAAAGTCGTTAGGAATGCTTTAAAATAGTTCCAGTCTAATGCCAATGCTTCGAGTTTCTCGTGTTTTGATCTTGTCGCTGCCTCGTAAATCAAGCCGAAGAAGAGTATACGACAATTTCACGCGTTCTTTCAGTAATAAAAACTCAGGACGCTGACTTCATGTCATTGTTGTTGCTCTCGTGGTTACCATTATCCGATGCAATTACTCAGCGCTGCAATAAGCAAATGCAATAAGGGTAATATTTATCTTTAGCACTAATTTTCTAGACATGCTCTTTCACCTTAACAGCCGCACAAAGGCTGGAAGACAAGTGTAACGATGACGATAGTTATAGCACGAGAACAAAACGACGACACAGAGACAAGAAGGACACGAAAGACACGAGCACTATCGTCATGCCATACCAACTAGCCCAAGCTGCCACACTTCTAAGTTACAAATGTAACATCGTGAGCGAAGCGCGTTGCCTGAACATGTGTGCATCAGGGCCTGACGCGCCGGCTGTGGCGGTGCACCTGATTCCACGGAGTTACGCATGAGCCATGACCACTTAAAATCACGAACTGTAGTTTCTCCATAACATCATGTGATTTGTTCGCAGCCAAAAAGCGTGCCGTTTTACACCGTTTCGTGTACTGAAATGACGTGTTTTGACATATAAAGCAGGCTTAAGATTCTCGCACAGGAGCACTCTCAACTCAGTGAGCTATATAGGAGTACAGGTCACGCTCTTAGTGTCGCCAGAGTGCTTTGCGTTGTGCCTCTGGTGTTTGTGTTGCTTTTGTCATGGTTGTGTGAGTGTGATATGCGCCTGTATGAAGAGACCATTATGGCCCACAATTTACTGAAATTGCGCATAAGTGGCGGAAACGTTAAGCGTTCTAACCACACACTATCAATTCAAACGCTTAATCTTCCCACCATTCATGCACCAATCCCCGCGAAGGTGCAAAATTCTGTGACGACAGCTGCAGACTCGCACCTTAACTTTCCCTTACCTCCACACTGCATTCATCCTTCTTGCTAGCCTACTCCTTCTTGTAAATTCTACGCCTCTTCCACAGCAGACTTGAACCACATCATGTGGCGCTGCCCTAAGCACCCTCTTCCCCCTTTCCTGAAACGCCTAATTTATAGTGAGGAGCAGTGGGAGGCTGCCCTGCACAGCTCAAGGCCCGACATTCCGGAAGCCATCGTAGAGTGGGCTCAGGCGGTAGAGGAGGTCTACGTCAAATAGTTTCTCCCCACCACCCTCTGTCCTATTACCACCTTTCCTTTAACAAGGAGAAAATAGGTGGTGGTGGTGGTAGTGGTTAGAAGAGGAAGAGGGCGCCTAATTTCTGTAGCCCGGTAGGGAGCACAGTGCAGGGCCTAAGAGCAATAAAGTTGTTCATCCATACTGCATTCGCATAGCAAGTCATCTGGCCATCACGGTTGAACGAACAAGCAGCGGCAGAGATGTATTTCCGGTGCACTCGTGTGTCAGCAGCAGAGTACACCACGCGAATGGTGCAAGTGTGGCGTGTTCGCGTTGCATCATCGTTTACCTTCGTCACCTGAATTGCGGTATTAGTAGGTGAGTTAAGTAAATTCGAAGAACTTCCACGGGCTGGCAGCGCCACGCCTTGTTGGCGGCAAGAAAACTGACGAAAACAGCATTTCCATGTAGCGTCCAGGATACAAAAAAAACGGTACGCAAGCCACAGATGAGTGTGATGACTCACGTAATAAGTCGTAAAAATGTTGTGGATTCGTAATTTATATCTTTTATTACACGGTAGCTGACACGAGAAGTATTTTGCTTTGGGCTAGTTGGTGCATATTACTCATTTTAAAAGGGCGGCGCAACCGCACAAGGCAAAAATACAGTAGAGACAAAGAGCGCTGACTTACAACTCATCTTTTATTGCCACCAACACCATGGCTGCAAACTATGCCTCGTCTGGCTACGCATGTGCAGCCCGTACTCGCCGATTACTTTACATGAGGACCTTGCGGAAACACCCCCTCCCCCCACGGTGGGGTTTATTCTTTAAGAATCTCGACGTTGCCACATTATCTCTGACCAGCATGACTTTTTCTTTCACTCTGCGTGCAAGCGACTAACCCACCCAGCCAGACTGCGTGTATATATATACCGTATTTACTCGCATCATTTCCGCACTTTTTTGCGATTTTGAGTCCCCGAGAAGGGGGTGCGCAAATTACGCGGGCATTTCGCGAATGCCTAGAAAATATTTTGTCACAGTCCTAACGTGCGCAGTATATGCTTTAAAAAAGAAGAAATAAACTGGAGCACATATGAAGCATATATACTTGTTAATTTTGAAGGAATTAGAGCGTACTTTCACCAGTCAGATCTGGCCACACGCGGTTTAGCCCGAGTCACTGATTGCGAAGTCCGATTGGGAATCATCGTCGCCGCCGCTGCCACCACCTTTCCAAAACGCATCGTCCTCGGCTCCATCGAGCGTGTTCGAACGCCCCATTTTCTCGAAGCTCTTTCGACAATGCTGGAAGAATCTATAGATCCCACAACACGGCGATACCGGAAGAACTAAGCATCCCCAAATAATTGAAAAGGCCTCCTTGAAAGGCAGGAAACTTGCATCAGCAAGCGCGCACTCTTCTGCTTTCTCGCGTATACCAATTGCGCCGGCCGTAACGTTGAAGTACTTCCCCTTGAAGTGCTTTGCGGCGGCATGCTTCCCGTTTTCTTCGGCAAAATTTACAACAGCGAGCTTCAATTTAGCTGTATATAGAATTACTGTAGCACATCACAAAGGAATCGTCAAAATGCGTAAGCCGGATCCCAAAACCTACATTTCGGAAATCTACCAAGCGTGCGTTGCAGCGCGGACGCAGAGAACGAGGGGAACAGTTAGCGCGTCAGGCCCTCGATTGCCTCCGATGCAGAAAGTCATCCGTCCCGTGACGCGTGTGTGGTGGTGGAGATATGGAGACAGGGGGACGCAAACGCTCCAGAGAGAGATTGTGGTTATAAGAGGGAAAAGAACAAAAAAGCGAGCACCGTAGCTGTTTGCATCAGCGTGCGACACCTCAACAGTAGCTCACAAGTATGGGGGCGAGGAGAGAATAAAAGGATAGGATTAAAGGTATATATATAGAGTGAGATGCGCTAGAACAGCGAGCGACGACATATGAGAGATAGGAGAGATAGGAAAGATGGAAACACGGTTGCAGGAGTCCGAGGACGGGGCACCACTTGCGAGAGCTCTTGTCGGCGACAGGAGATGGCGTAGGGCTAGCCTAGTCGGCCAGAGCTGTGCTGACGTCGTCGTTGGGTACCGGCGTCATGAGTTGGCGTAGGAGAAACCCAGTCAGCCAAAGCTGGCCAAAGCTACGCTGTCGCCGGAGATTGCGAGGGCACAACCGGTCAGCACGGAATCCAGCGAGCGAGTCCGGTCCACAAACGCTCGAGCAGTTCCGGCAATCATTCAACAGGTTTGTGTTCGCGTGCGGATTCTCGGGACACTACTTCAGTGGAAGTCCTCGGAAAAAAAACTCGCTCGCTAGATTCTGTGCCTACCGGTTGTGGCCTCGCGATATCCGACGACAGTGCAGCTCTGGCTTACTGGGCTGGTCCTACGCCAACTCCTGACGCCGGTTCCCGACGACGACGACAGCGTAGCTCTGGCCGACTGGATTACCCCTACGCCATCTCCTGTCGCCGACAAGAGCTCTCGCCAGTGGTGCCCCGTCCTCGGACTCCTGCGACCATCTCCGTCTTTCCAATCTTCTCCTCACTTCCATCGTTCGCTGTCCCTTCGCCTCACTCTCTCCTTCCTCTCTCTTTATCTCTTTAACTTTTAATCCTATCCTTTAAATTCCTTATCTATCCCCATCCCTCACGAGCTACTCTCAAGGTGTCTTCCCCTGAGAGACACTTACGGGACTCATTTTCTCTTCTTTTAATTTAACCCTCCCCCCCTCAGAAGAAGGGACTTCTCACTGGCAGCCTGCTTGACTGCACTCGTCTGCGCGGCGGGGCGCGCACCTGGCCGAAGCACCGAAAGATGCATCGAAAGGTTCAAAGGTGCGTGCGCCGGCGAGCTGGCTCGGGTGGGTCCGGGAGTGCGAAATATGCGAGCAAATAATTTTTTCTTTCCGAAAAGCTGGCAAAATATTGGGGGTGCGCAAATTAGGCGAAGGTGCAAATTATGCGTGTAAATACGGTAGTTGTGGGGCTCCAGTGTCTTATAGTTGCACGCCCGGCGAAGACCCCGCGCATTTTAAATGATATATAGACGATGTTCCGTAGCCATAATTTTGGCCACTCGCACGTGTCCTCGACCTAGTTATCACTACCGTCAAGGTAAATGTAGGACAAGGTATATCTGTGCAGATGAAGGCTTGTGCTATGTTTATTGCTCACAAATTTAGGCACCGTAAACTAGTATGCGTATAGGCGCAAAACTGATAGATAAACTGTAGTCAATTTGTTTTCTGGTACGACCACTTTGTCGGGTCCCCAGTGCAAAATCATGCTTCAGACAGTGAAGAATTGGTCAGTGGCAACGACGATGGCTAACAAAACAGTCTAAGCAAACGAAAAGTCAGTGAACACAGGCTTTAGAAGAAATCCCACACCAATAGATCACGACCTGGTTCGAGTACACGCAGTCGAAGATGGCGATTTCGCAAACTTGAACGTTATAGAAGGTGTGCATTTGAATACGGCACCCCCTTGCGTAAAAATTTGGAAAGTTGTAAAGGCTTTAGCACTGAGAGCAGAGGGTCATGTGTGCTTTTATACTTTCCGGCATATGCATTCCCACATCCTGTATGCACACTTACGTCGGTCTTCGGACGTTGCAGTGGTACACGTAATTGGGAATAGCGGTGGGATCCGTGACAACACGACCAAAGAGGCTGTGAGCACCACTGAGTGCTGCCTGCATTATAAATGGCCCTGCGAAAGTGAAAAATCATGAGGTAAAGGTTCTGCTGCGTCATCGTGGAAAGGAGAGCACAGGCAGACACACCTATTCGGCACGTAGGTGTCCCTTAAAACTTACAAAATATATCAAATCGAAATAAGTCTTGTACAGTAGCTGTAAAGCATATTTTCTTGAAAAAAACTTTTAGCCAATGACTGGGAATCCCGGATAGATAAACCAGCAGACGTCCACTCCTTGAAAGTGGATATAATGTTAGTAATAGATATTTGATGAAGGACATCGCTACGATGCAGCCACTAACAAGTACATGTATGTAGACGCATATCCCGAAAGCTGCATGGACTGGGCATTTTGCAACATTTAGTTCAGAAGTTTTTACGAAAATTGCTTCGTTCTTGGTTTATAATGCAGTATTTATGAACACTACGTAGGCAGGATGCAACAAAAACCCTATATGACCATTACGATGACTTTTCCTACCTTTTCATCTTACTACGAACGCACATAAGTCAATCGAACAATTATCCTGGTTTTACTCCTCTGCCTTCTTCTATGCTCTCGCCTAACTTCATGCCACTTAAACAATACTCAAAACAGTGCGGGCAGCGTGATGAGTGTGCTGGCTGAAACAGCGCTCACCGAGGAGACCAGACGCTCGTAGTCCAGAGAGCACGTTGAAGCGGTTGCAGTAGAGTTGCAGCGGTGCCAGCCAGGGCCCCATGCGCTTGCCACCTGATCTTCCCGGGTCGAACACAGGGAAGCCCCAGGGATCGTCGAGTACTAGGTGAGCCACGCGATGTGGGTAGCGGAGCGCATACGACGCGGACAAGAAGCCTCCGAGACTGTGGCCGACCAGCACGAAGCGCTCCAGCTGCATCTGCTGCCGCCATGCCTCAATGCCTGCGCCGAACACAGCAAGTGTGTCACTACGCGCACATTGCCGAATGAATCTAAGCATTGACAATGTATATATAAATGGGAACATGTATTTCGCCTTTCTCATAGTGCCGTGTAAAAGAGAAGTGTTGGAAGTGGCGCGTGGTATTTATTCTACACTATGGCGTGCAGTATTAACGCCAAGTCTACAAGTCTTTATTTCGTTTGTGACTTTACTGATACTTTCCAGTGTTAGCCGCCGCGACCTGCACGTCATACAGCCTAAAGACAGAGCAATGATCTTGTTACGACAGGTGTAACTATGTCAAGTGCAATTCAATTGCTTAAACGCGTTATATTTGTGTGCTTAATTGTGCAGTACCGCATCAACATGAAGGCAAGCCAGATCACCGGATCCTTTTCTTTGTATTAATATACAGTAATCTTGCTGATAAAACGCTTCCCGGCTACGGCGCGTCAGTGCTACGGAGCTATGTATAAAATAAGAATACCGTCGTCTGCGTATAACCACGCCTTCGCTCATATAGTATAACGCGGACCTTTCACTAGACGAGGGTTAACTTTGACCACACATATGCCGAATCAAGATCGTTTTAAAATGAGCGTAATGAATGGAGTGACTTCAGACCATAATACACTTCTACTTTATTACTGAAATAAGGGCACAAAGTTGAGTACTTTGAAGTTAATTAGCAGCTCCACCCGCGGAGGTACAGTGGCTAAGGTACTCGACTGCTGACGCACAGGTCACGGGATCTGAATCCCAGCTGCGGCGGCTGCATTTTCGATAGAGGCAAAAATTCTGTAGGCCCGTGTGCTCAGATTTGGTTGCACGTAAAGAACCCCAGGCGGTCGAAATTTCCGGAGCCCTTCACTACGACGTCTCTCATAATTATATGGTGGCTTTAGGATGTTAAATCCCACATATCAATCAAAATTATTAAGCAAAGTATATTTAGGTGGCAACAACAATTCTTTTAGCAAGTGGTGTTTGCCTCTCCATGCAACCTTGCAGGCGCGACATCCTACTCCTGATAAAGTTACGTGCTGCAAACACAAGCGTATTTCTGTTAAAATACATCATTTCGTAAACCCGACAACTGCAGTACCAGAATCCATTCCGTACCTCCAACGTTTTTTTTTTTTGTTGAAAAGTTCGTGTTCCGTTAGCTTCTCGTGCTGACAGAGCACCGTTGTATTCGTACCGTTACTGTCACGTTGAGTTGTGGTGGCGCTAACACCCCCTGTAGAGTCGTGTGCGCCTCGTGACGCACTCGTGTTTCACGCATAGGCCACATTTAGGGTTAACGACCATCGAGTGGTAAGTGGCGTTGTGCTCGCGAGCGTTTATCACCGTCATCATCATCATAGCGTGGTAGCGCCAGCAGTGACGGCTGCATGGTGAGTCTGGGTGGCGGCACATGGCACATAAGCGGCTCTCTTTGGCGTGTGGCGGCTGGCGCGAACGGTTGCCTTCCCGCGGCGGGACCGTGAGGACGGGGCCGTGGGCCGTTTTCCCGTGGGCCCCTAGTGGTGAGGCGGTACCGCTACGCGTTACCTTGTTTGTTGTTTGTTGTTATGTTGATAGACTGTATCGTATTATTGTGTAAGGTTGCTTTAAAGTGTTGATCACTTGTGATGTATTTTGATTTGGCTGATGATATGGTCGGTGCAAAAGTAGTCGAAGAAATGCTTTGTGTGGTTCGCTGCGACCGCGTCAACTGTATCCGTGTTTTCTGAGAGCGGCGCGTTTTAATAAAAAAACCGACAATTTACATAGTTTATTACAATTTTTATAGGACAACTGCCCCCCCCTTTACATAGTTTACCAGTCATGCTAAAATGTGAGTGGTAACAAATCTGTTCAGAATCGGTTGGTAGCGTCTTTATTCCAAACCTAAAACACCTGAACACTCGACATACTTTACATATTTCTAGGTAAGACGTGTCTCGTTGTATGAATTCACAGGCGTCAAATTTTCCATAATGAAATCTAGAACAATGTCCTGTATAAGTGATATTATTGAAAGATGAATCAGCCATACACCGCTTTAACTTTTTTTTAAACGTTGAGTGAATTTGCACCTTACTCGTGGACGCGCGATCAAACGTTTAAGGAAAGAGTGTCGCACAACGCTGCTTTAGAAAGGAAGTGTGCGTTATCGAAGCTTCCAAGTCCAAGTGCCAGTTTTGACGCAGCAGTTTAAAGGCATATGACTTGTGGCCATACCTAAAGGGAAGGAGTTTAAGTCTGAGGGCTAGTTTTCTTCTGTTAGACACAACATTCATGATAACTAACAGACTATGCTGTCAAGTAAGTATAGAGGACATACTTACTTCACATCATTGTCTGTTAAACCAACCAACCACCTCGTGGCACGTTTGAGGTGTCTACCAAGATGCCATGCGACGCTATAGACAATGTGATGCAAACTGGGTCCCGATTGCGCCATCGCGTTCTACTCTCTAAGCGAAGCTCAAACGTCCTCCAACTTTCTGCTTCGCATTGACAGCCACTGAAATATTGTCTGCCTTCTTATCAACTTATAACTTCTGGCTAACCCACCTATAGGCAAAAGAATGGCAGGGTAGTTCCGGCCACGCGAACGGAAACATATGTATTACAGCGTCATTCTTGTTAGTAATTACCTATAAATTTTGACAGGCCCATTATGTGCACAGAGGATGAGCGTGTGAGTACACACCGATAGAAATTGAAGAATTCCTCGCACCGCGTGGTTTTAGTGATCAATTGTCTCACATCCTGACTCGAAGTGTTAGTTTGGACGCAGCGTTTCAAGGGCATCTCAAGTGCTTCTGTGCCGACGCAGCGACGAGAACGAAGTCGACGTAGCCGCGAGGAGGCGTGCGCGCCGACAACTCTGACTGTTCCACTCGTTCCCAGGAGGTTCAAATCCGAGCTGTTATTCACCACCACCGCTGTTCTCGAAGGGAAGCCATTGACAGAGTTAGAGACAGGGCTTTTGGATACTCTGGCATTACGGCGCGCTACACTTCCAGTATATACTCACATCTATCGCAGGCAATCGAAACTGCTGTGGATAAGGCAGTGAGTAAGGCAATAGATAAACTCATATCTAACCTTTCCGACTGTTTGGCGCAAATTCTTTCAAATCAGATTGGGCAAAGAGTACAGACTAGTACAGAACCTGAAGTATCGGACATTATCAGCGATGCCACTCAGCTACGCAATGTAGTGTTCGACGAACTTTCTGCATCTGCAGACAAGGCTAAGCAGTCAGGAACACAGGTGCACTTGGACCGACATACGCCTCAGCCGAGCGCAAGTGCTGCAACGGATATGGAACTCGATATGCGAACTAATAATCGTACCAGATTCTCTATCTTCACCGATCTAAAGTTCAAAACTAAACGGAATGAATCAGCTATTTCACGTAAAGATGCTAACAAGGGCGCGGCATGCGCCTCTGCGGTGCGCCTAACACCATAAGTCAGTTGAGGGTACTACAGTGGAACTCTGGTTCTATATTCTCAGCCTCAACCAGCTTACATTACTTCTGCAATATTTTAATCTTGATATATTTCTCCAAGAAACTTGGCTTACACCAGATAAAAATTTCCATCTTGCAGGTTTTCATTCTTTTTGATTAGATCGGCAATCACGTGGTGGTGGTTTAATGATCCTTGTATCAAGTAAATTATGCCATAAGGCGAAATTGTTTTTCAGAATGTTAGACTCGGATCGCGAAATATTAGCATTGAAACTTGTGTCTTACCGGATACCACCTTTTTGAATTATAAACTGTTACGTCCCCTCCAGTGTGCAAAGTACGCGTTATCTTGGCAGTGTTTTTAGCAGCATGTAGAAAGGAAATTGTACTCGATTTGATTGATTTGTGGGGTTTAACGTCCCAAAACCACTATTTGATTATGAGAGACGCCGTAGTGGAGGGCTCCGGAAATTTTGACCACCTGGGGTTCTTTAACGTGCACCCAAATCTGAGTACACGGTCCTACAACATTTCCGCAAGGAAATTGTACTCACAGGAGACCTTAATTCACATCATTTGTTTTGGGGTATAAGGACAGACTCTTGTGGTAGGTGACTGTGGGAATGTACTATTGATAACAACCTCTCGTGTCAGAACAAAGGTCATGTAACATTTTTCCGAGGTCAGATTTCCACAGTATTAGATTTAACGTTTTGCTACAATGCGATCAAGGTTTTTTCATGGACTGTTCTGGATTCGGCAACTAACGGCTACTATCTCCCTTGTAGTTTTTGATATGACTTGTCCAACAATAACTTTAGATCAGCCAAAACGCACATACATCAACCACAGCAAATTTCAAAACTTCCTTCGTTCTGCCATTTCTAAGCTTGGAAATTCCAGTACTAAGGAGATTGCATCTACGATTGGTTCAATGCTGAAGGGATCTAGAAAAAAATTTAAATTTTCTATTCCATCGAATAAACGGCCCCGCCATGGTGGTCTAGTGGTTAAGGTACTCGGCTGCTGACCCGCAGGTCGCGGGTTCGAATCCCGGCTGTGGCAGCTGCATTTACGATGGAGGCGGAAATGTTGTAGGCCCGTGTACTCAGATTTGGGTGCACGTTAAAGAACCCCAGGTGGTCTAAATTTCCGGAGCCCTCCACTACGACGTCTCTCATAATCATATGGTGGTTTTGAAACGTTAAGCCCCACAAATCAATCAATCAAATCCATCGAATAAACTATCCTCCTCTCATTGGTAGAACGATGAGTGTACGCGTGATTATAGAAGACGAAAAGCCGCTTGGAAAAAGCTTCTTCATAATCAAAGCCCAACAAACTGAAAGGACTATCAATTCCTTGCTGGCGTATTTGAGCGTACAGTGAACAGAGCGAAAAAAGAATACGACAGTAAACATTTCAATTTTCTTCCTCAATCAAAAAATAAGCGTGCTTTGTTCGCCTATCTTCGGACAAGAAAAGTACAGCCAGCAGCTTTAACATTGCAGGCATGTGTCTTGACGCTGCAAGAAATGAACACCTCTCCAGAAGACATAGCGCAAGGTTTCGAACTCCGCTTCACTGCTAATTTTCTGCTATTGGGTACATGCTGGTAAACTTGCATGAGCTTCCAGAAGTTTCTTTAGCTGAATTTAGCCAGACAGTATTATGCTTACCGGGAACAGCTCCAAGACCAGATGGAATTACGAACTCTATGTTAAAACTTTTACTCCAGAAATCGCCTAATCTTTTGCTAGGACTATTGAATTATTCGTTAGGAAACGCATAGATACCTCCAGAATGGAAACTTGCCAAAATATATTGTTGCTTAAAAATGAAAATGAAGCATACATGTTGGATAACATAAGGCCAATCGCACTGACGTCAAATTTAGTGAAATTGGTTGAGAGAATCATCAATATACGGAAAATTAATGAACTTATTACCATGAAGTCAATTCTAAGCTCCTGTCAAATTGGGTTCAGGGCGAGTTGTTCAATTTGGGATGTCCCCGTTGATTTAGAAAGTCGGCTTCAATGAGCTCAGCTACATAACCTATATGTAGCTTTAGTTACCTTAGGCATCGCTAAAGCATATGATACCGTGGAGCACTCTATTTTGATAGATTGATTAGAATACCTTGATTTTCTATCATACATAGTAGCGTGGGTTCACTATTTTCTTGCAGACAGGATATTTTATTGTTTTAAAGATGAGTTTTCCTCATCTACATATGCACAAACGAGGGGAGTGCCGCAAGACTCAGTGCTTTCCCTGGCGCTAATTAATTTACTAATGAGCCCTATTCCACGTAAACAGGATATAGCAACTTATGTTTATGCAGACGATATCGCGTTTTTTTGCAATGGCAGATAACATTCAGACCTTATATGAACAGCTGCAGGCTTACTTTAATATATTAGAGAGCTGGCTCAATCGCAACTGCTTTCTACTTAATCCGAGTAAATGTGCCCTCCTTCTCTTCCCGCTGCAATACCCTGTGCACATCTGTCTTACCATCATGAGGATATGCCACAGGTAGAATCTGTTAAATATCTTGGAGTAATTTATCACACATCCTTTAACTGGCGACATCATGTCAAATACATCGCCGGAAAAGGTGTGCGGGCCATTGCAATATTACGTAGGCTAACAACTACCGCATAGGTATGAGAAGAGACACTGGCAATGGTATATCGCATATGCATTCATAGTATTTTGGAATTTGGTTGTGCACTTTTCTATGCATATCCAGCTTACAAGTTACGGCCTCTAGTTCTTCTAGAAAGATAATCGTTGCGATTATGCCCTGGCCTGCCTAAAACAGTTGCTAACATTGTGTTGTATCTCGAATCGAGGGTCCCGCCTCTTTCTTATCGATTTCGCCTTCTTACTGTTCAGACATTCTTAAGTGTTTATGAATCACCATTACGACATTCAGAAACGGCATTTATTCGCCACCCTATCCCGGAATCATGTTTCGGTGCTAGATGGCTGGGATTTCACAACCCACAAATTATATTTGTACAATAATTCCTGGAGCCTCTAAATGGACGTATATGCGACATCATGCGGAATCGTGATACGTCATACCCTGGGAAAATTCAATTAGACGATATTTTTTCTAACAACGCCAAAATACTTCCCCAAAATGCTTCGCATGGTTTACTACAAGATCGCCTGCGCAGTATTACAACAAACCTTATTGTTGCTACAGAAGCATCGCAATGTGACGAAAAGTCAGGGGTTGGTATTTTGACCTTGATTTTAAATTGGTTTTAATCCCTTCGACTGCCCGATTTCCTACCCATTTTTTGTGGCTTGTTTTCTGGCAGTAGTGTTCGCCTTACGCAAGTTGGATACAGCAGTTACATCGACTGTCATAATAAAAGATTCTCTATCTCTCTTTGCGACACTATCTGTTAGTGCTGATGATCAAGTACAAAGGCGTTCCTTGCACTAGTGCCTGCACGTTTGAGAAACGTCCGACTAGTTTGGGAGCCTGAACACAAAGGCTTATTTCTAAATAAAATCGCTGATTCCTTAGTCAAGTCATGAATTAGTGGACCCCTTCTACCGCACTGTCCATCATTCACTTATGTGACTGCTGCTTGATTTCGCAGACATACGCTTATGGAAGTCTTTAGAGGTACAGCACTAACAAACTATACCGACTATTGCCATTTATTATATCCCTGGCAAAGAGACTTTTGTTGCTCTCGTAAACAAGAAGTAGCCATCGCAAGGCTGCGTTGCTGGGTATCAAATCTAAAGTTCTCTAAACAAAGGTCTGCTCAGGCACCTTCACCACTGTGCGCGTTCTGTGATGAACTGGAAACAATATATAATTTCTTTTTGACCTGCAGGCGGTTTATTCCATTACCAAAAACTCCTTTAAAAATAACTTTACATGGAATTGGTATGGACTTATCTGTGCCAGTCATTTTGTCTTTTGGAGCTTCCGTGTCTGGGTTATCTATTGCGACAGCATGCGTGGCCGTCCGGGACTATATTGATGAAACTAATAGGTTGATTGATTGATTGATATGTGGGGTTTAACGTCCCAAAACCACTATATAATTATGAGAGACGCCGTAGTGGAGGGCTTCAGAAATTTAGACCACCTGGGGTTCTTTAACGTGCACCCAAATCTGACCACACGGGCCTACAACATTTCCGCCTCCATCGGAAATGCAGCCGCCGCAGCCGGGATTCGAACCCGCGCCCTGCGGGTCAGCAGCGGAGTACCTTAGCCACTAGACCACCGCGGCGGGGCGAAACTAATAGGTTGACTAATTATTCTGTTTCATTATCCTAATATGTCTACAAAATTATGTACCTATAAAAATCAGATTACATACTGCTCTATTCTAAGACTAAATTTGTTTATTTAAGTAATTGTATGCATTAAATCAAGCACCACACTTTCCTAGCTTATCGATAATCTTTCTATTATATCGCCATTATTTTAGATCTGAACAATAATTTATAAAACCACTCAATTCTTCGCCAATCCCCCACAAAGGGTATGCACCATGATCAATAGGTGAACAAGAACAAGAACAACAAGAACAGTTTCTTTTCATGTTTCAATAAAGGAGTATCATTCTCGTTCTTCGTCCGCTACAGGCATTTGACCTTGAAGCATATTCCAAGTATGGTGACATCTTGCCATTTCAAAAACAGTGGAAAAAGTGCGCAGATAGAATATATTCATTGAAATGGAACTTTAAATAAAAACAAGAAATTCAGTACTTTAACTGGAGAGGTACAATCCCCTGTCCCGAATGTAATTAAATGTGAAGTAATTTGATTCAACCACTAATATTTCAGTTTCAATATATCACATTCTAACGACTAACAAAATTGGCTAGAGCTCATAAATGTATACAATACGTACTACGCCTGAAACAACGCTAGTTTAGACAACAATTGTTAGCTGTTCGAGCTCCGTATTCGAAGCGTCACCGTTCATGTAGTGCGTCAGGGACATGTGACATTTGATGATTATATTTGACTATGGCACTGTTATATGTCGGCTGGAACACTTGGACGCCTCTGCAGAGGAAATAACTTTATTTAAATAGACCTAATAGAAAACGTTTGGATTAAATTATAAATGTAAGTTCTGTGGGCAACGTACTCTGCGTTTAGCACGGCGATCAGGGAACATCCCAAACAGGTCCTTGATGTCTCTGCTCCTTTTTGCTGATCATGAGTCTCTGCTAATGTTGTGAAGATGGATGCAGGTCAGCCAACGAAATCTCCAATCACAATGCTCTGGTGATGTCACGGCACCGATGTACTTCCCTAGATGCCATCATAAGTGACATACCGAAAGAGGTGCCGCCATAGAGCTTGAACCCGCCGATGAGATGGACCACTACACCATCGCAATGCAAGACCAACACTACTACCGATAACTACTGCAGCTCTGGCTGTCAGACACGAAAAATGTGTCGAGGTTATTCAACAGCGTGCCACACTGGCAGAGAGACGGGTACCTGAACGAGAGCTATGGCGACGCAAGGTCCGCAAACTCGCTATCAAGTCCACTTTGCAAGTGCGTACCGCATGTGAAAGAAGAAGACGTCGCAGCCATGGTGCACCATGTCGAAGCATTGAAGATGTGTCCTGCAGCGATGGCTAGGCCGAGTAGGAGCACACCTTGGCGCAAGACGAATACCAGCAGCAGCAACTTGCAGCACTGGCAAGGCCGAGTAGGAGCACACCTTGGCGCAAGACGAACACCAGCAGCAGCAGCAGCAGCAGCAGCAGCAGCAGCAGAAGCAACTTGCAGCGATGGCAAGGCCGAGTAGGAGCAAACCTTGGCGCAAGACGAACACCAGCAGGAGCAACTTGCAGCACTGGCAAAGCCGAGTAGGAGCACACCTTGGCGCAACTCAAACAACAGCAGCAGTAATTGCAGCGATGGCAAAGTCGAGTAGGAGCCCACCTTGGCGCAAGTGAACACTAGCACCAGGCACTTGCGGAGTAGTGAGCGCCGGCATAGAGGAAGAAGAGCCGCTGACCGTGTTTTTCTTTAGCAACACGGGTGCCATAGCGCCAACTGGTTTCAGTGTCGTAGGCATAGCGTACTTCACTACGAAGACCGACTCGAGCGCCACGTCCACGCTTTACATGTGGTCCGAACACATGATGAATGTAATGCGTGCGAACGTGCCACTTCGTCGTCTTCCTTTCTGACCAGCCGCGATATCGCAGCGGCTTTTTCCCTTTCGGCCAAGGAGGTCATATGTCTAAATTTCTGGAGTGGATGGGTAAATTTCTGGTGGCTGTCGAAAACGAAAGCTCGTCGCCGCGAGGCAAAGAGCCAGATCCACGACTGCGGCTGTTGCATAGCGTGTGGCATACGTTCTCCGGTTTTATAGAATATATCAATTCCCGTATCTGAAATCTGTTTCATTTACGACGGGAATTGGGCATCACGTTTCAAGAAAAAGTGTAATGACTTACCTTTGCGCGCCAATTAATAATAATTTTTTTCTGTGGTTCTGTTTCTGATGATCTCTTCTGATGCTACAGGAAATTATAAAAAATTCTTGAGACCGGTCACCTACGTGTAGTTTACCCGAACAAAATGTTAATAACCGCCACAGGCAGATAAATTATACGAGTACCATTTCATAAAGTTACAAGTATTTTATTCCTCGTGAAACCATGGGCCGCGCCTTGGTGTAGTGGATATGGTGTTCGAATGCTGACCCCCTGGTAACGGGATCAAATCGCAGCTACGGCGGCTGCACTTTTAGTGGAAGTGAAAATGCTCGAGGCCCATGTACTTCCATTTAGGTGATGATGATGATATATGGTGTTTTTTGGCGCAAGGGCCATTTGATGGCCAAAGAGCGCCAGTTCATAAGACAGGAATGTGGACAATGGTTGTGATTAGCGGCTGTATAAGGGCCATAAAATTCCTCGCAGTAAAGCGGGTAAAAACATACAAGTAATAAAATCATGACTATGCCGTGAAAGGTGTGCATAGTGTGAATAGGTGACAAAAGTTGGTGATAATGAAAAACGATGGTGGACATGTATGGCATTAGCACAAGTACCTCACACGTTAGTACTCTTGCGTGCAAGGGCCGTGAGGCAAGTGCTTTCCTGTGTAGCCACCGCAGCAAAAACCTCTCTAGAGAGGTCGTGCTACGGTATGCCCGGGTATATGATATGAAAATTATGAATTTCCTTTAAAAACGCTAATAATGATTTGTGACTAAAAAGCGGTTCCCTACCGACGAACATTGCAGGGTGTAAAGGTATATGTTGTCGGTAGGACAGTGGGAAGTGTTGTCTTCTTAGAGTGTCTAAATGTTTACATTGAATTAAAACGTGAAGAACTGTTAATGCCTCACCACATTTATCACACAATGGTGGATCACCACCGGACAAAAGATGTGTGTGTGTCGTGTATAAGTGTCCTATCCTGAGTCTTGTTAGTGTTACCTCTGTTAGATGTGATTTTGATACTGGTGGCCAATGGCCAAGGTGTGGCTTGATAACGTGTAGTTTGTTTTGTGTGCGTGTATCCCACTTGCTCTGCCAGTAGTCCCTGAGGTTTCGTTTGAAAGAATGCTTCAGATAGGGACCGGGATTGATATGGGTGTAGGGGCAGTGTTTTTGTGGACGGATGCAGCGAGCTGATCCGCCCTCACGTTGCCTTGGATCTCACGCTGCCCTGGCACCCAGCACACCACAACATGTTGGTTGAGTGTGTAGAGTGTGCAAAATATGGAGTAAAGTGAGACAAGGACAGGGTTTTTTTTGTTTTTTAAGACTTTGCAGAGCCGTTACCACACTGAGATGTCTGTATAAATTACTGCTTTTTGTATTTGTAATTGTTTAATGTGTTTAGCTGCCACAAGTATCGCGTAAGCTTCCGCTGTGAAGATACTTGTGCCTGGATGTAGAGGGCCAGCATCCGAAAAGGAAGGGCCAACAGCAGCGTAGGACACAGAGGAGTTAGACTTAGAGGCATCTGTAAAAAACTCAGGACGTGTGTATTTGTGTTGAAGTTCCAGGAAATATGTTCGGATATGGGCAATGGGCGCATGTTTTGTAACCTCTAGAAAAGACACATCGCAGTCTATAGTCTGCCACTGCCACGGTGGCGGGTATGCTACAGGAGCCATTAAACTGTGTTCGAGTGACACTCCAGTGTCCTCAGCTAGACCCTTCAGGCGAACTGAGAAGGGCTGCCTCATTGAAGGCCTGTTTTGAAAAAGAATGGAGCTCGACAAGTCATTAATAGTAGAGTATGAGGGGTGCCTCTTGTCTGCTTTCACCTTAAGGAAGTATACAAAGGACATGTAGGTTCTTTGCAGATGAAGCGACCACTCATTTGACTCAACATAAAGGCTTTCTACGGGGCTGGTGCGAAAAGCACCCGTAGAAAGGCGGATGCCCAAATGGTGCATGGGGTCCAGCATCTTCAAGGCACTTTGAGTAGCAGACTGATAGACAACGGCCCCATAATCTAAGCGGGTGCGAATGAGGCTTTTATAGAGGTTCATGAGGCATTGCCTATCACTACCCCACGTAGTACGTGACAACACTTTTATAACATTCATGGCTTTTAAACATTTTGTTTTTAAATACTTGATGTACGGTACGAAGGTTAACTTGTTGTCCAAGATTAAGCCTAAGAATTTATACTCGGCTTTGACAGACAGACGTTGCCCGTTCAGTCGAATGTCAGGTTCCGAGTGCATGCCTCTCTTTCGAGAGAACAAGACACACGTGCTTTTTTGTGGGTTAAGTCGAAATCCGTTTTCATCTGCCCATTTGGAGACCTTATTTAAACCCAGCTGAACCTGCCGCTCACACATGGCCAAGTTGCATGACTTGAAGCCAAGCTGAACGTCGTCGACATATGTACAATAGAACATATTGCGGGGAATGGACAAGTGCAAAGAATTCATTTTGATAATAAAAAGTGTGCAACTAAGCACGCCACCTTGTGGCACGCCTGTTTCCTGGACAAATGTTTGAGAGAGCACACGGCCCAGACGGACACGGAATGTCCGGTTTGACAGGTAACTTTCGATTATATGAAACATTCTTCCGCGCACACCAAGGTGGGACAGGTCTCTTAGGATTCCAAAACGCCATGTTGTATCATACGCCTTTTCAATATCGAGGAACACAGAGAGAAAATATTGTTTATGGACAAAGGCGTCTCTGATCTGTGCCTCGATACGAACAAGGTGGTCTGTGGTGGATATACTTTCTCGAAACCCGCACTGAAATGGGTCGAGCAAATTGTTTGTTTCAAGGATATGTACAAGTCGGCAGTTTATCATTTTTTCGAATACTTTGCACAAGCAGCTTGTAAGTGCAATAAGCCTATAACTTGAAGCTAAAGAAGGGTCCTTGCCCTCTTTCAAAATGGGAATAATAATAGCCTCTTTCCAGGAGGTAGGGATAGTGCCAGAAAACCAGATAGCATTGTACAAACAAAGTAGGGTTTTTCGTGTTTCGGCTGGTAGGTTTTTTATCATTTCATACACCACACGGTCAGAACCTGGGGCAGAAGTGCTGCAGGAGTTTAGAGATGTTCGGAGCTCCGCTAGAATGAAAGCTTGGTTATATGCCTCGTATCTATTGGATTTGTGTTCAAGTTTCTGCTTTTCTATTCTTGTTCTGTATTTTTGGAAAGTGTCAGTATAGTGGGACGAGCTGGATACCCGTTCAAAGTGTGCCCCGAGGAAGTTTGCCTGATCTTCCAAGGTATCACCTTGAGTGTTTACGAGTGGAAGTGTGTGTACTTGTTTCCCTGCTATCCTACCGACCATGTTCCAGACTTTTGCCTCCTGTGTGTATGAATTGATCCCTGACAAAAACTTCTGCCAGCTTCCTCTTCTGGCCTGCCGACGCGTTCTCTTTCCTTGAGACTTTATTTTCTTGAACGTGTCAAGATTTTCTGCTGTTGGCGAGTTGCGCAGCAATCTCCATGCCCTGTTCTGTTCCTTTCGCGCATTACGACACTCCGTGTTCCACCATGGGACGTGTCGTTTGCCGGGCATTCCAGATGATTGCGGTATGCACCTGGCTGCTGCGTCAGTTAGAAAAGCTGTGAAGTACTTCACAGCTTCATCTATATTTAACCTACATATGTCTGTCCAACTCAAACGTGTAGTGTTGTGGAACTGTTCCCAGTCTGCTTTGTTTATCAGCCATTTGGGAACATGTAGAGGACATTCATATGTTGTTTGTGAACTCAACACTACAGGAAAATGGTCACTTCCATATAGATTATTTATGATTTTCCATTTCAGTAGGGGTAGGAGTGAAGGTGATACGATGCTGAGGTCTATAGACGAGTAAGTTTTGTTGGCAACGTTATAGTATGTTGGCTCTTTCCTATTCAACAAACAGGCACCGGAAGAGAAGAGAAATTGTTCAATGAGACGACCTCGTGCATCACAGCGAGAATCGCCCCAGAGTCCACTATGTGCATTTAGGTCGCCAAGAAGCAAATAGGGTTCAGGCAGTTCGTCTATTAAAGACTGAAATTCACGTCTTTCAAGACGGTGGTGGGGAGGTACATACAAAGAGCAAATGGTGACGAGTTTGTTTAAAAGTACCGCTCGAACAGCCACTGCCTCAAGGGATGTTTGGAGTGGTAAATGTGTACACGCTACTCCTTGGTTAATAATAATGGCTACGCCACCGGATGACGCAACAGCATCATCTCGGTCCTTTCGGTATATGACGTAAGCACGTAAAAAATTTGTATTGCAGGATTTTAGGTGTGTTTCCTGTACACACAGCACTTGAGGTGAGTGTTTGTATAAAAGCTCTTGGACGTCGTCGAGGTTCCTAAGTAGTCCTCTGACGTTCCACTGTATAATTTGTGTTTCCATATTGGAAGCAAAGTAGTGCTGTGTGTACGTTAAGGGAGTGACTTGTTTAAGCTGAAAGGTCGAGCTCAAATAACAGGGCTATTATCAGGCCCTGTTATGAGCTTTTTAGTTCTCTTGGCGCGCTCCAAAGAACCGCGCCGTTCTTTTGGCACAAGGGGTGCCGCCGTATCCATTGCCTCCTCGGAGGCACTGGATGCCCGCTCATGCGAGCTGGTTTTTCAAAGCTTGGGCCTCGCCTGGCGAGGTGAGGCCTTGAGACCCGAGGACCCTGGAGTTTCTGGTCTCTGTTCAATAGTAGGCGGAGTAGACTGAACTACTGCCGCCTTGGGGACAGGAGCCACAGCCAATGGCTCACTCTGCGCAGGCCGAAGGAGTGGCGAGGGCTGGTGCGACACTGCCCCCTGGCGCGCCGCATCAGCATATGTGGGGCCATAAAATGGCGAGACTCTTTTTCTTGCTTCTTTAAATTAATGTTTTCTTTTATCTTTAAAGTGATGATCTCTTTTTCTTTTTTCCAGAAAGAACAGGAACGTGAGTACGCAGCATGATTACCGCCACAGTTCACACAGTGTGCAGGTGCTTCGCAGTTGTCGGACGCATGGCCCACGACTCCACACAGAGCACAAGTTTTCCGGCCACGACAGCTTTGCGAGCCGTGGCCATATCTCTGACATTGGAAGCAACGGCGGGGGTTGGGAATATATGGTCTCACGGATGTCTTTGTGTACCCAGTCTGAATAGTTTCCGGCAAATCGCTCGAAGCAAAGGTCAGTACTAAGTGTTTGGTTGGGATTTCCTTTTGATCTCTTCTGATCTTAATACGCTGTACGTTTGTCACGTTCTGGCTCTTCCATCCTTCCAGAAGTTCAGCTTCGGTCAGGTCAAGCAAATCTACATCCGATACGACCCCGCGAGATGAGTTCATGGACCTGTGTGGCGTAATACTGATGGGTGTGTCTCCAAACGTTGTGAGGGTGTTCAGCTTATCGAATTGGTCTTTGTCACGTATCTCAAGAAGTAGATCTCCGCTGGCCATTTTGGTAACCTTGTACCCAGCACCGAGAGTTTCGGTTAAGCATCTAGCCACTATGAAGGGGGATACAGTTCTGGCTTGCTTGTTAGTTTTTTCACAGTGTATAACGTGGAAACGAGGAAACATTTGTCTTGGCCGGATGAAAAAATTGATGTCTTCGGTGCGTACCCGCTTTGAGGAGGCACGATCACTAAGTAAAGGAAATGCTTTCTGCATGCTAATTGTATGTTGTTCAGCAGCGTTGGCGGCCACCCACCACGGAGCCCAACGAGGGGACGCTGCAAGTTTGCGGATGCTAAAAGCTTGCAGACGTCATCCGTACAACCCTGCTAAAACCCAATGCGCATAGGCCAAGGTAGGCTATTTGCACAGGGTTAACCCTTGCCGCCGAGAAAATTGGAAGTAAGCAGAAGAGAGAAGTAGACAGGAAAGCTAAAAAAGTAAGAAAGACGAAGATGTAGGGAGAGAGAGATAGGAAAAGGCGACTGCCGATTTCCCCTGGGTGGGTCAGCCCAGGGGTGCCGTCTACGTGAAGCCGGGGCCAAAGGGGTGTGTTGCCTCTTCCGGGGGGCCTTAAAGGTCCAATCACCCAGCGTCAGCTCAACCCCCAGGATCCCCTTTTCCCCGGACACGGCAAAGCCACGCACGGCTAGGCGTGGGAGGGAGCCGAAACTTCCCCGTTAGCTCGGGCCCGTGGTGTCGCTACACACCAAACGCCTACTTGCGCAGGCGCCCCTGCGGGGATTCCATTTAGGTGCTTAGGTGCACTTTAAGAATCCTAAGTGGTCGCAATTGCCCCAGCCTTCATCCACGGTGTCTCTTATAATACTATCAGGATTTTCTGACTTAAATCCCTTAAGTTAATATTTATTTAAGCCGCTAGAAAAACGACCGTGGGGCGCATGCCCCCAGCGCACCACTTGTTTGAGACCAATGTTCTATATGAATTCTCCCGAATTCAAGTTTCGAATACCAGCTAGTAAGAGCTGGAATAGTGAGTTGGCTGTTTGTTTTTAAGTTTAACGTAGGCAAATTTTTATGCGAGCGCTTAAGTGGCTAATAAGGCAAAACTAACTTCTGTTATATTAACGCGACAGCGTTAAAGAGCTCGTTTAGCGGAAGTTGCAGTGTCACCGTTGGCGTCGCTGGTTGTGCACAAAAAATCAACGTTGTTCGTGAGCGAAGATTCAAAATAGATGCAAATCAACAAGGAACAAACACTTCGGTTCGATTGGAACTTACAACGAGGCCTTCTGCGTTGGGAGTATGAAGTACTCGAATGGAGCAATGTGCTGTCTTCACAGCAAACCAATGAAAGAGTAGCGGTCACCTTCACGATGACACCACCAGTAAGGCACCACCATTGAACTGTGAACCAGCGCGCGTAATTCAAATTTCCATTACCAATGTTTGTGCAAATTTTGAGTAAAATTGTCAATAACACGATTTGATATAAATGTATTTGTCAGATTAAAACACATCCAACACATATGGATGCATTAATGATATAGATAATGCTGATTCTTCGTAGTCGAGCTTGCACAATTTCTATAGCAGAACAGGGACATATATCGTCTGCTAGCTTACTGTTTTAACGGCAGAAGGGATAAAAAAACGCATCACTAATCATTTGATCCATACGTACCCTTGCCTAGCTATCACACTAACTTGAAATCTCGCAACAAGACAAACGAGGAGGCCTTGAAGGATAACGTTATCAGCGGGCTGGACTGTCACGTCCATATACTTCGTGTACGTGACTAGCTCATTGACCACCCAGTGAATTAACCAACCGAACACCTTCCATCCTCAGGCGAAAGAACAACCCGCAACACCAAACTGTCCCTATAGCCCAATTGTCTTCAATCTTCTCAAAGTCAGAGGCATTATCACAGAATCACCCCGCTGCGGTGGTCTAGTGGCTGAGGTACTCTGCTGCTGACCCGCAGGTCGCGAGATCAAATCGCAGCTGCGGTGGCTGCATTGTTGATGGAGGCCAAAATTCTGCTGGCCCCTGTGCTCAGATTTTGGGCGAATGTTAAAGAACCCAAGGTGGTTGAAACTTATGTAGCCCTCTACTACGGCATCTCTCAGAATCATATGGTGATTTTGGGACGTTAAACCCCAGCTTCAAGGATCTAGCTTCAAGGACCAGCTGGAAATATTTTTTTTCATAATGTAGAAGACCTCTAGAGACCATGCACGCAACTTTTCCGACCACTTGGGAATTCTAGAGGTTATCAAACTGCGTGCCATCGTGATTCTTGGTGAGAAGGACCTCGAAGAGTACTGTAGGCGCACGTTCAGAAAACTCTGCATATAGAGACCACTTTTCCAGTGTCCACATCGCAGGTGAAAGAGAGAGACGTTGGAGCCATGGCGCACCGTGTCGAAGCTTTGAAAATATATCCTGTCGTGATGTATAGATGGAGTAGGGGCACACTTTTTCGCTAGACGAACAGCATCACAGCAGCCACAGCCGAGACAGTCAGTGCCGGCCTCGACAGCAAGAGCCAAGGGACCATTAAATGAGTTTCTGTGACAATGTGGGTGCCGCGGTCGCAACTGAGTTCAGTGCTTGTGGTTCGCATACCGATCCACCGCTAAGGCCAAAACTTGGATGGCCCCCACATTCACGACTTCCATGCGTTCCGAGCTCATCATGAAAATCATCATGCCAGCCAATGTGTCTCCTCCTGACTAGCTGCGGTGTTGTTTTGACAGTTGCCGGCAAGCTTAGCTCGAGGAGGTTATATATAGTCACCTACAGTATAGTTACTAGAGCACACAATACTAGAGTGCCCTGAAAACAACTTGCCGCAATCAGCACGGGGGCGCAAACAGGGCACTTTTTCCCCTCAAGCCATAACAGCACTTGCCTCACCCAAGTTACACCTGTTATGTCCCCATACCCCAGCCGCGATGCAACTTTTGCACTCTCCATGTCAAAGGGCTGTCGACACTCATGGCTAAAGGTGGAACTCGAATCTACAATCTCCGCATGCGCGTGATGTCATTCGAGTTGTGCCGTAGCGGCGAACACTTTAATCTTACGACCAGTGGCAGATGCCAAACTTTTTGGTGAAGTACCTGACCCCTACCACATTGTATGAGACTTCCAGAAAAATCTACCTCACATCCGTCACCCAAACTCTTTTAAAGAAGACTATAAAGTGGCCTTACTGGGTTGCTCAGTCCTTCAGTCCCAAAAAGCCTTAGTCAAGAGTGCCAAATGACAGCTTCGACCTATGGGCTCCAAGACTAGGTACTTCAAGAAGTATGTAGGGCTCACACTTCTGACTTTTAATGAATGTTTTTCTCTGCATCCTACTTGTCTACTTCTCCGAGTGTTGCTTTGATATGTTTTGTGTTAGCTAGCCAAACTCATGGCCATGGTCGTCAGCATAGAATATTACTTTGCTTGATGAGGCTCCATACGACTCTTATCAAAGAGGCGTTTATTTTTCTGTGTCGCAATTATTTTTTAACAGTGAAGTATCTTAGGCCGAGCATTCGTTCATGACGCAATTTGTACCAAAATGATCCTCATCATCAGCCGGCACGCCCACTCTCGCGGGATCAACTCCCGGCTGTGACGGCTGCATTTCTGATGGAGGCGGAAATGTTGTAGACCCGTGTACTCAGATTTGGGTGCACGTTAAAGAACCCCAGGTGGTCAAAACTTTTGGAGCCCTCCACTACGGCGTCCCTCATAAACAAATAGTGGTTTTGGGACGTTGAACCCCACAAATCAAATCATCGGCACGCCCACTCCGTTTTCGGATCGGCTTTCGATTTTACGAACCGAGATATGGGCGCCGAGGGATCGTAACTTGAAGCAATCAATCGACCGCCTATTAGATGTGAAGCAGCTTTTTGACTAGCTTGTGTAACGCCGTCCCTCCGTCCGCACCGCCCCCCCCCCTTGCCGCAGTTGTTAGAGTGGTGCCAAGTAGCTCACGCTCTCCTAGCAGTGCATGCTAACGTCTCTTTCTCTCTTTCACCTGCTGCGCGCTCGCAGTGATTCAGCTCTCTCTCTTCACCCTCTCCACCGCTCAAAACAATTGAGCCCTCTTATAACTTAGGCATCATCTAACCTGCGCCACCTCTCTCCATCTGACGGCATGAAGAAACCGCGAGCCGGCGGGTGCGCGCGCGGCGCCGAAAATGAAGACAGCGCGCGGCTGCTTGCCACGCAATCGCGCCAACGGGAGGGACGCCATCGCGGCATGCTTCACGCTAGTGTATGCGTACTATTCCCAGCTGTGGCCGATGTTTCAAGGGCTAGCGAAGCCGATCGCCTTCGCCAATGGTGAAGTCAACACTGACAAGGCGCGAGCGAGGAAAACCGAACGCAAGCGTCGGAAGTGGAAGACCAGCGACACCGATGAGGTGCGAGTCAAAAACATCGATCACGTTCGAGAATACAGACGGCGCGGGTGTAAAACCAATGAGACGCGATCTGAGGAAGCCAAGTGCAAGCGTAATAAGCACGTTCCACGCCCTGCGTATTTGCATTTGAGACAAACGTTAACTCGAGTAAATGCTACACCAAGTTTCCCTTCAAACCATTCTTTCAGCACCCGCGTCGATGCCCGTTTTAAGCGGGTCAACGCCGTGCGCGCTGCCACTTTATCAGGGCTCCCTTCGGGGAGATGGTCCATAGTTTTATTTCACTCGCGCAGGCATTTTATGTGCAATCCAGAAGGTCGCTTAAGGTAAGCATAGCCTCAAAGAAAGATAAAATAATTACTTTAAAAGATACACACCCTAACGATGAGCCCAAGGCCGTACCTTCTGAGCTCCATAGTTTTGTGTTGTATTAGGTTTTAGCATAGAGCATACTAAGCTACTAAGTCGTAGCTTAGTATGCTCTGCACGTACATTAATGTAAGTGAAACTGTCATCTACGTGCCACTTACAACTCCGCTGTGCAACCGTTACAACAACCTTGGGCGAACGCTCGTGTCGCTTCCAAGAGTGACCACAGAGTTCCTGCAGTTAGCCAGAGGAAAACATGTTTTGCGGAGAAACGAAATCTTAGTAGCACTGTACCACTGGTTTTCCGTCCGTTTCTTTCCTTAAATATTGCAATTTGTACACACAAGAATCCGCCACCGAACGCCATGTCGCGTCCACGTATGGCTCAAGTCCTGGCATAGCTAGAGGGGCACGCAGTTTTATCGTAAGCGATGCCTGGCTGGAGTCGTAGACAGACAGTACACAAGTACCTTGACGCACAGATGTTGGTGGTGGCTAGGTTTGCTTGTTGTTTCTTGTCAATGCTAACTTTTCATAACTCCACAAGCTCTAGATAATCTTAAACGGGTGACTTGGATCACGACCTGGCATTTCATACCTGCTCACAGTTTTGACCAACAAATATGTCTCTTTGAAGGATAACCACACGTCTAATAATTATAGAGAGAACACTTATAGCGATCATGCAGAGATGGTAGCAAAGTACATGAAGCAGGAATGAACACACTGATGAGCCCACGACTGCGTACTGTAAAGCGATGATAACGATATAATGCGCATCTCGACCACATTACCCACGTCCCCATTGCTCATTGCTGTATTATTTTGCGCTCTCCCACGCTAACGGCAGCGCCACCAACTCAAGTAGCGGCTAAGAAAAGTAGAAACCAGAAGGCGTAAACAGTGCTCTGTTTGGCATTAAAATATTCGTGCAGATAAAGATGAACAATTGCAAACATCCAGAAAAATAATTGCAGAGTGAAAGCAACTTACTTTGCACCATCTGGTCCTCGATGCTGGTAGCGTCGTGCCCGAGGGATGGCCTAGAGCTGCGGCCAAAGCCAAGCAAGTCCAGAGTGTGGACCACCCTGTTTTTGGATAACTCGCCAATGTTCATCACCCATAGTGCGGAGCCGCAGCCAAGGCCATGGATCAGCACCAGCGGCATCTGTGCAAGCAGATTATAGAACTTTTGACATTGAGAAGTTATACAGCTGTACGCACAGTTGCTTGTGGAAGAACAGCAGCAACAATAAAGATTGCACAAAATAACCAGGAATCGGTGCGAAAGTCTTCCTCCTAGCCTCACATTAATATCGGCTTTTATTCCGGACCACCTACCACACGGCATATCATACAAGCTTCACGCGTACATCTATCTACACAATAAACTCGGAGCCAACTTGGGAAAATTCACGCCAATTCTTGGTATGAGGTGCTTTGTAATATATTGTGTCGTGCGCTATAGTTACATAATGTAACGTAACTCTAAGACTAATAAATAAAACGCGAAATTAAACTAAATAGCTATCTTCTTGTCCTTTGTATCGCGTTTATCTTGATAACGTTAAGGTTTTACTTTTTGCAATAAATATTGGCCCCGTATCTGCATGTTTCACTGCACATATCGTCGAAATATGATAGTCTTACGTCTGGAAAAAGTGAACAAAACGTAAACTCGATTTCTGCACGAGGAAATTAGTGAATTGTATTCTGGAGGCGCTGCGTTACAGAGTCTCGATCCGTGCATCGAAGGCGAATAAGCCCATCGAGGCAGGTGAGACACGATCGCTATCTGGCAGTTATCTTCAAAGACGAAGGAAGGCGTGCGTGCCTATACCGGAGGCGATAAAGTGTAGAGCGCAAAGTGACAGGCAGGTGCCACCACCGTGTCGTTGTAGCAAAGCGCTGGAAACACTTGCCTTTTTGAGCATCGCATTGGATTGTCAGGGCGGCATGATAACCGCTATGGTGCTTAGAATTACTTATGTATTTCTTCTCTAGTATAAAGACATACATACAAATTATTGACATGTTGTTATGGTGCCTCGAATATACGCAATAGTTGCTTTTTCATTAACAATTGCAGAAGTATGAACGCTGAAACTTGAGCAATATTGGTGGGCGCTGTGGATGGAGTTGGTCGTTTGGGGTATCGTCTGGTGTCGTTTGGTGTATCGTTACGGCGTACAAACAGACAGATCAAAATTTTTGCGTCGAAGTATTCCAAGAAAGACTATCGTCTTTATAAGAGTCTTGAAGATATCTGTAGCTTGTCTTAAAACAGGCCAATAAAAAAAGAAGGCAGTGTATCTGTTGAACCTGTGTAGCGATGTGCTTGGACACTTGACGGTGCCCGTTAAGTTCGTGTTGGTTTGTCTATTTTACTTCCCTGTCTTAACCAAACCAATGCAGCGCACTTGTGAGGCGTGTAAGGCTTGGTTTTATTTTGAGGTTGCACAGCCTCCCGTGGTACCTTCATACGGCAGCGTGCAATAACGCTGTATTACAAGCCAACGCAGCGTTTGCGACCATTGGTTTCTCAAAATGTGGAGCCGTCATCGCGTAAATTTGCTGTTACAAGAGGAAGAAAATATCAAGCAGTTTCTGTGAAAGTGTTGCAAAGAAAGAAAGAAAGAAAGAAAGAAAGAAAGAAAGAAAGAAAGAAAGGAAGAAAGAAAGAAAAAAATTGCCCGCAGCTTTCCTCGGGGGAACACTGAGGAGGATGCGGAGCATATAATTGGTTAACGGGGTGTTGAAGTGCGACTTACTTGGGTCGATGGCTAAATTGGTTAACGTGGTTGTGAAATGGGGTGTTAAATTGCGACTTACTTGGGTCGATGGCTAAATTGGTTAACGTGGTTGTAGGAGGGGGTGTTAAATGAGCGAACACGTACACACGTATGCGAAAGGGCGGCGCTGGTCGAAGGGACGTCGATCATTGTGTTTGTGGATTCGTTGGAATTCATTTCACCGCGACCTTGGACGTCGACGCGCCGTACAAACCAACGGACGAGCGGCAACTGAGCGAGCGAGCGCCGACCTTGAGTATATATACAGCGCGACGGCGCATGCGCTGTCAGCTGTCGAATGTTCTCGAAGGAGAAGCGCGCGCGCGGCACAGATGGCGACGGCGCGACGGCGCATGCGCTGTCAGCTGTCGAATGTTCTCGAAGGAGAAGCGCGCGCGGCACAGATGGTGGGCGACGGCGCGACGGCGCATGCGCGCGCGTCAGCTGTCGAATGTTCGAGAAGCGGTGCGGACGGCGCGGACGGCGCACTACAAGGCGCGAGTATAAGATGCTTCCGCATCTAAAAGCTCCATGAGATGCTGTGCTTTTTCAAAAATTTCTTCTTCAGAGTTACCTGTCTATGACGTGTTTTGGCATGAATAAAGTTGAAGTTTTCAAGCACCGTTAGCTAAAAAATAACCAAAAAAGGGCAGTGAAATGTATCATTATTTTTCAGGGAAATGATATCCCCACAGCCTTTAGAGCTCGCTTTGCCAACGTGCGATTTTTCATGTACACGATGCTGAATAACTAGAGTAAGGATCTTCAGATTGGTCACTCAGAAATAAACTTAGCCCCATAGGTACAAGTGAGAACAAAGTATAAGCTGGGAACACTTTCTTTTCCTATAAATGCAATCGCCATTATCTAACTTAGTTGATAGAGCTGGCGACCTGTAACAAAATTAAAATCGCTTTCTTCCTCAACTTAGCTGCCTTGTGGCTGAGGCGGCGGGGGCAAATTACATGCTGTATTTAAGGGAATTAAAGAATCGTAAGTGTGAGGGCTTGTTTTCCTTGTTAGACACAATAATAATGAGAGCCAACAGACAAGAGAGAGATAGTCAAAGGAAAGGCAGAGAAGTTAACCAGGTTGTACCTGGTTTGCTACCCCACGTGGGGGAGGGTTAAAGGCGATTTTTCGCTCACAACCAACGGGGCCGACACTAGCGGCGGGTTTTCTGTGACACGAGCTCTTTAACGCTATGGCGTTAAAAAAGTGAATGAAAAGATAAGTTGCCACCGGCAGCAACTGAACCTGCCGGTGGGTAGTATTTCTCATCCACTTTTCTTCACATTTTCATTACAACTACTTTCAGTGACATCCCCATACCTCTCTTGGCATCATTGTTTGTTGGTTTTAATTGATATTGTGTTATATTCGAAGAAATTTTTAGGTTCTGAAGTTGAAAGGCGCCAGGAAATGATGCAAACAGAGGGCAGGAAAACTGACAACCAAGTCACTGCTAGAGTAACTACCACCTTGTATGCCTGCATCCTGTCTCGAAGTGCTTCGAGAGAAATATACCTCGCCCCCCCCCCTGCTTTCTAAATGAGCACCTACTCAACCCAATGGGTGGTGCTGCTGAAACTGTTTTCTAACATATAACGTGTTGCTTTTTTCGACAGTAAGGAAGAATAATAAAGGTTTAGTAAGTAGCTTGCCAACTTGACGCGACCAGAAAAGTGGCTTCCGGTTAGTAGAAGTTGTAATATACAGTGTTTAAAAAATTACATCCACTATTATTTGAAAATTACAAAAAGGAGATATCTGCATGCTACTTGTGGTGTTAACTTTACTGTGGCAGAAGGCATCTTCAGATGCACACAAACAATAATTACAATGTATAGAAATTAAGAAAATTCACTCTTTTTACTAGTGAAAATAAGCAGTCGAGTCAAAAGGGTGAATTTATGCCCTCGGCGAATAGTCAATATCGCCACTTCGAAAGTTCGAAAAGGCGGCAACTGGTAATCGCCGCGGGGCAATGAAATCTGGCTAATTTAGCATTCGAAACTGAAACTGACGAACCAAACAGTGCATGTACCATTCACTTCAAAAATGCTCTTGAAGATTACACTGCTTCCCTTGTCGTTATTAACCGTCGACCTCCACACTACGTTCCATGGCAACGCCTTCCTGCCACAAGGCCACTCATCGACGCTAGCTGATCCTCTTCCCCCGATGGGAGGGAAACACTGTCATCATTGAGGGCATTTTCGGAGTGAATGGTAGATGCGCTGTTTGGTGCGTCTGTTTAGCTTTCACCTGCTTACTGCCCTGGTGGAATTAAAAACCCGTTCATCGTCCGATATTGACGAAACAGTTGTTGCAAATGAACTCTTTGTAAGTTCAAAGGACAACAAACCACAATAATGATCTAAAATTGTTGTACAAGAAATGCCTTTGAAGCCTCTTCAACGATTGCTCATCTCTTGAAGCCTCCATGGTACCTTGAACGTCTTGTTTTAAACAACTGCATACACCAAGGGAAAGAAAAAATACAGCCATATTTCATTGCCACGCGGTGATTACCAGTGGCTATATTGACTATTCACTGGAAGGGCCTAAACTCATCAATGTGACCCGTCTGCTTTTTTTCCAATGGTTAAAAAGGTAATTGTTTTAATTATTATAATTACTGCAGTAATTATGTTTGTACGCATCTGAAGATGCCTTCTGCCATAGTAAAAGTAACGCCGCATGTCGCATGCACAAATCTTCTTCCTGCGATTTTCCAATAATAGTGGACACAATACTTCAAACACCATGTATAACTAGAAAGACAAAATGGAAAAGGGGAAGGGGAATAGTAGTTGTTACAAATTTTATTTAGGATTCATGGATAAAAAAACAATGGTGACATATCAAGACATACACAACAAATGCTTATGTGTGTCTACACTCGTAGAGGCCTTCGTTGTTAACGCTCCTTAAATATTAGATTGACCCATACCATCTATAGCCCAGTTTTCGACCTAAATGCATGTTTGGTTGCCTCTATTTATGGGCATATAGCGCAAAACTCAAACGCCTAACTTGACGCAGTCAATGCAATGCCTGGAATATTTGTCACTTACGAGTTATTTAAATAGTAATGGTTGAAGTTTATTTGTGCCTTTGTCCCCATCAAAAACAAGCCACGAAGTTTCGGGGAAAAAAATAATAACAGACTGTCGAAGCTGCACTGAACAGCAGCTGCGTGCTGCAACGTGGCAGCCCGTCAAGTTCTTTGTGCAACAATTCATTAGTATAGAAAGCAAGCGTTTTTGTTAATATTATTTGGGTGCTCTAAATATTACACGTAGGTCCTTCAGAATCATCACGCACATTCATTTGTTGGCGAGCTTTTATACCACCTAATTTCGGTCCGAAAAAAATGAGATTGAATCATCATTTATTGGAAGCCAGTTTCAAGTAAGTTCATTAAATTTTCCAGAGCAGCAGCAAACGAGAAATGAATTTCTTCCGGTATTTCTGTATAATTATTTTTCTATTTTCTGCTATAAGGCATGGTAAATAGGTTCACCGTAAGGCAACGTTATGAAAAAGTCAATCCTCAGACACGGATGAGTAAACAGGTGAACTACTGATTTAGAAACTAATCTTGAGAGAGCCAACAGTGAGCAAGCTGCCGGGTGAATTTTACACAGATGGACGTGGCAGATAGTTTACCTGCATAGATATCATAGCTGACTGCCTCGCAATAACTCGTTGATTGACCACACGTACCAGTTCAGTGGTATCTGACAGCAATGTGAAAAATCAGTACGAGAGCTATGGAGACTGTCTCGTAGGTGCCACTAGATTAGTGTGTGGCAGCCATGATATATATATATATATATATATATATATATATATATATATATATATATATTAACAATGGCCAGTATAATTGGCTTCCTTCTGCAATGTACTGAATAACAAATCTTGGTAATTAGCGTTTGAATTTTAAGTGCTTCCATTCCAAAAAAGACATTTTCTAATTACCTGAGTAAGTGGGAGCTGTGGAGATTGTGCTCTATCTGTACTGTGCATAATTAAAGACATTCTAGTTCACATGGCAATTGAAACTCAGACACATTTAATAACAAATGCGTGGAGACTTAAACATTCCCCAAAATACAGCCACAAACAGAAAAGCCACTTTTCGAACGAGAACTATTTACTCTTGCAGCCGTGCAACTGTTGCTGAAACGATATATATTACCGTTCCCTGTGTTATGAGTTTATACTTTACAGTGAATCCTGTGGAAGGAAGTAATGCTGTGTTTCTTTTTTTTCAAGTGGCAAGGAAGGTCGGTGCGGAACGATGTGGTTAATAACTTCAAAAGTAAGTGCAACCCAACGTGTGCCGGAGCCCCGACTTTGCTTTGTAATGTAATAATGAATTGTTCTGATATAAAAGAGTCTTTTTATAAAGACGAAAGCTTATGCACGCATTTTCGTGTCATGTTTTAAAACGAGAGCTTTACTGGCCTAGTCGTGCGACTTTTGCTGTGTCCTTCCACGTGCATGTCTTGAAGCGAAGAACGAATACCCTGTGACAGACTGCGCAAAATTTTGTTGTGACGTTGCAGTTGTGCACGAGCCTACAGTGAATGCATTACTCGGCTCGTATGTCCGCCTCTCTCAATGCCCTTTATCTGCGTCCGTGGTGACACAGCAAAGAGATCACGCATCTGCTGGCAAATGAGCACGCGAGTGTGAGCGTCTGTTAGTGGTTTAGGGGCCTGGCGTTTCTCGTGTTGACTGTGGTAGTGGCTTCAGAAACTGACGAAACGACGGTAGTGAGTGAACACAGTACTGAATGTTCGACTTCCTATATCGTTTAGTTGGTAAACTCTGCTTTACCTACGAGGGTAAACAAGCATAACCAAGTAAACAAGCCTTCGCTTGCATAAGTGGGCATAGCGGAGCTAAATCACAGCCATATTCTTTTATACGATAGCCTGTTTTGTTTCCCGTATCATTACACATAGAGTAGGCTGATGACGACAATTATGAACGTAGCAGTCCAGAAGATTAATGAGCTCACAAACAAAATTTGTTGCGTCTTCCTGAAGAAGATAGCTCGCGAGTACTGCTCGTCACTGCCTATCCCTTTTGCTAATAATATGAGCGGGTTTTGCAACACGATTGAATGCCATATGCTCTTACGAACATCGTCAGTGCAATAACTTTTTTTTTTGCAAATACGCGTCGAAAATTTGAAAAACTGCACAGAGCGCCAGTAATGGGTGTGGAACAAAGGCTTTCCTGGCCTCCTCGAGCGAGTGTTACCTTTAATTCTGGCACTTAGCTCACTATCATGCATCCTGTCTAGATAAGCGTCAGCTCGTAGTTATCACAAATGAATGCATATATGGATTGTCTACAGTATTCACGGATTGAAACAGGACACTCGTAGCGCGTGGCCGCCGGTGAATGTGCCGCCGCTCGTGAGCGTTCGTGGAACCAAGGTGTTGCATTGTGGTATACAGTGAGGGAGAGAACATCTACAGAGCAGAATTACTCCTTCCGGTCCCTAAAGAGTCGGCATTTAGTTCATGAAGCGCACACTGTCAGCGTGGTGGTGCAAGGCCCGCGCGCTTTCGCATACATGCATCTCGAATTAAGTGGACGGTGCGCACCATTTCAGCAGACGACGCTCTCAATCTGCGCCCTTCGACGACGAAGCACGCAGGCTGCGCAACTAAGATATGGGATACAGCTAAGATATTGCAGCTGACATGTGCTCATAGACGTGATACACAGCTGCACAAAAGCAGGTCTATTCGGGAGGAAGACGAAGTGTCTCTCTGGCAGAACGGTGAGTCCCTCAGTTTTTCTATTTTTTGTGGATATCATTGTTTTCACCAGCCAAGTGCGGGTTCCTGCCGGCGTGCGATGAAGATGGAGTCGCACACGCGTCCACCAGACCTCACGAATCCCGCGGAAGCCGCCTCCAGGAAGCGCAATGGCGCCGAGAGCGACACTGACAGTGACGATACCATGAACTATTATGTCAGCAGTGAAGAGTCTGGTGACGACACCTTCGAGCTGGTGAGGAGCCGAAAGGCAAGGAGAAGGTTTCTGAGCACGTCATCCGATTCGAGTGCATCCACCATAAGACCTTCGCGTAGTATCAAGGCATTCACCGTCCTGTTCATGCCAGTTCTCGCCACGGACGATATGAGGTGCCTCAATGGGCAAGCCGTGTCTGCACAACTGGAGGCACTGGTGCCAAACGAAATCAAAGACGTCAGAGTGAACACGTGCAAGAGTGTTCTAGCCATTGACGTTAACCACGCGGCTGCGCTGGACATATTGCGCAAGGTCACAGAGCTCAATGGCATGACAGTCCACTCTCACATACCGCTCGGCAAAGAAGTAATCGCTGGAGTAATTTATGGTGTTGACGAGACCATTGTCCACACAGACTTGCCAATCCTGATCAAGCCCGCTACAGGAGGCACATTCATAACTAGTGTTTTTTGTCTCGGCACGTCGCGTTGCGTGAAGATCATATTCAAGGGTGAAACCATCCCGTCACACGTGAAGGTTGGACACTTTCGGCACGCTGTTCGTCACTTCTTACCGAAGCCACTTCAGTGCAGAAAATGTACGAAGTTGAGTCCCGTGCGCAGCGTGTGCAAGAACACCACCGTTTGTGCCCGATGCACTGAAACTCACGCCACTAGCGCATGTCAATTCAATACTCGGAAATTTTCGAATTGTGACAGGCCTCACGATGCATCTTCGAAGGACGGTCCGATTATTCGAAGGGAAATGACAGTGATGAAGAAAATGGTTCGGGATCACTCATCTCACCGGGAAGCAGCCGCATCTATTAGACGACGACGATCACATCGTCTACGGCGCTTCAAGACACCGTTGTCTCGTGAACCGCGCTCTAAGCCGCCTCCACTTTTGTCTCCCAGAACAAGCGCAGCCGGGTCGAAGGATAAAGAAGCCGCCAACAGCGACACCGTTGACGCCTGGCCGGAACTCACTTGACTACACTCCACCAGAGTGTGGCATCAGATTCAGCAGTGAAGCATTCCTCGTCCGAATTCTCTAAACCAACAGAGGAGGATAAACGAATAGTCGCTATGGTCAGCTCCCTCGTGAGTACCATTCGTGTGTTCGTAGAGAGGGTGCAAACATCAATAGCACGAAGCGCATTGCAGCTACCATTAGCCCGGTTCTAGCAAGCCTTCAGAAGTCGATTTTTAAAGGAGATTAACAGTAGAACATGGCTTATCAAAAGAAACATCCATCGTTTGAAAATTATATTCGAAACACTCATATTTCAATGGAATGTGAGAGGCCTGAGGTCCCGGATATCAGGTTTCCGGCAGTTCGCGTTTAAAAAACACCTCCCGATAATGGTAACCTGTGAACCGAACTCATCGGCTATAATAATATCAGGATACGAGTGTTTCGCCTCAACCACGAATGGAAGTAGCAGCAAAGTTACTGTTTACATTCGCAAGGACATTACTTATTGCGCCCATGCTGTACCGCCAGGTGACGACAACCAGTACGTGCGCATTACTTTGAAGGAGAAGCGGTTGTTTTTTACACTTATTGGCGTATATATATTCCCCGCAAGTACATTTGATTTAAGAGACTAACAGACATTATGGCAGCTATTCCGGGTCCTTGCATTATAACAGGCGATTTCAATGCACATCATCCGACATGGGGAAGCTTAAGGACAAACTCGAAGGGGCGCTCACTGATATCGTTTGTGTCAGACCACAACCTGCGCCTTCTGAGTGATGGTAGCCCGACATACCTGCGAGGAGCGACGTACAGCAGCTGCCTCGACCTGACATTGGTGTCGTGTTGCTAAGTTCAAAACTGCGGTGGTTTACAGATATCAAAACCCATGGTAGTGAACACATTTCAACTTATGTCAGCGTTGATGGCCAAGAGACTGCGTCCTCGCCGGTCACTCAGTATATAGACGGGAAACTTTGTGAAGATCAAGTGGAGAACACGTGCGGAATTGATTCCTTGTGTGGCTTAGAAGAAGTAATTGCAGATGCAATAAAAAATTGTACGCGCCGCTTCACACGCTCACAGAAGCGCACGGAGCGTGACATTGAATTAAAAAGGCTTCGGGCGTTACGTAGACGTGCTGAGAGAAGATACAGGCGCACCAAGTCGATTCTTTATCTCAAAATAGCAAAGTGTATGCAGAAAAAAAATACAACGCCAAATAGACAAGCTGCAGGATCAAAGGTGGAAAAGCTTTTGTGAGTCATTAGATACACGGAAGCCATTGTCTCAAGTATGGAGAACTGTACAGGGTCTTCGCTCAGGTGCCGTGCAACGTCATCCCTTCAAGGCTCTCGCACTTCGTCTCAACCGCCGTGAAATTGACGTTGCAGAGGATTTTTGCATGAACATCACCGGCGGTACAGTCCTATTCTCCGATGTGCTTTTATGCGATATCCCCGGTCCACGACATATAAATATGGATGCTCTATTTTCTATGGAAGAGCTAGAAGCTGCACTGACGCTGTGTGGGCATTCTTCTTCACCAGGGCCCGATGAGATAACGCATATGGCTCTGCGTCACTTAGACCAAGCAGCTAGACAACAACTGCTAAATTTGTTTATTCGGTCATGGGAACATGGCATCGTACCTCAAGAATGGAAACGGAGCCATCTTGTACAACTTCTGAAAGCAGGGAAATCCGCTCTGGTGCTGACATCATACCGGCCTGTAGCTCTCGCCAGCTGTGTTGGGAAACTCATGGAGCGCATGATTCTCACGCACCTGGAACGGTTCCTTGAACGGCATAACATTTACCCCGACTCCATGGCGGGATTTCAACGAGGCCGTTCATCGATTGACAAAGTCATAGACTTGGTGTCATCAGTGGAACAGCAAAAATTTAGGAAACGACTAGCACTTGCGCTCTTGATGTGAAAGGTGCGTATGACAACGTTTCTCATCAAGCTATACTAGACACACTGCTGTTAATTGAACTGGGAAGGCGAACGTTTCGATGGATCTGAAGCTACCTGACATGAAGATCTTTTTTTGCATATACTGAAGATGGCCTGACCTCAGACCACTACACGTGCCGTGGCGTCCCGCAAGATGGTGTTTTAAGTCCAGTTCTTTTCAATCTTTCTTTGCTTGGCCTGGCGGAAGCTCTTCCTGAAACAGTCAGTGCTTCAATATACGCTAATGGCATCTGTGTCTGGGCATCGGCATTGACACGCTTACAAGTTCGAGCAAGGATACAGAGGGCAGCGACGCAAGCATCTGATTATCTTCGCACGCAAGGCCTAACAATGTCAACAGAAAAATGTGCACTGGTGGCCTTCACACGCAAGGCGATGACAAGTTACCCCATAAGCAATAATGGCCAGCCAATCTCTTACAAGCGTAGACATCATTTTCTAGGTGTCATTGTTGACCGCGACCTCTCCTGGAGCCATCATGTGACTAGCATATAAGCGAAACTGGTATCTGTTACCCACGTCCTGAAAGTAATCGCTGGAAAAAGATGGGGTCTGTCATTGAGTTCCATGCTAAAGCTTTACCAAGCACTTTTTATTGATGTACTGCGCTACAGTTCTCCTCTGCTGTCTAAAACTTGCAAGACGAACATTCGAGCACTTCACAGCGTGCAAGCACAGGCACTACGTGTTAGTTTGGGCCTACCACGAACTACCTCAACCGCTGGAACAGTTATATTGGCTCGAGATCATCCGGTTACGACCTCCGTCACAACCGATGTGCTGAGAGCACATTTCACGGATGGTATCGAGCCATTTGAAATTTCTGCCAGAAAAACGACCACACGCGTCGTTCTCTAAGGTCGTCAGCTGCCACCGCGCTTTGCTACTATCCGATTTTATACGCTTGGCGCGTTCACCGTCCACCTAGTGGAGCCTACGACAACCCGACGTGCGCCTTTCTGTCCCTGGAAAAAGAAATGGAAAAGTCGTTTCTGCCTTGGCCTTGAAGCAAGCGACTCTGGACTGTTTACACACTTTCTACGCGGACAGAATCCACGTATACACGGATGGATCTACCACCCAAACTACCTCCACCGGTGCCACCGTCATTCCATCGCGACACATCAACATCACTTACAAACTTTGCCACGTGAGTACATAGATTGGTTCGAAAATTGTAACCCTGCGAGGTGCCATCGAATATATCAAGCAACAACCGGCTATTCGATGGACAGTATTCTGTGACTCAAAGGCGGCTCTACAAACTCTTTCGTCGGCACTTCGTCGTGGGTCGTACGGACAACTAGTATGGGAGATCAGAGAAATGCTGCACTATGCGACCAAACAAAGACACAACGTTGTGTGCCAGTGGATACCAAGTCATTGCGGTATCTCCGGCAATAATCTCGCCGATGAAGCAGCCACAAATGCTCACGTACAAACAAACCCTGTCTCCATACCTTTATCTAATATTGACTCGGCTAGATATTTAAGTAAGCTGGCACAGGACATGACACTCCAGAAGTGGCCGCCCTGACAGTTCGCACATCATCCACTATATTCTCTCGATCCATCTCTACGACTGCGCCTACCCTCTGGTCTTTTTAGGGTGGAAGGTACAGGGATGTGTCGTCTGCGTCTGCGCGTAGCCTTCACCAATGCCTACTCATTTAAGATAGGGATGGCCAACAGCGCGGAGTGCAACGACTGCGCCGTCGATGCGACTATTGAACACATCTTATGTTACTGCCCGGCATACACAAACGAGAGGCTTCACCTGCGCAGTGTTTTAAATCAACTGGACAGAAGTGATTTCACTGTCGAGAAAGTATTGGGACCATGGCACTGCCTATCCAATTTCCGAAAAGCAACGAAAGCACTGTTGCATTTTCTCATAGCCACCGCCCTGTTTCATCGTTTCTGATGGTGAGTGTGTTACACGTCGGCCCAGTCAGTGACCTTTTCTCTCCTCTTCTAGAACTGTCATTCCCCTCTCCGCTTCCCCAGTGCAGGGTCGCCTACCAGGGCTCAGCCCTGGTTAACCTCCCTGCCTTTCTCCTTGTGTTCTCTCTCTCTTTCTCTCTGCACAAAAGCAGTTTGTCCTGTTTTCTGTCGCGACGAAAAGTAAAAGCAGCAGCCACGGGCCTGTTTCCGTGCACCATTAAAACAATCACTTAGTAGTTCGTTGTTTCACCCCGAGCAGCCAATATTGCGGCAATTCTGCGTGGCAAGTTTATGAAAAGCTGCCGGCCACGGAAGAATGAGCTAGCTTCTGCCATATTTATTCAACAATAGGCCACAGTTTGCCCTAGCGACACTAATACATATCATTTCCATGTTGCCTGAAGGAAAGCCTGTTACTCATTTTTTTTTCTTGTCGAGGCAGAAAGCATGAAGAAAACTTTTAATGATTTATGCAGGTGTTTATCAGGTATATGAACGCACATAAGGCGCAATCTTCTAACTGAATTTTGAGTCTCACTTGCACAGAATGCGTATAACACGTCGCCTCAGTGCGCAGATTGAGAGGGTCGTCTGCTGGCGCCCCAATAAATGTGGTGCGCAGTGGTGAGCTAGTACGGTCGACATACGAATGTGTGTGAGCCTTGAAGCGCCACGCTGGCAGTGTACACATGGTGAACAACAGGCCAACGATTCGGCGACCGGAAGGAGTAATCCTGCGACGTAGGTGTTCTGCCCCTCGTTCTACACCAGCATGCAACACATTGGTTCTACGCGCACGCATGAGTGGCGGCACATGTACCGTCGGCCACACGCTCCGAGTGTGCTGTTTGAATCCGTGAGTAGCGTATGTGCGTAGCCTTCTGTGCTTACCAACTTTCAGCACCTCACTTTTTTGTCCCTTTATCTCAAAGCAGAGTAGCAGCAGGCTAGACATAACACCTCCGGTCGACCTGGCGTGTTTGTCCCCTACCGCACCAACGAGATTTGGGGAAGAGCCTGTGGCCGCTGCTGAGGATCAGCTAAGGATTAGCTAAGGCTACTGGTGGAACCTCGAGGATCAGCTAAGGCGTGTGGCGAGGGGCTAAGGCGTGTGGCGAGGGCCCAGGATGCGGCCGTAGCTCATTCTGGACTAAATGCACCTCCCCTTGGCAGTATCATCAAATAAATACGTGCATTCTTTCTCTTTCTATAACTACATCTCTTTATGTTACGCTAATTGACATGGATAATAATGAATTAGCGTTGAAGAGTTCGTTTCGCCGGAATTCTGGCGTTGGCGCCATTCAATTTGAAGAAAAGTCATCATTTTGTCGATGACCGAAAAATTGAGAAAGATGAAACTACAATAAATAATGAAAATTGCCAGATCAGAGTGAGGATCGAACCCAGGCTGTTTACATGGCAAGCAGGGGTTCTACCACACACCAATGAGTCTGCTTGGAAGTACAGATAAAGCAACTTCCACTGCTTGGAAATGCAGTGAAAATAGTTTTTACGCTTTGAAAACACACGCATCCTGTATACAGGCTTCACGTACAACATGATATCACTAAAATATTGCGTCATACGAGCATTCGGGCGTTGAAACATGTGATTATCATAACGACTTCATGGTTTAAAACGGCCACCCATTCCAAAATATACACACACATTACTGTGCGTAATGACATACTTCAGCCGCGAAATAACACAAACACGAATATTATTCAGCAAGCATCAACTAGGCCAACAAACAGCCTTGATATAGCACAACTAGTCACCTCTCACTGGATGATGAGCTAATCTTCTCCTGCATTAGGCGCTTAAAACGATGCTTATGGTGTGGCCTACCCCTTATCCTTGTCGTAGTGTGTTTCGTTACTATGTGTTTGTGTTATTTCATGACTCAAGTATACGTCATTACGCAAGCACCAACTAAGCTAAAAACAATCGCATTATAGCACATCTATTGGTCTTTCGCTGAATGATAAGCTGATCTGCTTCGGCATTAGGCGCCTAACAAGGTTACTGCGCGTATTCCTTTTGAACCACGGAGCAGGTACTTATAAATTCTAAAACATTTCACGTGCACTATTGCTTTTGGCTTAAGCATGCTACTCATTACACAAGATGCAGCCATATGCGAAAGTTACATTGACACAAGCCACTGCCATCTTTATTATTTACATTGTCGCAATTCACTATATAAAATTCTCGAGTAACATCATACAATAAAAAGTGTGTACTAAGTAGCTGACGGGCACTATGTGTACAAAATATCGCTATCGCGTTCAACTCTTAAAGGCGAAGCTTAAAGATCTCCCATTTTTTTTTCGCTCAGTTTTTCATTTTTTAAGAGCTTAAAGTGTGCAGTACTGGACAACATCAGGGCTGTTCCATCTTATTGGCTGTCCCACCTGCATTGAACTGGACCCCACTCTAATACCACAGTCACATCATTAAACATAAATGCATTTTGAGCAAGTACTTTTCATTCGCACTGCGAGTCACTTTGGTGGCACGATGATAAAGAGAGAAGGGTCCTTGGGAAGGGATGGTAGTGGCGACGACTAAGTCAGTAACTCTGCATGTGTTTGTTATTTTAGGCAGTATTCTACAAAGGATAATGGGTAATAGCTATAAACAGCCTTTTGGATAAACCTTAGGTACAAACGTGGTGTGCGAGGACATTGTACGACATGTGCTCAGGCGCGCACTTGGTAAACGCTTTCGGAAACTGCGCAAGGGTGAGAATAGTATAGAAGTTTTTTTTTTCTTTCTGTTCCTAATAAGAAAAGCTATGCTATTAAAATACTGCCGACGCATCAAAGTGAATTCGGCAAACGCACTTGCCGGCGTGTACATTCTGCTGCAAGTGTCACACAGCGTTGCCGCGTGGAAGAGTGTGAATGACACTGTCGGTGACGTGCACATGGAATCGCTCAAAGTGCCGTTTCGGTTATCTGTTGACAAGGAAAGAAAGAAAAAACTAAAGCACAGTACCTGTCAAAGACACAGTTGAACTCTAAACACCCGACACAAAACGGTAAAGTGAAAAAATGTCGACAGCACGGTGACATTCATCAAGCCAAGACAAAACTACACGCAAGCATAGCGATGGAAATGTTAAAGACCTTAACGTACCTGCGTCACCGCTTCGTCTGATTCCGGTTTCATGGTGATGGTCCATAAGCGGCAAGAAGAGACAGCGTCTCCAAAGCGGCCAACTTCAACATGGCGGCCGGTGTATTTTCTGTTCAGATCTGAAAAGGTTCAATCGAGAGAGGTTACCTAGCAATAAGACATTATACATTCTGGCACATACTTCAAGCTATCAGAAGTGAATTTCGCTACAACTTTGATACTTTACTCAGGGCTTGCTTGCTACAAATCGCATACAAATGTCGCCGTCATAACTACTTTAGGCACACTTTCTTTGTTCTCCAAGTTTGCGAAAGACAGGAACGGTAATTGGAGCAAAGTCATGACAGTATCTTTCGTGCTGGTTGCATTGAAGTCAAAGCAATAACCTACTACCGGGGCTGTGATAACATGATATGATTTTTGCTTATACTTTTGTTTCTCGTGATGTGGTCTTCGGTCACCGCGTGCACATCTTTGTAGGCAGCCATTAGTGTCTTACAGCGACAGCGACAAAAAGACATATATTAAGCTGCGGCTAAATTAAACTATTGAATTACACACCAAGCCTCAATTTTGCATCAATGTATTGAATGTTGCAATGCATGACCGCATTACTCAAGACGTCTACTAGTACGATTGACGAGAAGTCCAACACGCCACGTTCTAACAGCTATAAAAGAAGAAATCTTCCTTTACTAATAAGGCATACACAAGATAATTAACTCATACAGGAGTTTTCAACTAGTAATTCAATCATGTTTATGAGAAAAAAAAGAAACTTGAGATGATTGCATTGCGGAACAAAGGGGCGGTTGCTCTACAGATTCTCAATATATACTACAAAATGTGATAATATGCTGCGCTATAACATCAAAAGGCTTTTTCCTGTCAAGTCTGCATCATCCTCGCATATGATGAAACTTGGATGCATTTATTACCAAATGAGCATTAGCGAATGAGAATACTTTGCCTAATACGAATTTCAAGCTGCAATGCTCCAACCAGCGACAACATTTGTTTCCGCATTTTAGGCGTTCCCCACCGTATTTACGGAAGTGAAGCACAATTACATAATTGAACTCACGAGTACTCTTCTACAGCGCAAATTTTGAAGGCAACACCACCAGGTCAAAGCGCACTGTGTGATTTGTAGATGTGCCTAGAAATCAGTCATTCAAAGCCTTCGTTACCATCATGTATTACGACGTACTTTTAACTAACATAATCGCAAAGGAACCTGATTATAAGACTAGGCCACGGTTTGTGCCTTGAGCATGCGCTGTGAACGCTTCTAAGTGAACGCACGTAACAATTCTTCTCTCTTTGCTTCTTCCTTTCTCTATTCTTTTCCTACCTTTCTCCTCCCTGCACATAAAGTAGCAAATCAGGTTCTACCTGGTTAACCTGCCTGTTTTTCATTTCCTATTTTCTATCTCTTTCTCTCTCGCTCTCTATCCATCAAGGTTGCCGTTTGGGCTTGTTGGTTTGCAATTTGTGAGCATAAACCTATTCAACGTTTGTAAACATGAGTATGCGCCGTCAATTTACTGAGGTGTTTGTAGCAACGTGTAGGCGTGCAGGCTCCACGCAGCCCAAAGCTCGCCACTACCCGCGGGAGGCTTCCCCGACGCGCTATGCTCGGAGGCAGCTTTGCAGCTGCTGTGCCAGTTGTCAAGTGATCACAGGGTGCGGCGCCAAGCTTTGGACTGGGCGGAGCCTGCGCGCCGCGACGCCGCTACAAGCGCCTCAGTAAGTCGACTGTGCCTACCTCTGTTTACAAAGATTGAATAGGCCGATAACGCTGCGCATAAATGACACGTACCTAAGAACAGATGACACAACGCACTCTCTTTACAATGACCGTATCGTTTCAGTCCCACTTGTTTCTTCGCTGGTGACTTTCTATCAAACAGTCCACGAATACAGCTGGAAATAAGATGTCGTTCAAATCATCAGCGCCATTAGTATCAATGGCACGAGCAACGAGGTGCACCCATGTTTCTCCTCTGGTCGAGCGCTTTCGGTTTTCAGAATATTCAGAAAATGGGCTAAATTAAAAAAACTGATACGAAATCAATTGTTTCAATTAAATTTAGGAATTATACTGTGTATATATGATATCAGAACGTACGTCTACCTAGATAAGGTTTAATACCTCTTAGAATAATCAGTAAAAATTAATTTCATGAGCTGAAAGAACAGTCTATTTTCTTGTGAGCAGCAGTGATCGTTGCGGCACCTGGCAGAGGAGGTCTCAACACCGCGCTTTTTTCTCAAGGGCCTCTGGGATCCGTTTCGTTAGTGCGACAAACGACGAAGTTAGCCAAAGGAATACATGAGGACACACGAAAGCCGAGGTACGAGTGCCACTACAAGAAGTCAAGAAGTCTACATTTCAACGGCTCGTTTTCTTTGTTAGACACAATATATATGAGATCCGACAGGCTACCATGCAACGGAAAGTACAGGGGATGTTATAAGAAGTAATTGTAGTGTAAGTGTTAAGAAAAAAAAGTGGACGGAAATATCGGACGCGTAGAGCATCGAATACGTTATTCGAGGGTCACAGGTTTGATCCCTGCACAATGCAAGTTATATTTTCGTCCACTTTTTTTTTCTTCACATTTATATTTAAAAGTTTTCAAAAAAAATATACCCTTTTCCGTGGCGTGATTGCCTGTCATGAAGTCAAGTATTATGGTCGCCTACAGTTGTTTTTATTATTATTATTATTATTATTATTATTATTATTATTATTATTATTATTATTATTATTATTATTATTATTATTGGTAGTCATGGTAGTAGTAGCAGTAGTAGTAGTAGTAGTAGTAACAGCATAACAGGTGGACTGTTGTGAGACGTAATGAGACCCAATCTCTGACCAAATAATTACAGCGAACTCTGAAGCACCAAAGGTAGCCTTCCCTGCCACAGGAAGCTCATTACATTATCAGAATATCTGTATTGCTACACACACGCTCTCCACACAGTTTAACATTACAATATTTGTAGGGTCACAGCAAGCACTACACCTATCCACACAGACATTTAAAGTTCAGAAACGGCGAGAACGATAGAGAGTGGCAGAGAGATATGGTGAGGGAGGGGGCATTGACGTCAGAGTTGTTGTCCTATGAGACGTGCTTGTTATGCGCGAGTGATGTGCGTTCCGGATAGAAATTGACCATGGTCTTACACGAGAAGATTTTCTCCTCAGCCTCCTGAAGCTGCTCCCTGGAGGACGGACACCAACGTGCCAGCTTCATGTCGCAGGGTGCACCCACTGTACAGGAGGATGAACAGTCTCCGGCACTCGGTACACAGGCCGCCTTCGCCGGCGCGGCTGCTGCGAGCAAAAAGAAAGAACGACAGGCGCGCTTGACACGTCACAATACGCCCACCTGCACACGACCGCAGCTATACGACTATACTGCTGCGCTTGACAGAACTAGCGCTATCACTCGCAGTTTTAAAAAGAGCGGAAATTGTATGATTACTCGGGGAACTTTTGTTGCTGGTGTTTTCATAAAATATTTCACTACGTTGCGTTGCACGGTCGCCTCGATGAGGTTCAAATGAAAATACGCACACGCAAAAAGCCTAGGGTGTTTTCCGTGCGTATGTTGTTGAGCTGCTACGGAAGCGACACGTTACAGATGTGGCAACATATGCACGTGACCGAACTAACCATAACGCTTTGCGGTGCGCCCTCATTACGCCTGAATCTAGCTGTCCTGCAGCCATGTAACTATAGCTTATCACGTATACATTTTTACTTAGCCAACCTTCATGCTACCAGTGCCGCTTTATTTTTAACACAAAATTGTTCTATGCCGGGGTCCACCAATGCTCCGCTGACATACTTCCGCCACGAAAGTGACCATGAAAAATATATACTAAGATACTGAAAAAAAAACAAAAGGCAACCCTGCGTCTTGCGCAATCCAAACAGCAACCTCTCGAGTCCAGACAGTCAGCTCCTGGCGCTAACCATTACGCCACGAAGCGTACGTTGCATAGAATGCTAACGGCAAGCCATTCATTTGAGCCAAACAACTTTTAGCAGTCCTCAGAGCTTCGAAACTTTGTTGCGTTTTCGTTACCAGTGGCGAAATGGCGCGGTTGAAGGTCATCGCCTCCTCGAAGCGCCGCCTCCACAAAGCGTGGGCGTGGTCTCTCCTGCGCGTGCGCGCTTATCGGACTCGTAACATGAGAGAGGACGAAGGTCATTTCGCACACTACCGCGGCCGCGTTCACAAAACGAGCGCGCTTCTGATACATGACGCAGGAAAAATTGTAACTGTTGTTTGCGCCCCTCCTGCACATACTTGCGCGCTCGTTTCATGCATCTTTCTTTCTCTGTCAACAGCGCGCTTTAAGTGTCAAGCTGTGACAGTTGGTAGTCCGCGCTAGTCCTGTGTATGCTAATTTTGTGCGTGCTTTCTGCTTGAGTTGTGCGCTGCCAAGTTCGAGCTGCTTGCCGTTCTTAACGGGACATTCAAGTTTGTTGTTGTTGCTGAAAGAATGCACAATAAACGCTCAACTATCTATGTAAAGACACGTTTCACTTTTGTGTTGTACCGACTTCTATAAAGGAGGATCAGCCACATTTTTTTCAATAATTTTTGAATTCGCAATTGTAACTGTCTATTGTATTACAGAACGCTAAATGAAGGGCTATCTGAGTAGGGTAGCGAAAATTCACTAGTCATGCTTTCTTTCTTTCCTTCTTTCTTTCTTTTTTCTTTCTTTTTTTGAGGAGTCTATTTTACCATGTATATGTGCTGCCATCTGCAACGACGTGAAACACACCTATCCGGCTGAGATAAAGGGCCTGAAATAGGTCACAGTGACGGGGAACGAACACGAGGTGGTTAATGCGTATGACTTCAAGCTCCAACACTCCTGACTGTATGAAAAAAGAAAAAAAATTGGCGCAAGCGCTGGTTGCGCAATCGGTGTAGGAAATTCGACATGTGACATTGAAGAGAACGCTATAGTCACAGCAAACCAGACATGTGAACATGGAACAGTGATAACATTACTCGACAGCAGTGGCTTGCCTTCTTTGGCCCCCGAAACAATCAGGTAATTTTGATTGGTAAATATAATCTTTAAAAGCGGTAAATAAAGTTTTAGTCGTGTAAGTAGTAGTTACAATTGTTTTGGGCAACTTTCCATAGGTGTAGTCCCCAAAGTCATTCGCTGCTGACCTCAAAGCTTATCCTTCAGCAGAATTTTAGTATAGCTGTACAGTGTTACATGTTCTGTTCTCCCATCATCGGTCACGTCCCAACAATGCATGACCGAGGGACATAAAATGTTATCTGCACGTAAAGTCCATGTCACACCCAGAACCGAAATATATAAATCTGTGAATGTCAATATCTATAATGTTAAACTGCAAATAATGTCAAAAACTGTAAATGTCAATATCACGGTGCCGAAGAGTGAACATGTTCCTTTTGACAGCCTTTCAAGGCTTTGAAATGCGAAGTTATGACGTCTCATAACACATTGTTCCTAGTTCACTCAGCTGAAGCTTCACACGACGTCAGAGTCGCTATACGACTTCCGAATGACGAGACACATTTCCAGTCTTCGAATATAATTGTCCTGTCGTTTTTCAAAGTGCTTGATTTGATCACGTCCCTCTGAGATTAGTGAATTAGACACAGCTGGAGCAGGTTTGCGTGCAGTTCACAGGCACTTCGTTGCTTTTCGAGTTCTAGTCCTGCGATATATTTATTTTCCGCCATGTTCTCGAGGGAATTTTTGCGGACATTCAGACGACCTTATTTTTTCGCATTCAAGTCAGTTACGTTCTCCAACTAAGCCTTTATAGTAAATGTGCGGCGTACGGTAGCTTGCAGTAAGAGAAAGCAGCTCCTAATGTATGCTAATGTAGACAATACGTCACCAGCTGTTGACATGCCGTCCCTTAATTCTGGCTCCCGTACGTAACAAGTTTTCAACAGCCTATGGCAAAGTAGTCGGCAACCGGCAGTTGGCAAGCCTGAACCTGGCGGCACATAGGCTACATTATTCGCACGCACTGGCACATGCTAAAAAGTAGATTTCCCACAAATTAGACTGGGATATAGTTATGGACGGCGCTAAAAGATGGCACACAAAAGTATAAGAGCACAATGACGGGCGCCAGACTCGCAGTGACGGCGCGCCGACGCCCTTTGACATATAGGTGCGCATCGCAGGGAGTGTGGATGCGTCCCTCAATTTGAAAAAAAAAAAAAGCTATAGCATCATCACCAGAAGTTATGATCAGACAACTCGGGAGACAATAGAGGCTTTGCACATTTCTAACACTAACTCATGTATCAGAGTTTTATCTATCATTTTGTTATAATATGAATCCATGACGAAACCTTGCGTGTTAATTACAGGCGCCAAACGCGCCTGCAGTGTTCGAGAAGCTTCGGAACTGTAGATCTTTTTGTTAGGGTCACGCCCACTTTACTAACATTACAGATTATTCTAGAACCCACGTGGCTGCTGGTGATAACGCTAGAATATTCGATGGCACGTGTATACACGTCGAGGCGCTTCAACACTTGGCAGCTGATTGACGGCCGACGCTCAGTTCGCCGCTATAAGTGTCAATGTCTTGTGACGTCCTTTTTACGTGGTCAAAAGTTCAGCCGAATAAACAATTTAATCTTCGACTTACTGTCTGCTTCCTTCGTATTTGTGAGTCAACGTGAATAAAAATTAGTTGCGAGCCCGGCGCCCATCCTTAATTGTGTTCTCATCATTTTGTGTCCCGTGCTTTTTCTTAGTGCCGTTCATAACTAGTATGAATCCTCACCGATTCGCCCAGCTGTCAGTGCTACTGTATTGGGTAGTAGTTTGCTTCTTATGGTAGTGACCATCACCATTTCCAATTTTCAAGCAGCATACTGACAGACATTACACCAAGCAGGTATTGAGACCAAATATTTACCGTTATTACAATGTGCTTTCTCTCTGACATTCTAGATACGTGGAGGTGCTGCGAAAGACTTGCCAATACGTCATCGCCTGTATTAGAACGCACAAGCTTCACACAGCGTTCACGGTGGTTTACGAATAAGTATCCAGCAGTGATTGCCCCTCCCTGCGTCTTCATCAGCATATATTAATGAGGAATGCGTGCATGTAGCCTAGCCTTAAAATAACTTTAGCGACTGCGAGAAAAATGTCAGTAATACATCACTATTTTTATTGATTGAACTCAATACTAGTTCATCCATCATAGGGTAGACCAAGGTTAAAGTCAGAAAGAGTGGTCTCAGCTTTCCCAAACGAAAAGTTCCACAGAAAAGTACACACATAAGCATGCTGAGAACTACTACGCCATTGGAAATGCATATTAGCATCACATTAAAAGCGCAACAAACTTACGCAGCAAGATTAAGAATGGAACCCAAAATGTCGCGTCATAAATTTACACACAAAATAAAAGGAAATAAATGTAAAATCTCGAAACAGGTGTCGATTTTTATTGAATATGTGTAAAATTAATTGTATGAAATTCCAAAGATCAAGAAGAAGGGGAAGATAAAAGCTTGCGATAAAAAATTCGAAACTCCAAAACACGGGATGGGTGCTGAAACCTCTAGCACCCACCATCTGTTTTCGAGTTTACGAAAGTACAAAATAGTATCACGTGAAACACGAAGAAGAGATATCCTATGCTCGTTGCAATAAAGTCGTTTTTACCTACTAATCTTCTTGTATATTTAAGTACCTATCTTTTGTATGTAACACACCTATTTCTTTTCCGGAAAAAATAATTAGAAATGTCGTTTAATATTAGAGGTTCACAATATTTGTGCAATAACATTGCAGAATGACGCTCAAATGTGTACTTTTCATCATTGATCCTCATTTGTTTCATGTCTGTTTTGTGCCATGTCGCAAGCAGTGTCAAATATAACACTCGTTTCTTTGTCAATCTGGAGTTTGTAATTTTTTGTTCCTCGATTTTTGATAAATTTATTACAATTTATCCAGTCAATTCTTCAGCATTTCGTATATATGGAATAGTGATATAGTGCTGTTATTCGAATACAGACGCCAAGTCTGGGCTTTATCGATGCTTCATGCATCTTAGATGCTGTCTGAAACACTCTTTGGGTGATTTCTATGTGTATCGCAGTACGTTTTTGAAGGCGTGTGTCAGTGTTTGCATTTTAGATATATCATTCGAGGTATCGCGTAGAATAAGATACACGGTAGGCCCATGGCTCGAGTCACGAGGGATATGGTGATTTGGTGCTGTGAAAGGGGAACTCCAGTGCATTATCTACCGTACTGAGATAATCCTGTTTTAAAATAATATTGTCAGTCCTACAAAAGCTAGATGCCGTTCATTCTACCCAGGAACTCGTCAATTTTAAATTAAGAAGTAAACGATAAGTCAAAACAGAAACCGAAACAAGGAGTTGATTCGTCATCCGGGGTGGAACGTACGTCACGAGAATCCGTCACCTACAGGGGCGTAGCCACAATTTCTTTCGTGAGTGGGGGGGGGGGGGTTCACGCTGACCTGACTGGGGAGACGGGGGGGGGGGGCACACACACCAGCTTCCCTTTGTGACGTGACTATCGACGGAAGTTTGAGCAGATTGTGTACACGTATATCAAAGTCACAAGACTCCCCTCTCCACATGCGGATATGCAAGAGAATAAGTAAAGACTTAGTAGTAGAAGTGAAATACAGTCAACAACAGGTACAGTGGTCGTTTGGAGCGACGGCCTCTCGTTGCACTATTAAATGGACTAGTCTTCGAAAACGCATCAAAGCGATGAACCGCCCAATCGGAGAAGACATCGTTAATCGTTAATATCTAACTGTTAAGCGTAGATGGCGTAGTCTTCGTCGGAGCGAAGTACGTTTCACAAGTCAAGGACGGCTTCACTTACAACGATGAATGAGAGTGATTGCATGCCTATGGTAATGAGCTTTATGCTCAGCTCCATATGTCAAGCAGCTCTGATTGATTGATATATGGAGTCTAACGTCCCAAAACCACTATATGATTATGAGAGATGCCGTAGTGGAGGGCTCCGGAAATTTAGACCACCTGGGGTTCCTTAACGTGCACCCAAATCTGTGCACATGGGCCTACAACATTTCCGCCTCCATCGGAAATGCAGCCGCCGCAGCCGGGATTCGAACCCGCGCCCTGAGGGTCAGCAGCCGAGTACCTTAGCCACTAGACCACCGCGGCGGGGCAAGCAGCTCTGACGCAGTGATAGATTTTAGTCAACATTCTTTAGCTTACTGCACGCATCCACGCATGCTTGTGAAGTGCGATGAGTATTTTTTTTTTTGTAAATTAGGCTGCATTTTGGCAGCACCATTTCAGACACGTTATTTTTCAGGCGGACTTTCTCGCAACCATTGTTGACACTACAGTTGCACACTGAATTTTAATATCATAGAAGTACTCCAATAGCAGCGGTTTTATCGGGTAATCTGCGAGGGCAAGGTAAGAAGGATAAGAAGATAAGAATAAGGATAAGAAGGATAAGGATAAGAAGTGCAGTGCCAACACGTGTAAAACGTCAGTCCCTCCACTATTTTGTGTTACGTCACAGGCAAGCCACCTATATATACTTTATCGTCTGCAAAATAAAGGTCGTTCTGCAATGGTTCTCAACCCGGCTCTGTCACTCTGGGTTAGTTACTACAGGAATCAGTATGAGAAATGTTCACTTGGTGTCAATAGAAAGTGCACGTGGGACCAGACTATACCTACTCACATAGAAACAGTTTGTTTGCTGTGTGCTACAAAACTGTACGTGCAAAAACGCGTAATGTTCTCGTCTTTTTCACAGCATCCGTCGCTCTGCTCCCTGAAACGATAGCGATGCAGCAAGGTGTCTTTCGTTTTTTGCAAGCGTGCAGCCGTCATTTCTCTTTAGGTAAACAGATTCAGAACCGTACAGAAATTTCACCCGCAGCGTCAATATACTATATGTCATACGTCATGTATACACTGTGCTAGCTAGTACAGCCGTCAGCACCTTTAACTTGAACGCTCCTACGCGTGGCCTTGGCTCGCTTGGACTCAGGTCAACGCCACCAAGCGTTGAAAATTATATGCTTGCGACAACTAAGGATACATGTAGTGCGCGTCGGTTTCACCAGTAAATTTCTGTTTTCAGTCTGCCTGACCGGCGGGTCACATGCACTCGCTTCGCATCCCGTTTTCGCCGCGTTTCGCTCATGGCTACGTTAGCGCGCATGCTTATGTCATCTGTTGTTGTATGCTTATCTCGACAATGGAACATTGCGTGCGACAGCTTACTCACCTGACGAGTTTGAAGTCGCAGCAAGGAATCACATGCCGCACCGTGGTGGTGTAGTGGCTAAGGTACTCGGCTGCTGACCCGCAGGTCGCGGGATTGAATCCCGGCTGCGGCGGCTGAATTTTCGATGGAGACGGTAATGTTGTAGGCCCGTGTGCTTAGATTTGGTTGCGCGTTAAAGCACCCCAGGTGGTCAAAATTTCCGGAGCCCTCCACTACGGCATCTCTCGTAATCATGTGTTGGTTTTGGGACGTTAAACCCCACATAACAATCAAACAATCATTCATACCAATCAGCAAGGAATCACACGTATAAATAGCAGAGCAAATGAATGTTTATGGCATTGGTAAAAGTTGCACAATCCCTAAATCTGAAATGCGGTGGCGTTGTTTTTGTTCTGATTCAATAATTTTCAGTAAGCGTTCATTAACCTGTCCTCGCAATTTAGAGCATGCCTTTATGTTCGGTTCACGCTGCGCGGAAGATGCCGTATGAAGTGCAATGTTTATGCGTGTTCTCAGCAAGAACGACGCATGGATACAACGCAAACAAAGCAATTTACGTGTGTAGTTTCGCATAAAAGCTTAAACTGCCATCTTATCTCATAATCATATCGTGGTTCTGGGAAGATGAACCCCAAATAATCTTACCCGCACAGATGTCATGTTTTAAGATATATTCTGTGCAGCGTGAACCAAGCAGGAAAGCACACTCTAAATTGAGAGAACAGTTCGATTCACGCTGTCTGAAAATTGTTGAATAAAACATGAACAAAGCCACTGCATTTCAGATTTATTGTGAAACCTTTACAAACACCTTGAACGTGCGTTTGCTCTGCTTTTTAACCATGTGATTCCTTTTGAGCAGCAGCTGTGAACTCAAACTCGAAAGGTGCGTAAGCTGTCACACACAATGGTTCATTGTCGAAAAAAGTATAAGGCAACGAACGCCATGGGTGCACGCGATAACGTAACCTCGAGCGCAACAAGCCGAAAACGGGATGCGAAGTGTCTGCATTCGACCCTCCCGTCAGGCAGATTGGAAACAGAAATGTACTAGTGAAATAATAAAGTTCGCTGTCGGTCTTTTACTAGTGAAACCGACACGCACTAAATCTATTCCAAACTGCAGCAAACATATCATTTTCAACGCTTGGTAGCGCTGACGTCATAGTCGGCGAAGTGACGTCAGAGTCTACGGCAGACACGGTGCGCAGGTCTGAAATTATTTAAGTGGCATTGCCTTGGTCGTCAATCGATATCTATTTTTTTTCGCAGTGCGTTCAGAAAATTTAATATGTATTTGGATGGACTTATGCAGTGCGCCTCTGCGCTCTGAATCATGATAAAAATGTTTGTAAACATTCTGACTCACTCTTTCTAGCATTTTGCTGCGTTTCTTTGGTTTTTGGTGTAGTTATATAGCTTATTTTTCTTTAAAACGCCGATATCGGGCATGATGTTTCTACACTATCGCCTTATATTTAGCACTTCCACTTTGTTTTGCCATGACGCCCTCGTCTATGGCATTTTATTTACCAACAAGTTTTGTGACACGTATGTACTTTTCTACGGTGATTAGGAAATCAACTTACAGATTTTGGGGAGTTAATGAAGATAATGAAGAAATGGTATCGCAATACACTGCTGTTAGACGAAAGAGGTCCCACCACAATAGTTGCGTTCATAGCTCTTTCCTCTAATCATTTTTTTTTTATGCAACCATTTGTTTTTGTTTACGATGCGTTCTGCTGCGTTAGCATCATATTTGTCAATGACTTCCTAGAGTTGCATGCTTCTGGAAGGAAATGCGTTCTTCGACCAACCGGACGTGGTTGGCGCAATCCAGCACCACATCGCAAACTTTCCGTTCAAGCCACGTTTTCTATAGGAGTCGGTTGATATTCTTACTTCGTATAAGATTCCAATTCATTGTTATCGCATTCAGTGCTTCGCTCTGGTGGCGAAGGTGCGACTTTTGATGACTTGGTTTAAAAGTGTGACATGGTACTGTAAAACCATTGGAGGTGGTCGTGATGGGGGTGGTGTAAACTTGTTTACTTGCAGTACAATTTCTACGGAGAAGCTCAGGGTACGAGCATCCGGAGATGATTTACGTGGTTTAACGGGGGAGGGGGGGGGGGCGGGGCTCAGTTTAGGGCTTTGCTTGCAGCAGCCGCTCTGCTGACCCGGTAAAAGAGACTCTGTTCCAGAATTCACCAGCTCTTCCCATCGCTCCATTGTAGGATCTTCTATTGGAGATATACGGCTGTAATGGCGCATGCCCACGTGATGTGCTATAGGGTAGCTTTAGCTTAGCACCATGGACAGTGGTGAGCGTAAGCCGAAGGATGCATCTTACTGGGTTGGTTGGTTGAAAACTTTATCTTACTGGGGATGTGCAGAAATATTGGAACGTGCTGGTTTGAATTTGTCTCCACCTGACCGATTCCTTTTTATTTTTTTAGTGTTCGGTGAGATAAGGAATAAGTGCGCGTACGTCCTGTATATGGGTATAAGATGGCTGAGCAGTCGCACGGGACGGGAGCGGTTTTCAGGCGCGGAGTTGAAAAGTGCTCGGCTAGCACACCCTCGAGCTATCCTATCAACTAGGTTTCTCTCCCGCCCCATGTTATCCGGGGTTCATATGAGCTGATGTCCAATCCGGTGTGTCTAGTTATCGGGATGATTGCCTGGTTCTGTAGCGCTCAGGATAATGTTGAAGGCATGTTGGCGAACACCGATCAGTACCCAAGGTCATGACTGTGACACAGTGTAGCCAACCACATTTGTGGTTGGCTACACTGTGTCACAGTCATAGTCCTTCTTGGGCAAGTGGAACTATCTACAACCATCACAGTGTTAGTTAATTAGGGTAGAGCACCATACGCATGAATATATTCTGGGCATCAATATTATATGGTGTTTATGGCAATTGTGGAGTGAAAACAAAGTTAAGGTTTTTTGCTTCGGCCGCCTTAATTATCACTCTCGTGTAATTTATCACTTTCGTGGTTCATGCCTGCTCTCAGCCTTCAATACAAAAACAGCTAGCATAATCAAGCTACGCTTTATTTTGAGATTATGCAATTTCAAAATTAAACGCAGCTTTCCAGCAACATCGAAAAAGTTATTAAAAGTTACAAATTAAATGCGATGAGAGACAGCCCCCAGCATCACATTCAAACACACCCACCTGTGGTCTAAAAGGCGTGCAAGGTAAACGATCAGTGCACCCGCTGCCGTTACTGCTGCTAGATTGAATGCGTAGATGCCAGCTGTTACTTCGGGATCAAGAAATCCGTCCCATCAAATCGACTGATCCCCGCGGTTAATCACACTAGTTTTCGAGTGGATGACTTGGATACAGGACGACGCGTATACAGGTATAGTGCAGGTGCACTCAGAGATAGCAACTCATTAGTTGCTGGAAGCGAAAACAAGCGTTGTTTCCGTTAGGGCAAAGAACGGCCAGCTGCTGCCGATCCTGCTGCTGCCAAGTGCCTGGAACACTGATAAGAATTGCTGCACCAATTTTTTAATGCCGAGCATTTCTCAGTCACGCGATTTCACACTTAGGCATCGGCGGTAACACCGACCAACCCCCTCCTCCCCCCCCCCCCCACTGTACATGCTCGCGTCTCGTGCCAGCCCACAAAGACACCTGCTAAACTGTCACTCACCTCCCCTTTTCTCGCCTCGCAAGGCCCACGCAGGCAGTGTCTGCTAAAAAAAAAACAGTGATCGCACTGGACAACCATTCACTGGCTACCCCGTATATACAGGCACTGGATCGCACGTTAGGAATTCACTCAAGGGCGTCTTTACTTGGCTTTCACTTGATGTTGAAGGCAACGCTTCTTCTTTATTAAATAAATGAATCGTAATAAAGGCAAAGTAACAATTAAGCATTCCCAAATGATACCCAATTGTCAACATTCACACGATACTCCCACCACTCCACGACGCATATACTCGAGTTACCCCCGTGAGAGGATGCAGGCGGTTTTTTTGCTTTTTGTTTGTTTTTTGTACGTCGTGTGCTCGTATAGTTTCAGCAGCCAGTGATCAGTGGTTTGCGGTGAGGTCTTGGGTAGTTAACCCGTTAAACGTGGCAAACGTGGAGCAGACGGTAAACACATTTTTCGTGAAGTCACACTCAGATATCAGTGTGTGAGTGCGGTATTGAGGACTTCGTATGCCCGAATCGAATGCCACAGCTTGCCACAAGCTTTCCCAAACGCTTCGCCAGCGTTATCAATCGCATGTGAGAATGCCGGGTGACAAGAGTGACACACACATTCTAGTGAGGGACATTATATTAGTGGCCCCACTCCTGTTTGTGAGTGCTTTTTGTTTAATTAGCAAGTGAACGTTTGCTGCAGTTTCTATGGTCACTAAGTACGCGAAACGTATTATGCGTATAGTTATACAATACTTCTCTCTTGTTGCTAAAATGTCACTTCTACGTTGTTCTTTTTCTATTTAAAGGCATAAGCCTTGTATGCCGCATCGAACGGCAAAAGTGACCATCGGCGTATAGTCGTCCTAAACGCGAATGGTACCAAAAATCATCATCTATATGTCGATGAGTATGATTATGATTGATATAATCATAATGATGTACAACGGTAAGTCTGGCAATCTTTTGAAAGGTAGCGTGTGAAGGTAGGCCGATATGTCGGGATACCTGTACACGCTGGTGTTGTCGGCGTAATTATGATGATGATAATGATGGTGATCGCACCAGATGGCTTCGCCTTCGACTATTTCACCTTCACGTCGTCTTAGGTACCCTGCTAGTTTTTCGTCATCTTTCCTTGGAGTTATTTCTTGAGAAATGCACGTCTATATAGCCAGACGCGTAAGAGGCAACCAAAACGAGTGAGCCTAGAAACGGGGGTGTGGTTGCACTATCCCTGCGCAGTCTTTTCTAAGACAAAAAAAAATATGTTTCTGCTCTTGAACAAGTTCACGAGCGCCAAAGACGGCGGAGCACTCCATAAATTCAATTAGTATCAGTCCACCCTCACAGGAACAATGCCTCATCGTCATTTATTCCGACCAATTTATTCCGACCAAGCGTTATTTTTTAGTCCTTTAATTCTGGAATTATTCACTATGCACCATGCGTAGCTGCATGCAAATGCTTCACCCCACAGGTTATCAATGCAGAACCTTGTTCAGGTGCGCATTATGAAACGATTTGTTTTGCGGAAACACATGCACTACGGGAATAGCGAACATTATACTTGTGCTAGTGTACGCTATAGCACATACGAATAAAGTCGAGGTCACCTTCTTTACACCTCGCATCTTCAACAGGAAACGTAACCAGGCTAACAGATTAATGCTAGAAGACACGAGGGCGAAGATCTAGAACAGGGGCGTTTAATCCAGAAAATGACTGACACCCAGAGGCATGCGCACACCCGTTCAGTGCATTGTTTTATTTCAAGAGGCTCGCCACTACAGATGCCAGCCCACCTCACGTCAATATTATACCTAGTTATCAACTTAAGTAGTAGCCCTATCAGCCGCAATAGGCCCGCTGAATAGCCCACTCAGAGAAAGCTACATTCTGAGGCACTGGCCTACACAACGCCAGCCGCCATAAAGGCACTGCACCGTTTTACTAGAGACACGTGGCTGAAGAACTCATTACGATAGGTGCGCTGATAATGTTTTTGGGCTCTTCTTAGACACTGTCATATACATAACAACTTTGTGGAACCTTCTTGTACTGCTCTTTTTTTCATTTGTTGAATCCCCTTTCTCAAGGTATATCCAAATGTTGTTTTCTTGTGCTTAAGCACGCCATCTTTAATATTAATTATTGGGATGAATGCCCCCAATCCACCATAGGATTGCAAATTAGTTCTGCGGGAACTAGCAAGGTGGCGGAAGAGTTAAAAAAGGAAAAGATGACAACCAATCTGGGTGGTGTCTTCTTTCCCTTTCTTCCCCATCACATGATTATGAGAGACGCCATAGTGGGGGGCTGCGGAAATTTCAACCCCCTATGCTTCTTTAACGTGCACCTAAATCTAAGCAAACATGCCTCAAGCACTTCAGCCTCCATCGAAAATGAGGTCGCCACTGCCGGGATTAGATACCGCGACCTGCGAGTCAGTAGCTGAGTGCCATAGCCACTAGATGACGAGCACCATGATAGGGTAGCTCGCTTTCTTTATTTACCTCTCTTTCTCTCAGTACGACATCCGCTCTCAGAACCACACACAATGTGCTTTCCTTCTCCAATGTTGTCAAATATATTGTTACGAAGCGCTGATGTTGAGAAAGAATTTGATGTCGTCATCAGTGCGTCACAGCAAAGAGCGAAGATAATTGAAATGTGCATGCATGCACATCCTCTCAGTTCAAACCAGTTTACATAAACTTCAACGAGGATGTTTATTGAATGTAGCTCTGTGATTGATTCAGCCTGTTTCCTTCGTGCTTTTTTCATATTTATAGGAATTCATTTTTGAATTCGCACAATCGAATGACATTAGGGTGACGCGGCAGCCAATCATGAATTCGAGGACATCAGCAATGACAATTGGCCAACAGCAACGTTGTCACAAACAAGAAGTATAGCGAATTCGGTGACGATACTTCTTCAGCCTGCTTGTATTGCATTCATTTTCCAGTCAAGGTCACAAGCGTTGTCATATTTTCAGCCCCTGGCACTGCCTACGCGACACCACCGTTAACACCAGTCGTTATCACTGATGTCCAGGCCGCGTTCAAGTTGTCTGATGCCCCATACGTTGTTCGATAGAATAAAAGTCTCGCGCTTGCCAACCTAAACGTAACTACAGTGTCCAGAAATATACTAGCTAGTGAGCTGAGCGCGCGCATTTCGTACGAGAGAGGGTGGCCCCGCATGTGATGACTGAACTCAGATGCAACAAGCGGCGCTGCGTGTCGAGAGGGTGCACGAACGCGCGAATTTGCTCTCGTCCTGTTGCTGCCGCAGCCTCACCACGTTAAAAATCAGTGTGTGACCATTGCCATCTAATTTACTGTGAAATTCGACGGTGCCATATGTACACTGTAACCCCCTGATATGTTAAAAGCTAAGCGGCAATGCAAAGAAAGGACGTGTATTGTGCCGCTGTGTCCAAGAAAGTATCGGTCGAACAAGGAAAAGGTGTCTTGTTTCCCGCACTAACGGATCCAGCATGGTTTCCTGAATGAAAAAGTAGAATCAAGAGGGCAGACACAAGGCTAAATCCGAAGGCTGTCGTAGGAGAAAAGCATTCTAAGAGTGGCTCCATGGAACTATCTTTTCAGATTAGGGTGAACGGTGTCGGGAACGAAATCGCCGTTTAGGCATAATTTCAAATATCGATATTTATCTTTAAAAATTGAAAATACCCTTTCGAATTTCATTCACACAGTTTTTCTCCCATTTCAACGTCGGACTCACTTTCCAATAAAGTTTTGAGCATCATATGCGGCGGGTGTCAGATTGTTCATTGGCATGTTATCATTCTTTGTTTTCACTTGAATTCTAATGGGATGCAGGCTAAGAGGTAAAGATTTTTGGGTCTCCTGTGATAATTCCTGTTCTTAAGAACAAAGCACATTAAAAAAATAACTCTGGTGGTTATACTGTCAATGGTTTTTAAAATATTTTCTTTGCGTACTGCAGCCACTTTGAGAACCTATCTATCTATCTATCTATCTATCTATCTATCTATCTATCTATCTATCTATCTATCTATCTATCTATCTATCTATCTATCTATCTATCTATCTATCTATCTGTCTGTCTATCTATCTATCTATCTATCTATCTATCTATCTATCTATCTATCTATCTATCTATCTATCTATCTATCTATCTATCTATCTATCTATCCTTGTGTCCATCCGTCTGTCTGTCTGTCCGTCCTTCTGTCTGTCTGTCTGTCTGTCTGTCTGTCCGTCCATTCGTCCGTCTATCTGTCTGTCTCTCCCTCTCTTTCTCGCTCTCTCTCTTTATCTATCTATCTCTCTCTATATATATCTATCAAATCGCCTACGTCTGGGTGCCCTCACAATCACCCCCACCCCCTTAACTTGAAGTAATCCAAAATTAGTGTGGGCGGGTAAGATGGTTTGATGATTATGACTCACTGGTCCTGACATAAATAATTTCACAATCCCGTCACATACGCCATCAAACCCTTCTCGCCACATATGGCATTGGCAACGTTGACTCTATACGAATGCAAATAATAAACGTTTGTGTCCTAGCAGAGGAATCGAAGCCAAACAGTCTGCGTGGAAACCAAGTATTCGACTACAGAGCCACGCCAGGTCTTCGAAATAATTTGCAAGAAGAGCCAAATGTTTGTGAAACGCCAACGATGGTTCTAGTGTCGACTATCTAATTGCTCACATATATTTAGCGCCACTTCCTAATGTTTCACCTAATAAAATATAGAACAGTCACATTGCATAGCATTGATTTCCAAGTTACGTGGGATCTGCATTTTTTTTTTTTGCGGGCAGTAGCGGATGGCGAAATGTATGCCACGAAATCTACTTCATTTGGTATTGCGAAGCGCCAGTGCTGTGAAAGCAATCGAGTAGTTCTTATTAAATAAAGCATTATGTAAAAAACACTCAGAATGCAGGAAAATAATAGTTCGCCTCGCGCTGCTCACCCTCCTGAAAGCTTCGCAGCACTTGCAGAGCACAAGGATTGAACGCAAATGCACCCACTCGCACAGCAGCGCACCATGCGGGTGCCACCGGCAGTCATCAGCTGCGGGGCCATCTCCTAGCCCGCGCTCAGCACTCTAGGCAGTATATTTGTAGACACTGTAACGTAAAGCACGAGCGTATACCGTGATGGTTCTGCCATTTTCCAGCCATTTCCCGCGCAACATTTTATTTTTATTTTGTTGGTGCAGGAGACTGCATTCACCGCACAAGCGCGGTCAATAGCCCAACTCTCGGTAGTTGGCTTTAATCAGCAGTGTCGCGCCATGATCACTGGCTTTGGTGCGTATCTCTGTAAGTCGCAACTGTGCAATACCAGACCACAACAATGTGTGCGCAAGCCACAGACTTTGTGGATGCGAATCGCAACTTGCAAACAGGTGACCATTGTCATTGGATCACTTGATTCTCTTATCACCATGACGCCTGTCATTCTTTCATGTCTTGCGAATGCTTCCGTGCTACAGTTTCCTTGTGTTCATAACTGCTCATATATCAATTGTTGTTATTGAATAAAAAAGATTTTTTAACCGGAAAATTCTGGATTGCTTTTATGTCTAAAATCAGCAGGCAGCTTTACTGGGTCGTTACTATGGCAGCATACGACGTTCACAGTACAAATATGCATATAAAATTTTGTTATTATGTACGTGAGTTTGTTAACTGCTTATGTCCTGGCACATTGTCACCGAAAATTTTCTGTAGAGATCACATCAAGTAATAAACCTAGTATACAGATAGTTACAGTATGATTTGCGTGAAATTTTTAGTGCATCATAAACAAGTTCACGAAATATAAAAAGCAACTCTAACAGCTGCTACAATGAAAATATCACTCTGTGAACCTCAAAGTAAGCAGGTTTCGGATCCAATAAGAAGTGTAAAATTTGCACACAGTAGGGAATAGCATGAAGATGACGAAACAAAAAGCATAAGGAGTACTGAGAAGAAAGTATAAATTTTCCACAACCAAGATTTATGTACGCCATCCTAATGATTTCTACGTGAGACGTAGGGGTATAGACGCAAAAGACTGACATAACTTCCTCTGTGAAACCGTGGGAAATTCAGTAAGTTCGCTTAATTAGTATATTAAGCTTAGTTATTGTTAAGTGCCTTTAAGGACATGCTTCCAACAAAAAGTGGTGTCGTCCACTTCTCTCCTGATAATTCATGCTTTTAACATTTAAAAAAAAAACGCAGCCCGCATTTAGCCCTATTATTCTACCATGCACGCTCAAGCGCCAAGTTGGACTCGCGGAGCTAAACGTTTTTGAGAAGAGCCCAAGGCCACTGCAAACATTTCCTGCCCGCTGTGTAAATGCGAGTGGGTGAATCACGGGCGGAGTTCTTTTTGCCAAGCCACTCCACGAAACTGGAGAGCAATATACCGACACGGTATAAGGATTGCAAAGCACCTTGTCCTAAAAATAACGAGCCGAAGCATAGCCGGAAAGACGTTTCCAGGCATGAGTGCCTGTTATGCAGGGAAATGCATTACTCTTGCGACAGTGGGGCAGGAGAAACTTCCAAGGACGCTCATAGTTCCGTCCCCCTTCCTCTGTACGGTTCATCTACGACGAACTCGCTCGTAGCGATGATTGCATCATTGCGTTCGTTTTAAGCCAAGATGTGCGTTTGTCGCTGCATTGAATGAAAGCACAACGGACCGCCCTGCTGCATGAACAGACACCCATGTAGCTTGCACAACCTACCAACATTGTCTCGTAAGTGGATGGAAAACTAATGGATATGAGAAAGCACACGTGTGACTCATATATAGACACATGCAAGAGAGATGTGCAGAGTGCATTCGAGAAAATGGCAGTCAAAAATTGAGATTAATTTCTCTATCTGGAGCCGCCAACTTCTAATGATGAAAATTCGTGCCGTAAAATATTGTGAATCGCAATCTTATAGGTAGTATTCCAGCACAAGGCATAATACAGGGTTTACACTGAGTACACACGAAGCCATTGAAGCAGCGAATAAAACCAATATTAAATCAGTGCCGTGGGCAAGAACAAGAACAAGCACAAAGAGAAAAGGACTCTTTATGCAACAATCTACTTCGCCTATATATTGTTTGTTCTATAGATCAGTAATTCAGTGTATAGAATATTTGATATATCACAATAATAAAAATATATTTCACAACTGTTCGATGCACACAGTAATTCTTTATACGCGGATGCCATTCTACTACAAAACACACAGTGCTTTGTACAGGAACTCTTGTGATTATGCACTAGTGTTCGAGAATATATATATATATATATATATATATATATATATATATATATATATATATATATACGCGACAAATTTTCTCTATTACACACTATTAGAGAATGGAAACCGAGAGCAACCAAATGGAGATAGTTGCTCACAGCACCTGCTAAATGGCCAATCACTTATGCTTGCAATTAAACAACGCCAAACGCAAATGTATCGCATTCGGAAAGCTTTCGACTACACGCTGTTTTGCCAATTGCCAGCGAATGTGTTCACTCAAGTTTTTCTGCGAACAGTCCGATAACGAACCAAGTATCAGCTGCATTTTTATTACGAAATCCTGCGAAATACTAAGCTGATATTACGAAAATATGCACCAGCATAAGGTGTCTTTTCAGAGGCCTTATCTTGAATACACATTCATATATGTGTACGCGCATTAGGCTTCTACTGCATCTCGTGACAAAGGTGGTACATTTATTAATATTTTATTTAATACCCCGATGGGACAGTTCACTGTGAAAGATAATTTTATCAACCATTAAGATACCAGAAATTTAAAAACAAGCTGAATTTAATTGACACTTGTCCGTCACGCTAATTTTGCTAAAAATATATGCCCGCGAACAACGTGTAGAGGAAGCTACTACAGTGGAACGCTTATTCGGGCTGCGCTCAAAATCTTCTTAAACGACGCCAGAGTGGTGAACAAACAGGTGACAAGAAAAATGGGAAACGGTTAAATTTCGTATTTTGATCACTTGAATGCAAATGTGACCCTGCCCACTTTCACGCTGCATCTTCAACTGTTCGAAATTCGTTTCTATATTGAGAGCACCACGACAACCAAAATTAATGTTTCCACAGAGGTAGCGTTAGTGACAGTGGCTGCGTGAAAAACCACGCATGCAGTATGAATTATAAGAACTACTCATCAAAGGGGTTGCCTTGTCGCCTTCGTCTTTTTTCACTCTCACTCTTCCGAAATGAAGACAGACACCCCTAACGTTCATTTAAAAGAACCTGATGAATGTTTCCAATATTTACTGCATGGCTATCAATGAAACGAGAGTTGTTCGGTGAGGCGTTATATACCTGAGCACATCCTCGATTCCATTGTTTCTTTCCCCCAGCGGATGAAGCGAATTCCTGCACAGAGACAGCGGACGTTTTACAGGCAAACGGAGTTCAAAGTTTATCGCACAGATTCAGCTATAGTAGCGACACCATCTCATATGGAAAAACGAGAGTACGAACCGAGATGCAGAGCCATTAATGTAAGTCATCGACCGGCGGTGAGCATTTGACGGACGAGACAAACTGTCCGCGTCGCCGATACGATGCGTCACCCACGCCGAACAACATCCATTGAGCGCTCGCAACCGCACAACATCGGCTCGCAAACAAACCAGAGGCGGTAGTTGTCTCCCCGGTTTATTGGGCAACGGCACGTGCCCAGCTGCCAGCGCCGCCGCTGTCGCGCTTTCCTCGTAGCGCGCGCCGCAGGCCTTGCCGTCTCCAAGGTTAAAACATGACGTAGAGCGCGCGCAGACAAGGACGCGGCCGCCGGAAGGGTCAGCAGGCTGGTCAGACGGGAGGCACCTGCTCCCCTCCCGCCGGCAACACTATCCGCAGCATGGACACTGAGCGCACGCCGTCGCAGAAGTCGAAACTCGAGAACGCTTTGATACTAGAGGCGCTAATAACGACGCTTCTTCATGTGTGTTCTTCGTTGGCGTTGGCTTCCGCTCCCGTATGAGCACACGCGCACATTGACACAAGGCTTCCGCGCAGTGCTCACAAGTCATCGATGTATCGTAGCTGATATAGTAGGCTTGTTTTGATTCGACGAATGATAGCAAACCGCTTAGACCTGTAGCTACAATTGAAATTTAAGCTAAGGTACGAGGCCAAGTGATCGGAAACGTTCTTTAAAAAAAAGCAATAATCACTGTAAATGATCAGTCTGCAATATAAAGCACATTTTTAGGCACATGTGAGCGTTTTAAAGCGAGTCATATTTTACAATACTTTTTCTTAGTTACAAATTTTATTAAAAGTATACCTTGCGCGAACACTTGTAACTCAAGTTCCGCTCACTAAGAAAAATTCGTTTTTTGCAGGAACATTTCAAAAAATTTTGCCCGTGCAATGAACCATAAAATAGATCTGGTTAACAGTAAAAATGTAGTAAATAAATAACCCAAAAAGTATGCACTCACACTAAAGGCACCTTCGTATAGCAGGCAGCCTCATTAAATGTTTTAACACAATTTTGCTCAATGAGATTCATTGCAGGACTCACATTGTTATAAGAAAGTGTACAAAAGTTTAATGAAAAATGTTGATTAGCAAAAGAGCTACGATTGTTCGTGTAAGGGAAAATAGCAGAAATATAGGTTTTGAGAAAATTGTCAAAAAGGATCTGAAACTGAAACAGGTGTGGTGCTTACAAATGATACCCGGAAAGGCTAAAATTTTCAATATTTGCCGCCAGTTCCATTGTGGACCTTTTTTTTCAGCTTATTTTGCAGCAACAGTGACATGACTAGATGCTCTCATGCTACGGTGCTCGTCGTTTTTGAGGCACGCTATTCTATAGTGTATGGGTCAGGCTTGACCACAATTTGCTTGCAAGCATCATATAGGCTTCTGTTACCATTTTTAAATCACGTACATAATCGATAAATGTAGGTTTGATAGTTTACAGGCTCACATTAGTGCCTCTGAGCGTGAAAAACACTTATATTACGTTATGCGCTCACCTGGTGAGAAGATTATAACTTTTACGACTAAAATGTTCTGCTGACAGCACTTTTAGAGCATTATTACATGTTCACTCTTGATATCCGTTCTAAATAACCAACAAGATACTGCATACCAAACTAATTCTATGATAGACTCACAATTGGCACTCCCAGTTTAGGTTTCATAGGTGATGCGTGCTCGTACATTTTTGCTTGTATCTTTGGAAAAAAAGAACTGCATATACAGAAGCTTTATGCAGCAAAATGACGGGCAACAAACTGGGCTTTTGAGATAACTAAAAACAGGTGAACGACCTTTTGAGAAAAAAAAACAACTCTCGTTTTCACTTGACGTCATACCTTACGTTTTTTACAGACCGAGAAAGAGACGTCTTTTTTTACAAAGCCCGTGGCAATGTCGATTCGCTGGATCATATGCAGCAGAAGGCAAGTCATCAGCAATGCACCAGAGTCTATGCAGCCGGTCAGAATTACCTAATAGATTGGAGAAGTAGCGCAGAAACTCTGAGAAGTGCCGGCTGCTGGATACAATTTCAACCAAGAAAACGTTGCATGTTACAAACTGAAGTGGTAGTTTTTTGTTTATTCAATTACTTTTCGGCGCTTAGCATCACAAAGGCGAACATGGGTCCTTAAAATCGATTGCTGCATCAAATTTATCAACAGAGGCATTTAACCGGGCCCCAAGACCTTATTGCAGGGCAGAGGTGCATGTGCGTTTCCACACCGAATCTTCTTAGATGTACATCGTTCTGCTAAAGGGTGAAATTTTGTAACTATGCTCAATATATGTTTAGCTGACAAATGTGTAACTATTGTAATTTGGTAATTAGACCCTCGGTAGGAATATTTTTGAGAATAAAAAAGTCCTTTAGAAGAGCGAAAGGGTGTGAGTTGATATGAAAGTGTTCACTCTTACGAGAGATCTTGAAAATAAAAGATATCTTTTTAAACTTTTTGAGTATGTGGCTTCTTGAATTTCTCTAGTAATTCGTTATTTTATTCTCAGGCGTCAATAAAATGGGTTAAATTGAAGCTTTGTGCCTAGACGTGACCCTCCTATATAAATGGCTGATACCGCCACCTGTGGCCACTGCAACGAATAGGCATCTTTAAAACACAGCGTGAGAGTAGAATGGAGTCAGCAGGAGTGTCCTGTATTTGTTAGCTCAGTGCATTTTTTAAACTGGACAGATCAGGAAAGTAGTGACAAAGTGATGGACAAGGAGCAAGCATCGCAGGCAGACCTTAAGCTGAGTGTTAACCTGATCCTACAGTGTCCAGTTTCCATATAGCTGCACAATTGGGCTTGCACAAAGAAAATATACGACCCACCGTTTACAATAAGCACTTGCGGAAAGCGCTCTTACGTGTCAGTACAGTTCACTTTACTAAGCGAAGGGTAAAATTTTTTAGTCAAGACCAACTTCACAAAAACACGAGAAACTTACGAATTTTTCTACTATATATATATATATATAGTTTTTTTAATCTCACCACTTTTTGATTCAAGCTAAACTCCAATAAATCGGCTCCATTATTCTGAATATTGTAGATGCCTAACCAACAATAAAAGAGTTAAGAGAGAAGAAATCATACTGATATGATTTGGAAATGCTTTCTTGGACGATTGCGCGTGCTCACCTGCTGTATGGCCATTAAAACACCGACTGTTGAAGCCAATGTCGCAGCGCCCATATGCAAACGTTATTTGTAAACAATTGAGCACGCACATTCGACAATAGATTGCACGTGTTTATTCCATATTTACATTAACTCAAGACGTTGGTCGTTAGCTCTAAGTCAAATTCTGGTAGCCTGCCACTTGCGCGTAACAGGACATCAATGCCTAGTTTCTCTGCCACATAAAGTTAGTGTCCTTGCAACATGTACTTCAAGTGGGTTGGGTAAAATAGTTAAAACAGAAAGCCTTATTGCAGCCTAGGAATGTGCCCTACAGGTAGGGTTAACTAAATTCTAGTTAATGTTTTCGTGCCAAAACTTGGGTATGGTGATGACGCACGCCGCAGTGGGGGACTGCGATATAATTTAGCTGGGCTTCCTTGATGTGCCCCCGACAGAAAATTGTACGAGTGTTGTTGTTTTTTGCATTTTACTCATATTAAAAACACGGGTTGGAGCAAACTCGTGACGTCATGCTCAGCACGCACCGACCACCCACTAAGCTACAAATGACGAACTTGCCTTTCTATTAAAAAAGCATGCATTTGCGCATACTATGCAGTTATTTTTATACTGCTTTTTATTAGCAGCAAACAAGAAAATGGAGGATGGAATGAAGAACCTAAAAAATTAACAATCACATTGATTGCACAGGTGCACATACATTGACAATGCTGAAATATTTAAAAAGTAGACAGCAATATTCATACGCGATGGTCAAAGCCAGAGATTTTTTTCAGAATATCAGTGGATGCAATTTGCTTGCGACAGCGAATCCTGGCCACGGCGGCCACATTCTAGATATAGGCGAAAATGCTTGAGGCCAAAGTGCTCATATTAAGGTTCGCGGTAGATAACTGCAGATGCTAAAAATTGCTGGACCCCTCCACTATGGCGTTTCTTATAACGGCGGCCACATTCTAGATATAGGCGAAAATGCTTGAGGCCAAAGTGCTCATATTAAGGTTCGCGGTAGATAACTGCAGATGCTAAAAATTGCTGGACCCCTCCACTATGGCGTTTCTTATAATTATATGGCCGTTTTGGGACGTTAAATCCCAAACGATATATTATAAATATATTCTTGTGACAGCTTATTCTACATTCCCACTAATTAATATATTTAAGTAGCTCATCTGCCACACTGTACTTAATATCTGTGGCATGTCAGTGACGAACTGACAACTTCACGTATACTGTTTTGCGCGCTGCGCTTATAATCCACCTTCCTTGCCCACCAAAGCGTTCGTACGCTCCTGCGACTGCCTATCTACCCAACTCCGTAATCCGACTTTTAGTTATTCGCCGGCAGCAAGGTTGCTGTCCAGTTGCATTAGTATGCAATAAAGGCAGGCTGTTCGACCAGCTGGCTTCTTCAACGCTGCCTGACGCACTTACTACTACATCAACAATGCTCAGGCTCGTACGTTAAGGCACCATGGCTGTTATTCGTTAATGCATGCAAGCAACATACAAAAAAGTCCTGCTAGCACATTCCTAACGATTGTGTGACGTCGCTGTTGCTGATTTTATAACGATCGCAGATTTAAACACAGGCTTAATGAATTCGTTAAGCACTTCTGATACGCAAAAAAGTCAGCTCCCTTAAACATGAACTGCTTACTAACATTTGCAATTTTATTTGCGTCCTTATAAAATGAAATTGGCTTTTATTTTGTTATTATTACCTCGTGAAATTGATACTTGTGCATTTGGTGGCGTCTGCCAGTTGCGGCATAAGCGCATCTTTGAGATCTAAGCTTACCACCCCCTCACCTCCCAGCCTTAGTCCTACTCCCCGACTTGAGATGGTAAAATCATAGCGCAAAAATGACCATACGAGAATGCAGGGCGCGGTTTTCTGCGCTGCATATTAGTGTCTCGTCCTTGTACCTTTCACGCAGCAATTTCGCATTGACAAGTGATGAACCAAGTTGCCCAACGAAATGATTTACTACATGACCGGCTTACTCACACCTTTGTTTCCTTTTGTTCAAGATAATTTTTTCTTTTGTTTCTTTTTGTTCAAGTATGACTTATAGCGCGAGGGTACTCGTTTGAGTCTGGCCAATAATAAAACTTCAGGGCCCTAGTTCAAAATAATTTTTTGATGCTATATCAGTTTATAAAGGCATGTTGCAGCTGAAAGTGACGCCTTACTACTATTAAAGGCAGCTAACTATACCCAGAGCATACTAACGTATTTACAGACCACACCAGCTTTACGAACCGAATTCTTACGAAACAAAGGCCTTGCGATTTTGGTACCCAATTTCTTAAAAATATTTTCTAATTTATTGAATCTGAGGCACTTATCACTCATGAGAGCCGTCATGATGATGAAGGATGCAGTGTGTGGATAGGTGGTCAATCTCATTAAGTACTTACGCAAGCTTTCTTTTCTGAATACGAACAACGAAGCTGAATTTAGCAACCCTTTTGCTTGTAAATTTCTTCGCGATAAGCTGGCTGCCTTCACTGCAACTTGTGGACTGGCTGAAAAACGTTTTTGCCAACAACCTGTGGTAACCTATAGTAAATATAGGCCCTGGTCAGTATCGCTACGTTTAAAATGTGTGTAAGCTGTCGGAAGTGCCACCTCGTGTACTCTGAACTTCGAGTCAGATGTGATCCGAAGGCTCCGACAGCAAAACACAAATCTCGGTATTGACACAAAGTATGATGCACGTGCCGAACGACCTTGTATGTCTTCGCCGAAAAGCTTGAACGTACAGAGACTTGAACGGAAAGTAAACACGCATCGTTTCCTTTGTGTTCGGGTAAGCATCCGCAAAAAATACTAACTATGCACACTATTCGTTCAAAGTAAAGTTTCGCAATCGCCACTGTGACTGTGAATAATTGTATCGTGTTTTGTTCATCTGTACATCTTTAGGCTTCAAGAGCCCCCCTTTCACGAAGCCTTCTTAGGCTAAAAACATTCCTAAGAGAATACTTCCGCCAATCACGATGCTGGACATGCAATTAGTGAAGCCAGCTGACACGTGCGAACAAGCAGTTTTGTGAATTTGGCCCTAGATGTCTCTTTTAAACGCATACCTGGCACGCGTGATATTTTCGAGTGGTGGCGTGCACTCTAACCTTGGGGCAATTTCAGCAGGAACGAAAGCACATTTGAAGGAAAACTCTCTCAATGCCCATCCTATAGTTACGCGTTTCACCGTTTGGTCTTGCACAATGTTTGCGCGCATTATTTTCAGTTGGCCACACTTAATGTATCACTCTTGTGATCTGGACTACTAAAACTGGTTTTAATCTGCGCGAAAATCTCCAGAATTCGCTAGCGAAAGCGTTTCTCTTTCGTTACGTTATTGAATATCCTGAATGACTAAGCTGTAGTCAGATTTAATATTGGGATGCTATATATTCACTGAAGTTGACCACCACGTAGAGAAACATTTGTCTAACACCACCCGCGCAAAATTAATTAGTGCTGTAATATAGGTGTTTTGCCTCGCGAATTTGTGAGCGGTGCATCATTCTCTCTCTCTTGTGGATCACTGCTAAAAAACAGACGCAGCGGTTATTTCTACGAGCAAGCTTCTATGGCACTGCACCGTCGCACAACTGATAAAGTCGGTAGAGACGTGCGTAACGTTACCATTATTTTTACCTTGCACATATCCATTCCCTGTCTCGTTCAAGCAAAGGAAAGGAGAAATCACTTGCGTCAGTCATTTGGTAGGAGGCGAAATACAGGTACATGTAAGTGCTTGTGACCCATCATCTATACATGCATAATAGTTCACGCATCCACCTTGCATACGAGGTTTGCAGCAAGGCATTCCCCCAATCCCACTACCCTGACTTTTCTCTCCACTATAACCGAAATGAGCGATTTCTCGCCATAAATATTCACCAAGACGTAAACAAAGTCACGAATCGGGTGGGTGAAAGATTACGAATATGCTGGAGGACCTCCGTTGTAGTTTTTGTTTTACTGACGTTATGTAGCTAAGACAAAAATGTGTGGTAACCGCAGACGCGTGCACGAACTATCAAAGACCTCAATATATATGGCAAAGATCAAACGGAAAACAATAGTTCGATAACTTGCTTTTCTTCCAGCTACATCGACAGGTCATTAAAGCAGACAGCAATTACACCGCTCTAGCCGTACGGCTACTATTGTTGGCATACAGCAACAACGTGACGTAAACTATACTGAGCATGGAATAACGCAAGTCACGTTACCTAATGCCCACAGCGCATGGCATCTCCACAGAAAAAAAAAACAGAATGCTCGAACCACCCAGACGAAAAGCTACCGTTTTTCCTCGGGCGTAAATTGCGCCTGACAAGATAAATGCTTGGGCTGCATATTGTTTACTGCTGATTGAGCTCTTCTAGCAACGGGTCTGACGCCACGAGACAGCGTGAGGCCAAAACCGAAACCAGAGTGCATTCACAGTCGCCTTTTATATTTTATTTATGTCCGTTGTTCGGTAATCAAGCCCGCCTGTGAGGGTCATTCTTTTGTCTTTGACGGCTATCCTTTTGTGTCGACCTTTTGCGACGAGTTCTTTTATTCTTATTTCGACTAACCTGTCACTGGTCATCTTTTTTTTTTCCTTATTCTTCCTCGCTATGAATGGTTTGTGAGTCAACGCAGAAGCAGCTGTCATTCACTCAAACAGCTGTTCCTGCCACGCGGTCACAATTATTTGTAGTAATTCGTCTGCAGAGATATAGCTGCCATTTGAAAGATCAATTCTTGCAGCGTGAGAATTATATATTACCTCACACGGGTTACCTGGCGGTTATCTCGATTTCTTATTTTTTTATTTATTTATTCTTATAAAAGTACTTCACAGGCCCCTAAAAAGCATCAAGTGAGGGGATAATAATAATAATAATAATAATAATAATAATAATAACCATACCCAGAGTATTACGTCCCAAAATCACGATATCATGAAATACGCCACAGTTAAGGAGTCAGGAAATTTTGACCATCTGTTATTATTTCACGTTCACTGACATCACACAGTAAACTGGCCTCTACCATTTCACTTCTAACAAATCGCAACTACCATGGCCGGGATCAAACCCGCGACCTCCCGCTCAACAGCCGAGCACCCTAGGCGCTACACCGACACGGCAGACCGGAGGTGGCATATGGAAGAATTTAATATATAATCTATTGGGTACATATACAAGCATCGATAAACTGTCACAAACCGAAGAGAGAGAGAGAGAGAGAGAGAATTTATTCACAGAAAGGTAGAGAGGTCAGCCTGAGCTATAGTTTGCTCTGGCCTGCTACTCTACACTGGGGAAGGGTGACAGGGTGACTGGGGAGTGAAATAGTGATTAATGACGATGGTAACGTAGAGAGATGATATGTTCTTATTAGGCTGGGTAACTCTACAGACGTGCATCCAGTCCAGTGGCTTCTAGGAAAGCAATGACGGCTCGTATAACCACATGTGGGCTGCTAGCGTCAGGCCAAGGACCTAACACAACCTCATCGTTTAATTGTTTAAACGTTTAATACAAACCGAAGAAATTTCCATGTTGCCAAACGATGCAGATGTCAGAAAAGAAAAATCACAGTGAAAAAGAAACTGACAGATAAACAGCAAAAAACAGAACGAAGTTGCACATCAGGGCAGTATAGTATTTCATTAAAAATTTCTAATACTACCAAGATATATAATACAACTGCATCATTATACATGATATATTAAAAAAACAAGCGCTTGCCAGTGCAATGAAAAAGCAAATGTAAATAAATTGAAAAACACTCTCGTACTATTGATTTACGCACCCGTTTATTTAATTATGTCAAGATACAGGCCCCATGAGGAGCAGTGAAGACGAGACATCAGAGAAAAAAATCAAAATCAAGACACAATTGACACAAAAATTTGAAGAATATAGTGATGGTTGCAAACAAGTTTTTCGAAGTTAGGGAACTGAACAAGAATGTTAATATAAATACTCAAGGAAACAAAAAAGGTGTGCAGGTTCGAGTTTTTTCTGAAACGTCTTGATTGCTTCATCATGAGTGAGTGTGAACTGGCTGGCTTAGCAAAATTAACGAAGCAGCTAATTGACAAAGTTGCAGTGTACAGTAAACCAGCCCACAAATATTTATCTCTATAGGTTACGTTTTAATCATGTTCCTTGTTCAAGGTGCTCATATCTAAAAATATTGAACAATGTTCACTTGATTCATTTTTTTTTATCCTCAATACCTCAAAGCTGCTACGGAAAATTACGCAGGTGGCATTCGAGTCAGAATTCAAATGTTTGTTGAAAAGTGCAAACATTAAGACATAAAGGCCCTTCAAGCGCACTTAAACATATCCCAAGTCTCCATTTGAGAGCATGGAAGTGTACAGGTTGGTTCATCCCTTTCACGCATTCGAAGAACGACGAAGCAAAAGCGTTGATATGCAAAACCGAGAACGGACAATCATCTGTATACACTATGTACGAATAGTTAACGTATGTGAACATTCACAAAGTGAATATTCCTTTGTGTAGTTGTGTATAGCAGAAAACTCAACAAAGTGAGGGCAAACTAGCTCTTAACCTGCATGAATAAAGATGCGAAAGATTACAGGCTGAAATAATACCGGATACGCTAAAACGGAAGTATATTCGAAAATCATCAAATGTGTACTGTGGATTTTGTAAACCATCAAAGTGATAGGTAAGATATTTTAATGCCATCCAGCATATGTGCATTCTAGTTTAGAACGAACAAATATTGCACGTACAAAAAGTGCTCCCGAGAACAGGCTGACACGGGGATAGACACTGGCTAGCATAGCCAGTGTCAAATAGGGAACACGTGTCATGTGCGACTGCCGAAAAAAGTTAGCTGGACTTACACAAGTACTTATAGCATGGTTACTCGACAAGAGAACCGCAAACATTATGGTGAGAAGCGATTGCACTAAGTTTAAAAAAATTTCGTTATATTTAAAGGAATCTTGACACATTGCATATCAGTTATACAATGTACTGTTCTTCTTAACGTCGTATAGGAGGGTAGCAGTAAGCAAGTGTTTCAAGAGGCAGATGTTTGCCAGCGTGTGATGAATAGAGGTATTCTTGTCAAAAGCGATAAAAACTGGGAAATCAAAGCTAATGATGCACATGCTGCATTCAGATTGTACATAGAGGAGGGGTGTTCAAAGGCGAAAGGATGTGATCAGTTACGGTTGATTTCTCATGCAGTGTTGTTGCTGTTGTTGTTGCTTATCTTAAAAGGCAGAATTAAGCTATGCGTGTTCATGAGACTCGTGAACATTTTGTCGATTAGCTTAAGTCTTAGGGGGAAAACAAGTTATACGTTACGCGGAGGCTGGAACTGCTTTCGATGCAAACGAACTACAGCACTCGCACGCTTTTCACCTGCTGTAACCGACAGCTTTGCGATGACTCGAGTTGGGCTATGCGAAAATGACCTTGCTCACGATCTATACGAGATCGTCAACTTATTGCTTCTACCTCCGACGCGCGGCATGAACTTGAGAACTTGCATGGATTAGCAGGTGATCCTCCTCCATTTTTCTTTTATTATTTTCAGCAGTTGCATACACAATTTGAAGTATCTGTAAACATAATTTATGTACTACATCTGTCCTTGAATCCCGTTATGCCGCCGTCGTCAAACTGGCTCCTAACATTCGGATTCATTCCCTCCTGTCGGCGAAGAAAAAAAAACTTTGCACACAACTAGTACTAAGAATCTAATTAGAGTTTGTAGCAGGGATTACAGGTACGTAGAGGTACGCAAAAAAAGCTAATCATTTGCAGATTCCGTGCTCGTTATTTGCTTTTTTTTCGATATGCGAGGTAGCGCATGCACGACATACGCAACTAAAACAGCACTGGTGTCTCTCTGTATTTAGGATCAGGTGTGCAGCCTGGGGTGGCACACCGGGCATGTGCCTCCCCCCACCTCCCTCCACCCCTGCATCCTTTTAAATGCGAAGCATTTCTTAGCGAACTTCGGCGACTTTGAGTGTATCTATCTAGCTGCTTACGTTTGTGTGCTCTCGTGGTCACCTCCTTAACTTGATGTGAACCAAAATTAGCATGGAAAGGTAAGATGGTTCGAGAAATATGACGCGCTGCCAAAGACATGAATATTGTCACAATCCCGTCACGTACGTCGTCAAACACTTCCCGTCAGACAGTGGCACATACCCATGGACGGGTATGCGCCGCTGGTATGCAGGTATGTGCCATGGATGATTGACACTTAGTATCTACCCAGGAACGACGAGAGCACACATGGACAACTTTAACACTCGAGCGTTAAAAAATACTTGACATTGGTAGCTTCGACCGGAGTAATGCAAAGAATAAATGCCAATGTTAAGGAAAACCTGCCATAAGAAGTGATGACCCCCCGACGAATGGCGATAATAAATTTCAGCGTCCCGACAGGAATCGAGCTCAAGCATTGTGCGTGGCAGTCAAGCATTCTACCACAGAGCTATACACGTAGTCTCGGAACTACTTTTCAAATAGACGCTAATGTTCGTGAAACGTGAATAGTGGTTGCAGTGCTGCCTACCCCATTTTATAAACATTACATATGTACTCCTCTGATACAGCCGTCACATCGGGTTAACGTCAATTGTGGTTACGTGTCATGCGCTGAAGTTGATATATGAACAGTGTCCAGGGTCAGCATTTTCGCGAGTATCAGCGCTTCATATGAGCTTCTGGTGTTGCTAGTACGCATGTTCCAGTTGACATTGTTGCGCAAGAGCAAACAACTGGTTATATAAACATCTGCAACTCTTCAACATATGTCTGTGCGTGCAACATTTGTACATATATTTAGCGTAATTTCATGACGTATCGCTCTACAAAAAACTGCAACGCAGTCACGTTCCTTCCACATGCTTCATGTAAAGTGGATTCCCAGGTACGTGGGATCTGCCGAATTTTTTTTTTACCGTGCCATTCAGAGTGCCAGTTTACACTCAGCCACACATGCCTGTCCGGCCGCCACTTTCAAACAAAGTCATGCCTCCCCCTTCTAAAAAAAAAAGTTATGCATATGCCCCTGTTTATATAGAATGCACCAAAATAAGCAATCTTGGCTCAGTATATGAAAATGTCCTCGTGTTCGATTCTATTCGTTCTCGTCCCTCTGTCAATCAGGTCCGACTGGTCACTGTGTTATTAACGTTAAAGTATATTGGCACAACATGACTTGCATCAGTGAAATGTCCAGTATTTAATAGCGCCGTACTGGAATACTACATTGTGTTCATCGTAGAAGCTCTCGAGAATGTCACTATCCGCTTCAGGAGCATTTGCTGCAGCGGTAAATTATGCGGAGCGATCCTGTGACCGTGCGGAATTTTATTACTTAGTATGTGAATCACCGTTTCAATACTTATTATGTATGAATTTTACTGGTGCGAGGACCAGGTGTGAACAAATATCGCCAAGCAAGTCATTATTATTGATATGAATTTCGGTTGCGTTTTATTACATCGCAACCCAAGCTATGCTATTTTCCTGACAACCACTACACAGCCCCGCCATGGTGGTCTAGTCGCTAAGGTACTCGGCTGCTGACCTGCAGGTCGCGGGATCGAATGCCGGCTGCGGCGGCTGCATTTTCAATGGAGGCAAAAATGGTGTGGGCCCATGTGCTCAAATTTTGGTGCCCGTTAAAGAACCCCAACTGGTCAAAATTTCCCGAGCACTCCACTACGGTGTCTCTCATAATCATAAGTGCTTTTGGGACGTTAAACCCCACATGCCAATCAATCAACCACTACCCAATGGAAATTCTGTGACTAGCTCTCTCGCCTCTGTTTTGCCCTTTGTGTCTTCTTAATCTTCTCATGTACAACAGAACCAATATTCCGCTACCTCTTGTTAATGTATCTGCACCAAAAATCTAAAATCTCGCACAACAGCGTCAAAAAAGGTGATCACTACAATTGACAACTCCTGTCGTGATTGCGGACTAATTAAGCGTACCAGCAAAAAAAAAAAAGAACTGACCATCACGGTGCCCTTTGAACGGTCCAATGTCACGACGTTTGCATACTCGTCAACGGGTAAGATGAAATGGACTCCCGAACGCCTAGTGTGCCGGAGAGAGAGGTCAGAACAACATAGGGATATCTGCATTAAATGTCACAGCACACTTGAGTTGGCACCACTCAGGTAACTAACCCAAGTATTTCCTGGAATGGTCGTTAAATCATGGTATAGTCCCAAGTGTAGCCAACGTTGAACGGAAATACCTACACATCGTGCGACAAATAACGCAGTGAATGGGTGTCTCAAAAGCTTAATTAAGGGTCTGAATAATTTCGAAGCAAGTGACGGTGATGCTATAGAGTTACATTTTATGTAGGGATCTGGTGCAATGCGAAGCTCGGACGACTAAACGCTATCCAGTGGGGCGAAATACTGCTTATCTATGTAGCCATGGGGTTTCCTGTTTCATTATGTATACCTACCCCCTAGACTCGCTCCAAACAGATTCCGTGACTCGAATATCGTTGACAATCTGCCAGGTTGAGGCGAAGGTTCTTAAGTAAGCATGACTGCCGAAAAGAAACCGAGGAGGAGTAGTCACACAGACTAATCCTTATGTAATGCGTTAGGAAGCCTTGAATGAAGTCCTGCTCTGTAGTTCGATACTGCGATAAGAGTATTCAGTAGATTGTGTCGTGAGTGTATGGAAAGAGTTCCGATCTTATCCCAAGGTTAGGCCCGGGCTGCTTCGATGCACAAGTCATTGGCTGTTGTGAGCACGCGATATTGTCGATCATGGATATAGTAGATATGGACAGCTCAGCGATGAAAGGGACGATGCTCTTTCGCGGACGCATCACTGTCATGCTGTCGTGGTTTTGACTGTACCGGGTGCTTTGGTTTCAGATATGGAGGAAGCAGACTCTTTTACGATATACTGTATAGCTATTATGCGACAACAGAGGCGCAGCAAACACCACATGATATACCTTATGTATACAGCGATCTCTGAATAAACTACGTACGCATATTGCGTGCAGAGAAGCTATCAAGAAACAAAAAAACATCAACCGATTTCGCTCCAAGCCAATTCTTTTCTTTTCCCTCTTGAAGACAAGCGTAAAGAGAGAGCCAGAAAGAGAACGTTGTGAAAAGGCACACGCTGATGCAAGTTTCATAGCAAAGATATTCGACGAAAGATGGCTGTCATATTGAATTTTGACGGCTTCAGTTGTTTTCCCTCCAGTGCTCCAACAACATAGCTAAATGTAACAAACGGTAACTACAACACGTGAAGAAGATTGCTTCACAGCACTACAACAAACCGTGTTCAATGAGCATTCAAGCATGACTACTCCTTGATAACACCATCACATGAGCCCGACCGCTTTGCTTGCTGACAAAAAAAAACGTATTTTGTGCTGTCTCACTTTTGTCCTACGGTGTTAAAAAAAGATCTTACGCATAGCAACGCTATATCCACGTGACCTTCATCATTATGTTAACGCCTCACTCATAAGCCGCACGTTTGGTCACAGACGTGTGGACGGCCACGCCGTATAGTTCATTCGAATATATAGCTCTTATCTGATATTTTCCAATGTTCTCCTGTATTCCTCACAGACTTCACTGTGGTGCTTAGCAGTGCTATTTTATTGGCTGCAAAATGTAGCACCAGGTTTTCTAACTATTACCCTGCGCCATTTGCCACACCATGTATTTTCGTCCAATTACTACGACCTCCCCCTTCTTGAATTACTCTCTTCCCCCTTGATCCGATGTCGTCTTGTCTCAGGATAAATTTCGCATAGAAGGTGATTCAGGGTGAAACTGCAGACGTTGGAGAATTCCCGACGAGATTAAGCAATGAGGTACTCATATTGAAGCCCTCCGTGAAAGGAGTCAAAGGGTTCCTGAACTCATACATTCCGCTGAAGGCCTATATCTTGCCATGCCAATGTTCAAGCGGTGAAGGGTAAAATATACTTTATGTAGTTATTACGTACCAATAACAAAAGCCGGCGCTGCTTGGTACACGTATAACGGATTGCAGTAATGTATATTTAGATTGCAGCAACGAGTAACTTATGAGAGGTACGTTTATAACGCATTGCAGCAATATACGCGAACGACGGAGTTATCTTGCCGTTGACACGTCTTGTGCATATACTAGCATTATGTAACTAGAATTATGTTGATGCCACTTCAGCGCAGAGCACAAGCTCGCTTTGCAATGGTAATTTTGTTCAGATTTCATTAATGTAAATCCTGACTGAAAGAGGGAGGGAGAGGGAGAACAAAGCTGTTATATTCATGGTGTCCCAAATATCATGCCGCATGAAAAAAAAAGAAAGGAACGTTTGCACGCGCAGCAAGCCTGGTTTACGTTGTTCCTAATACACATCAGCAGCTACTACTAACTAGTTCAGTAAATAAAATTAAATACTCAGTCATGATTACTTATGTAGTTCAAGGAGTACTCAATGGAGGTGGAATTCTGTAGGCCCGTGTGCTCAGATTTGGGTGCACGTTAAAGAACCCCAGGTGGTCTAAATTTCCAGAATCCTCCACTACGGCGTCTCTCATATACATATGGTAGTTTTGGGACGTTAAACCCCTTATGACAATCAATCAATGAAGGAGTACTCACCTGATCAGCAAAATGACAATGAGCCATAAGAGCGCATGCTGGAACGACATCTGACTGCGCTACTGTGAACAACGTACTACTTGCATTCTCATTTTTTTTTTCGTGTTGATAAAGCAAGCCCACGAAATCTCAAAAGTGACGTGATTAGACTGCTGCGCTTATCGCGCATAAGTAAGCAGTGGCCGCAAACTAGCCTAATTCCAAGTAGCCAGTAACCATGAAAATGCAGAAAGAAAAAACCACGATTTGCCATATCTGTATTTCCCGTCCGAAGCAGCCGCTTTTATCTTACGCAGCTGCAGGCAGCTGTGTAAGATAAAAACGTTGCTATAAGATAAGACGTACTAGATAAGATAAGACGTCACTACAAGTGCCGCAGTATGTCGATGGCACCTATCGCTGTTTGCAAACATGGAATAGGTCTATAGCGATGATTCAGCAAGCATGTTTTTCCTATAGTGACAGTCCCTATAACTGCACATGCACCCGCGAATTTGAGCAAAAACAACGAGGCTCGTTGCCACTTTGACAAAAGGCCGAGCGGTGGCATTAAGAAACTCTCTTTACGTCAAGCAATATACGCACGTGGCGCGGTCCGTTCATCATTATTTTCGCACAAGAGAGACGACCTCAGCTGAAGGAAGTTGTGGGAGCATGTGATGTATAGAGTTCGGAGTTCCGTGTACAACCAAGCTTCGAGGAAGCAATAAGGATGTATACAAAGATTAAGAGCGTCATCCGCTTTCATATTCGTTGAAGGGGGAGGCGAAAGCCTTTGGAATCAGCGTCGCCGGAAATGTATACGTGTACTTGCGGCCGAGTTAGTATTTCCACAATGTTATGCAAGAACAGCTACAACGAGATTCTCAGTAAAAAAAGGGAAACGAAAACTGCCCTGCGAAAAGATTTTCTAGTAAATAATGTTTTCGCAGTCAAGCACCGCAAAACAGAGTTTCTAAGCAAAGTGGTACCATACATAAGCAAGTTGTCTAGCAATTTGCGAAGTTTTTAATTATAGCAGGGCACAGTAATCAAAGAGAACGTTCATACTAAAGTAATGTAGAAATCGTAATCACACAAAGCTTGTTTGGGTTCGTCTTCTGTAGCTAATTGATTTATATGTGGGGTTTAACGTCCTAAAAACACCATATGATTATGACAGACGCCGTAGTTGAGGGCTCCGGAAATTTCCACCACCTGGGCTTCTTTAACGTGCACCCAAATCTGAGCAAACGCGCCTACAACATTTCCACCTTAATCGGAAATGCAGCCGCCGCAGCCGGGATTCGATGCCGTGACCTGCGGGTCAGCAGCCGAGTACTTTAGCCTCTGCACCACCGCGGCGGGGCAGTACGTACTATAACTGTGGATAAAAGCGTAGTATAAGCAAAGTTGAAGAATGGTCATGTTTTTATGTATCTTTTGGTACCAGGAGCTATCCTCTGTCTCAGGAGTGAAATGTGATGATGGTAGTTTAGATGATCATCTAGGAATACTCCAAGTATGTGAACATAGTGGCAAAAAGATGTCTGTGGCCGTTGATAGTAATAGCGGGGGTAGGTGAAAGAGCGTTATGACTAAAATGAAAGACAATGAACAGTTTTATTAGAGTTAATTGTTAAACCATTAGCTGTGCACCAGTTCCTAAACAGTAATGGTGCTCAAGGACTTCTGCTGTGCAGTTATAAGAGCTTTTTACATTCTATTGTTAATCCGAGAAAATGGGGGACCTCAAGCAGGCCATTGTGTACAGCACGTAATTGCTTCATTTTGACCTTTGTTTTGAAACTTTCACTTTTACACCATGCTATACAGCTAGGGATGCAAGCTGCTCTAAGAATCAATGGGCTTTTTCACGCAGTCTCCATTAACAGTGGTGCTTGTATTCTGCTCTGCTTCAGCAAATGGATTCACATTAAAACAAAAAAATAGCTGTTAGTATTACATTTCAAAATTTTGCCGGTGTACATTTGCACAATTGTAAAAAAAATGAAATTTTAACTTTCTGGAGTTGCATCTCTTTGAGAGACAGCAAAACTAATGTTGTCATAAAATCATGATGTTGAAGACTGCAGTAGTCGGCGGCATTGAGACCAAACTTTTTTTATTTCAGCGAACCTTTGCCTGAAGTACGGAAAGTCTAACTACAAGCTATACATAGCCTGCCCGGTTAGCGGTAAACATTGCATCAATAATATGACAAGCAGTACAATGCATCTGGTTTTATACAAGTGCTATTGAAAACTCCGGGGTTATTGCTGTTGGCTGCGTAAGCACTAGACTATTCACATTCTGTCCACAAACTGAACAGTGTGATCTCAAGTTACCGTGCAGCTTCTCAAACACTGCTGCGTTGCCTGTTGCTTAGAGCCTTTGGGAGTGAAACCAAATTTTTACATACAGCCAGTATGCTGTTAGCGGCCGGCACGTGTAAAAAGGTGACGTATTTTGCGGGTTGAGATAAAAGTGTTGATGAAGAGGTGCAATTTGACAGATATGTAAGTGCAATAAGCGCTCGTATACTTCTTGTGTCACAATGGCAGATATGGTCACTGCGGCAATCGTCGGCGAACAGCCGGTTTGCCCAAACAGAGGAAACTCAATTAAGACTTTGATTATTATTGGTTCTCTTCAATGAAGTACGTGGGCTTTATCGATTAAAAAATTGTTATATCAACCCACGCTGCAAGAATACTTTAGGTGAGCGAACGCCGCAAAGCGAGTGCTTGGCGGGAAGGGACTGATCATGTTCTAGTTAGCGGCGTGCCGATAGATGGCTCGCCGGGCTGAGGACCGTGGCGGGCTACTGGCAAGTTCTGCAAAGCACATCCGGCACGTGGGCGACGGTTTCCAAATCTGAGAAAGCAGGTTTATCGCGCGATAACAACCACGCCACACGCATAAAGTGACGCCGCGAAAGAGGGGGTGGTAGTGGAGGAGGTCGACAATGCGGCGAGGGTGCTGTGGCGACGATAAACGAGCACCGCTACTTTCCTACGTACGGGGCTTTCCTACACCGAGAGGCAGGAAGGGAGCCGGGGCATAAAGCCCCTTTAAGATCAAGAAGCTTTACCGGGGTAAAGTTCGTAGCGCCATCTCTCGGGTTCCTTGCGAAGCAGAACACTATCGGGCACCGTATAAGACCGGCGTTCGCTCACCTAAAGTATTCTTGCACCGTGTATCAACCATAACAATTTAAACAGGATTGTTAGTTTATACACGGAAAGTACTGCCCAGCTATTTCACACGACATCTCTAGCTTTTCTTTTTTTACTTATAAACTTTCACCTCTTTAATTTTCACCCCTATAGACACGTACAGACCTCTCATGAAAAAAGTAGTGATCAAAGAGGGGCGTTTGTTAACACTGATTCTCCTACGTGGCTCCCCAGACTTGGTATATCAAGGTCGATATCGCGAGTACTTGTAGATAGTGATGAAACAGAGGTCAATGCTTTCAGAGACGAACCAAGCAAAAGTTGTTTCGTTGACATAATGCACGCTCAGTGCAATATATCCAAGTATACGTACGGCAGCGTCTATTTGTGGCTCAACGACGCCGCACAACTTTCAGCAAATGGGAGAGAAAACAAGGGAGCGGGGTTTTTCCGCAAGTTGTTGTCGTGGGATAGCTTGAGTGGGAGGTCGTTTACCGCCATTTATTCTCGTCCACGCCGAAAGACGGAGAATCTCGTCTCCCTCGCAGAGCCGCCCAAGATGATTCTGTATCCTTCAGGCTGTCACCCTGCTGTCACGGCGATCCTGTAATGGTATGACACCAGTTTTGACCGTAACCCATTCAGGGACATGTTGGTGAGAGCCTTTTATTCCATGCTTCAACGCAAATAAGTAACATTTTCCCTGGTGTGGACGTGACGTAAAGTCGGCATCGAAAGTTTCGAGGCTGTCAAGATGAAACTTCGTATTTCCCAGCAATTCGTAACAGTATTCGGTCGCTCTGCACAGTAGACGTTGTTGGAGCGCTTCATAACAGGCCGGAAATCTAAATTCAATGCTGCTTGGCATCAGCGGGAATATTGAGCCTTTTCTCCTGTTTCCAAGTTCCTTCACTTCTGACGCTCACTTCAGACGGAACGTTTCTTGTACACAATTTTGACTATTTTAATGTCGTGAAGTTTATACTCATATACAATTTTAATCGAAATGCGTCCCAGATGGTTGTCATAGGAACATCATTGAAGCAACTTTTTGGAAGCTCCATAGCAAATGATGCTGCTACACTGTCTATCCGGAAAAACAGTTTTTTTTTTGGTCATTTACAATGTTCCCTTATGGAAACGATTGTTGATTTTCCACTGTCGGACTGTGATCAAATGATCGGCACTATTGATCATCAATGGTTCCGCGATACTCATTGACTTGTTTCAATACTCTGTCGACAACATTTCTGTTGAGCAGTTTGCAATAAAAATGTCATTGACTCATTTCCCGTGAAATACCACTGGGGAAGTATTTCGTAAACAATATTTCTGTTGAGCACTTTGCAAAACAAAACTTGTATTGCCTCATTTCTATCAAAAACCAATGGACGAAATATTTCGTAATAAAAATATAGGCGCGCGCCCGCTTATGTTCTCCAGCGCGCGCGCGTGAAGGAAGGGGAAAAAAGAAAAGAAAACAGAGGCGAGAACCGCAGCAGCTGAGAAGTTTCGGGTTCCCGGAGCGGCCGCTTTATAATGTATGTGCGACAGTAATGATCGAAACACTGGCCTATATGTTGATGCTCGTGTTCTACAAAACAAGTTGAACGGATGATTTTAGGAAAGCGTCGCGAAAAAGAAACAAGTGGAAAGCAGCGACACAGAAAAAGATCAAAATTGAAAATCGGTTGGTTGATGTTTGATGAGTGGCTGCATAATTTGATTGTGAACATCAAGTACACAAGTCGGAAGTCAGGCGCAGAAGTCAGCATGAGAGAGTATGCCATTGACATTTGCTCACTGTTTTGAATAGTAAGTACAGTTCTCATATTCCAGCATGGATTCATAACAGTGAACCACGACCAAGACAACTATAGTGTACTTCTGCGGAGATGACGTACCAGCTTTAAAAATCCCCATTTTTTCAAAGAGCACCTGCATGCAGTAACACTAAAGATTTTGAGCTTTGTTCTGCACCATTTCTGGACCCCAACTGCACGCGGACGTTCGCGAAAGAGATGTGCAGAAGAATTATTTATTTGGAGGGAGACTTACTTGTCCGTCGCTAATTTGTGTATACGTCATACCAGACCTTGGCGTGCATTTAGGCATTCACTTGAACAGTGGTGTGATGTTGAGTAAAAGTAAGAGTAGCCACTCCCCATAAATAAGATCAGTTAAAGACTGAAAATGAGTCAAAACTACTCTATATTGCGAAATAATGCGCATAAATTCTAATTGCGGAAATAAGTAATCGTCGAAGTGCAATAAAGGCGCTCCTGCTTCAGCGTGCAGCTCGCGGCAGTTCGCGCGTACGAAATGCAAATGGTAGAGTATAGACACGCTAAATACACATGCAACGTCTACGTGCGAAAACGCATTGTCTTAAAACAGCTGATATTAGGCTGCTATCAATGACACGCATGCACCTCGTGACACAATTAAGCAAAATTGCTCACAGCACACGCACGTGCGTGAAACATACGTTTCGACAGCCGAACATTGCCTCGTCGCGCCGTTATCCACGAATTTCAGTGAGTGAAACACCCGCGGTTTACGCGGAAGCATGAAAACGACACACGAATACACGTTAATCGTATACTTGCAGAACGGCGCACCACGAACCGAAGTCGGAGCCGAAAGCGCTCACCGCGGTTGTCTTAAGTTCATAAAGCCCTACAAACTATTTGCTGATTAAATGCATGCGCAAACAAATGGATATGGCACGAAAGAAGTTCCAAATTCCGCAGACTATTTGAAAAAAAGTCGCTTGGTCATACCCCACAAAAAGACTCGCCTCCACGAGGTGGCGCTGTGGTGCAATGGGTAAGACTAAAGGTAAGACATCTGCTTCACGTGCATGAGATCCCGAGTTCAACTCCTGTGCTGAATGTGGTTTTCATATGTGGGTATTTGTAATAATAATAGTCTTCTAATTACCTATAGCCATAATATCGACCTCATTATCGGCCAGAAATCACTCTCAGGTGCGTAAAATATTTTTTCCTGCATTGATGAACCATTGATAGCTTCAAATTGAAAGTCGTGGGCCAATTTTCAATCCTTATCAACAATCGCCTAAGTGATATTTTAATTGATCCACAATGTACTTTCTATCGCCATTTCATTTTCTCTCAATTATAAATTTATATCGAGTTCATTGATGGCTTTTCAATTTATTGTCATGGGCCAATTTTCAATCCTGGTCAATAATTTCATCAATGGTATTTTAATTGAACCGTCATGTTTTTTTGGTGCCATCTGTTGTCATTGCTCAATAACTTCTTTTTGTTTTTTTTCAATTAAAATGTTTGTAAAGGTGTGCTTGCAGCCCGTCCCCTCCATTCGGGTTGATCCTTGAAAATGTTAGCCCAGCACATGTAATGTATTTTTATTAATGACATTTAATTAATTGTAAGCATGTCCTAGACAGTGAATGATGTTAAGCGCTATATAGAATGAGATACAGGAGGGACCGTTGTGCTGGTGATACTCCCATTCAAAAAAGTTATACATCAACCGAAGGGCCTTCACAAATTCCTGAAGCACAAGAAGCTGCGAAGTGTTATTTATTTATTTATTTATTTATTTATTTATTTATTGATATATTTATTTATTTATTTATTTATTTATTTATTTATTATTCCGAAGGTTCCTGCAGGCTTCGTCAGAGGCAGTGGGTAAGCGGGGCATCACAAAATAAGTGACCACGCATAATACAAACATATTATCATGCAGGATTAAATGGCTGAAAGCATGCACATAACTTCATGAACACAATGAAATATTGTTTGAGAGTAACTGTAGTGGCAAAATAACAAATATTATTTCAATGTATTAAAACGAAAAAAGAATTAGAGAGAACGTCAACAGATATATTTCGTGCACGTGTAGGCAGTGCGAAAAAAAAAAGACATAAAGGTACAAGAATATTGCCATGCAAGGTTCGTATTTTTCCTTTTGCTTCATTTGGTTTTTGCTCGCAAAACCTGTCCGGAAACTGCACCTCATTGTTTGAGATGATTCACGATCATCGTAGATCGTTCTCTTAATATTGCGTGCGAGACGAGAACGCTCGACATTTTTTCTGAGCTTGCGCGACGACCAGGGATAAGACTGGAATATTCGACGGCTCGTGTATAAATGCAGACGCTCTGTTCGCCGCTATCAGTGCCAGTGTCATACTGTAATCTGACCTTCCTTTTACGTGCCACATGCTCAGCCCAATAAACAGTTTAACCTGAACATGCAGTCTTCTCCCTTCGTCGCGTCACGACAACCGTGACAATATAACTTTGATCGCTGCCAGAACATTTTCTACAATTTTTAAATGCGAATAATTGAAGATATCGTATAGCAAGTGTTTTCCCTATGAAACTTGGAACATGGGACATTGCAGCCAATAAACTCACGCTTCGCTGTTTTCAGTGCTTCGACTTGTAATGCGCGGGTGTACAAGGCGCGCGCTCGTGCTTCGTTGGAGTAATAGTTTTGTAGTGAACACTTCGTGTGAATGATTGAGCATCCCGTAGCAAAAAGCTCTGAAAACACGATATGTGATGTGAGGCTAATGTGAACAGACAATGCGCGCAAGACACACGTAGAGTTGATTAATAGGTATTTGGGGTTTAACGTCCCGAAACCACCATATGATTATGAAAGACGCCGTAGTGGATGGCTTCAAAAATTTCGACCACCAGGAGTTCCAAAACGTGCACCCAAATCTGAGCACACAGGCCTAAAGCATTTTCGCTTCCTTCGAAAATGCAGCCACCGCCGCCGGGCTTCGATCCCATGACCTGCGGATCAGCAGCCGAGTACTTCAGCTACTAGACAAGAAACACGTAAATAGTATATCACATTGTCTCTTCGATAAAAACTATATACACGTACACACTGAGTGTTAGGAGATACTGCATAGGTGCACGGGACTGTGTTGAGACAGTCAGTTTTTCTGTGCATATCAAAGGCCCTCTCTCTGAAAATATCCGTGAGGTCGTAAGAGAAATCAGGCTGTGGCGTGCCCGACTTGCAGCTGGGCTGGTGGAGGACGCACGAGCGACCATCAGCGCAATCTAGAGTCATTCGTGCGCAGCAGAGCGACCTCGTTGATACTGCATGATGTGCCCCTGCTCTCGGCAAAATTACGCATAGCGGCAGCCTCACCCCTGTATTTTCGATACCACCTGATATAGCTTCAAAAAAGAAGAAGAAGAAAAAACAAAATGAACAGACGCGATCACGGCGATAAGGCAGCAGGTGAAAACAAAATAGCATTGACGCGCAACAAGATTATCTTAAAAGGTGCAGTATTAAAGTGTAGACGGTGTACCATGCTCGAGGTGACCTTATAAAAGTACGGGAGTAGGAAATAATAGTGATTACGTCAGTTTCTCCTCTTTCTGAGGGATCTAAAACAAAAGGTAAGTTTTGTTGTTGTTGTAGTTGCATTTACACGTCACATAAATAGTGAGTAAGTTTGATCTAATACGCAGCTTTAACTAAACTAAAATTTTGAAATTCTGAAATACTGAGTGCAGCACAATGTTTTCCAAGCGTCATACTGCATGTAGAGCGCTCTTCGAAAAGGATTGCATTTCACTGTGTGTCCGCCGATCGAAAATGTTTGATTTTGAAAAAGCAGAACATGTCATCAGTGTCTACAAATGACTCTCAAATATATATACTTTGCCCAAAAATCAGCACTTCGTGCTACTATTAACAAAAATTATCCTGTTTTTTTTTCAGCTTTTCTTCGCACATACACATGAAAACCTGGCCCCATCATCCGCACCCTCTTGCAGACCTGGCGAAGAGCCGTCGAGCGCCCAATTTTCTCCGCAACGAGCCCCCGTTAGCCCTGCAGGGGTCCCCGAAAGGAGAGGCCGGAGAAAGGGCGTGCGCCACGGACAGAATTAGCGCAACGTCTGGAGCCTGAAGCACCTTCTCGCCAAGAATAAAACGAAGCGGAGGCTTTCGTGGGAGTTAAAGCCGGCACGCTGTGTGACGGCGGGCAACCTTGGCCCGCATAAACGCGCCTCCAACCTTGGCGTAGCGCGCGTATAAACGCCGCCGGCGAACCTCTCAGCGACGATTCAAAGCCGTTCTCGCGGAGACAGCGAAAATACACGCAAAACAAGACCACACTGAGCGACGCCACCCACAGGAACAATTTAACGCACGCTTCTAGTTTACTGTTATGCAACGGAGTAGCTGCGGAGTAGCTGCGCACCAGTTGTGCTGCAGCATTGCAAGTACATTATCATGTAGACGGGGACCAGCTGAGCATTAGCGATGGTCTGACAGAGAGGTTTGCAGGTATACACTCTATGTAAACAAATCTCATTGAAATGCTCTCTGACTCTATGCGTACTCGCCTGCCTCCTCCGTAATATTATTGAGAATGAATTGGTTCTCATTGATATTGTGTCTCACAATAATAAACAAGCCCGTAAGTTTACACCCATTTTCTTCCACCGTAACGTGCACTGTATTTCGTTTATGCATTTGAAACAAACGTTATTTGCACATTGCAAGGATAGTAGTTATGCGAAACTAAACTACTGTAATGTTGATTGTATTTATCATGGGAAAGCATTTCACAAAGCGCCACATAACTTACTCCTTAAGCTAAGCGTCATGTACGGTGAAGAAACACCGTTCATTCGCTGACCACTCACTCACTACTGTCGAAGATTCCGTATCCTCCTCTTGTCTTGTAGTGTCTGGTGTCATCGATTTATCTCACTCCAAATTGTCAGTCTTTATATGTACCACAGCGTTTTATGTAAATGTGTGAGCAGGTGATTCGGTCAATCATCGTAAAATTAACTCATCATCAAGATAACACTCTGATTCTGCCTTGCCATTATTTTCATATGGTGTAGTGAACACTGATGAGTCCAAAGCTATAAGGTTTAAAGTGCTGCTATAAAACGAAATCATCAGCTGAATTTTGTGAGATGCTCAGAAATGTTTGTTTTGGAGCATTTATTAAGTTTGTGTGCCTACGTATACTTACGCTGGAACTGCTTTCACTATAACCGTATCTCCACTGTTTCTATCTTTTACGTCTATGGGAGCGCAAATGCCTCATAAGACGGGCAGAAAGTGCTGTCTATAGTCCCTGACACCTGCGATAATAATAATAATAATAATAATAATAATAATAATAATAATAATAATAATAATAATAATAATAATAATAATAATAATAATAATAATAATATAATAATAATAATAATAATAATAATAATTTACTAATATTGGTGTCATTATTGATTTTATTTATTTATTTACCTTGCCCAGGTACAACCATTAGGTTCTTGCGCAGCCACAAGCAAAAATAAAACAATAAAAAAATCTATACAGAAAAAATTTAACAAAAAGAGCGAAAGCACACAGACAAAAATAAATCCATGCAAAGTGGGAACAAGAGAAGACAAGACGATAATCGTGGAATGGCAGTGTAAAAAGAAAGGGAAATAGGGAAATATACACAGCTATGAGGAAGGCTTCCTGAAGACTGGAAAAGGGAAGCATCGGTACATTGTTAAAAGCTATCTTAAAAGTCCAGGGTTGCCACTGGGGGGTACTTTTCGCCAAATAGGAGAATTGTAGAGGTCCATGGTGATCTAAAACTGTGGATGGCGACATCGCGAACTTTGGGCGATTTTCGACTTAGATCTTGATTGAGAAATGCATTCTATGCTCATTGTGTTACCAACAAATGAGTGACATTTTTTCTTTGGTTTTGGACGCACCAGTAGTAGGAGGTCTTCAAGGGTCATCCAGTGCGTCAACCTATTTTTCGTGTGTATCTCTAATCAAGTATTCTAGATCCTGGAGGTTCTGGTGCCTCCATCAGCAAACTTCCAGCGATATATAAGTCAGACGACTGCTTGGTGTGCGACAAGGTGGCGGTGTTGGACTAATGACGAAATCTATTGGGAGAGCAGGAGCATTCAAAAGCACGCTTCAAGTCTCTCTTCAGAGCCGGCGTGTATCAGTGATCGAAAAGATGCAGGAGCACTGTGATCCATTGGTAGAGCGAGAATCCTTTTGCTGCGCCGAGAGTAGCCAGGAGCAGTTTGCAGTGTTCTCGCCTGAAAAGCGGAGTAGCCGCAGTAGGACGAGTCACGTGGTCCTTGAACGTCACAGCCTCTTTGTTTTATCCAGCGAGCGCAGCGGCAAAGGTAGCAACCATGTGCAGTTTGACACCCCTGTTTTGTACGGATGACTACGATGAGAGGTGTGCGTTTGCCGAATGAGTCATTGCACAAGCATACTAGGTATTAGGTTAATGAAGAATATGTGGCTGACCAATTTCACACGTATTTTGCTGCTGCCACACAAAAATTATGCCGGGGCTTAGAACGTTTCGACCACATGGTCTCTCCGCTCATCACCCCCTTCACCTGCCCTCCGGGAGCGTGGTGCAATCCAATGGCAGGTTGAGCGGCCTTGCTCTCAGTGCTCTGCCCCCCCCCCCCGCCTCCTCCTCAGTGCGCTGCCCCTCCACTCCTGTTCTCTCAATGAAATTCGCCATAAGTTCTTCAGGTGCCTTAAGCTCGTCTTAACTTTTACTTCTGAAGTCGCTAGACGACTGGTACATCACGCAGTACTTTCAAAGCAGCTTTTCCGCTGATTTGTAGCAAAGTTGTTCGGTTATTAGCCTTATGATTCTACCGCAATGAATTTATTTAAATGGAGGCCACGAACGCTATGCCTCCCTTGTTCTAGTGACTGCTTCACTCTGTATCACGGTGGAGGAATGCTCTGTATTCTCCTCAAGTGAAACCAATGCCGCCGCAAGCTTTTGATATGAGGTGCTAGAATTTGGGGGTGCTGCTGGTGTATGCTCACCGTCAGCGTTCACCACTGCAGCAATCAGGATCTTGACACTTCCAACATCAAATGCCGAAGCCAAAAGAGTCTTTTTGTTGTTGTTGTTCAGCCTCGACTAGCACTGAACTTCAAAATAAAATGAAGCTGGACCTCTGTAATTTTATTTCAGGAATCGAATGTGGCCTTCAACTGCAGTCAGAGACGTGAACAAGCTACACTGTTTGGGAAAAAGTTCTTTTCTGAATTACGGTGAATTATCCCAGAGCTTCCAGCGTTTACCAATAGTGTTCTTTCCATAATACCCGGGAAGTGCGTCATGGTCAAGAACCTAAGCATATTTATGGCAAAAAGGTAAATGCATGGTGCGTGTGCATTACGAAAAAATCATTTATTCGGCTTTTTCCTACTGTTTTCGGCGAGTAAACAGTTGCAATATAGCATTTTACATTATCTGGGTATGTGGGGTTTAACGTCCCAAAACCCCCATATCATTATGAGAGACACCGTAGTGGAGGGCTCCGGAAATTTCGACCACCTGGGGTTCTTTAACGTGCACCCAAATCTGAGCACACGGACCTACAACATTTTCGCCTCCATCGAAAATGCAGCCGCCGCAGCCGGGATTCGATCGCGCGACCTGCGGGTCAGCAGGCGAGTACCTTAGTCAGTGTACCACTGCGGCGGCGCACATTTCACATTCTCCATCCGTTCATTTAGGTCACTATAAGAAATGGAACGAGGCGCTCGGTATTCTATTACTTCGTACTCAAGAATAATCGCTACTGATTGGTGCCTCTAACACGTATTTCCTTCAAGAAAGCTCTTAGTTCTTCCAGGGATCGCAACGCTCTCTACAAAAGCGTTGCGGCACCTTTCACACGAGGTTTAGCACACTTTCACCCTTAAAAATGAGTAGACTGCAACGGAAGATTACAATGAGCGTTCCATTCATAACAAACGGTAACACTGGTGCGAAAATCCCATGTTATGGCTAACAAGCACTTTCAGGGTGAAGCTGCCAAGGCCACTGGCATTGAAAAACGTTGGTATAACTTGGGCGTTGTTGATGGTACTGTTTTCTATAGTGCTATGCGTAATTTTCAATCTTCATTCGTTGGCATAACACACATATCTAGCTAGGGTGGTAAAATTTTTGACGAAGTTTGGGGAAAGATGACTTTTGGTGACTTTTTGCTCGCCGTTTGGCGACATTAGCGCTAAAGTCAGCGGAAACCCTGCTTAAGAGAGTACAAAGCTGAGATAAAAACAATGACAGTGGACTGTGAAAAACATCAAGATCATGAAAGTTAATATATAGACTCAGTATTCTGTGAACAATAGAGTGTAGAAAGAAGTTGTAATGTATATCAAATGGTCAATTCTCTTCGGTTGGCTTACGTGGAATCCGAAATTTTACACAACTAAGCAGTAAAGAGCAGAATAGCATACTGCGAACTAGTTTGTAAAGAAATATTAGGTCAGCGAGATTTCGTTGGCCGTGAAGTGATGTCTATGATAATAATCTGGCAGCGTTATTACGAGAACCAGAGTTATTTATAGTGCAACGGTTACTGTAAATGCTTAAGATTTTTTTTTCTGGACTCGCTCAATGGCGCCACTGCAGACATAGCAATGTCATTCCAGATCACAGATGCATATTCAAGTTGAGGAAGACATATGGCGGTGTACACTTTGAGGAAGAATGTAGGAGAACTGAATTCTCGAGAAATTCTACAAATGCAGCCGAGAGAACAAAGGCCACGCATGGAAGCATGTTTATTGTGAGCATAAAAATTTAAGGTGCTACCGAAAACAACACAAAGATCACGGAATTCATATACGTTACATGAGATGGAGATGAGAATAATATTACGGGGGTGAATAATAATAATAATAAAAATAATAATAATAATAATAATGTAAAAATACACAATACAATACCGTCTTCAGAATAAAACCAAATAAAAAGAACGAATGTGCAGAGACAAGAAGAAATCAATGCAGAGGGGGAAGAATACAAAAAGACAACACGAGAATTACTGAAGGGGAATGTTGAATATACATAATTGTTCGGAAGGCAAGAGGAAATATTTTGCACATTGTGCAATTCTATGTTAAGACAGGGCAAAGCTCGCATAAAACCAATGACTATGGAAAAGGAAAAATATCAAGCTCAAGAGAGCCAGCATTATAGAGACTGTGTATTCTGTGTACGGGAGAGGGTTGGATGAAGCTGGCGGGAACATGGCATGGTTGATTGTTTCTGGTTAACGTGCGCTGAATGGGATTATTAACAAAACTAAGAAGTACAGTGCAGTATATCATACCGTGAATTGTAGCTTCTTAAGAAATAACAAGTCAGTGTAATTTAGTCGGCAGTAAAGTGATGGAGACGGTAATAATCAAGCAGTATTAAAACGAGATGAACCATTATTTTTATTGCAAATGCTTAGGAAATTTTTTGGACACACTAATGGTGTTACTACTACATAAAGCAAGACTCCAGATCACCGACGCATACTTAGGTTGAGGAACACATACTGCGGTATACAATTTTTAAGGACAGCCGAGGTGACGAGGGTCCCTCATAGCATAATAAATCAATAAATAATGATCAGCACCACCACCAACATTATTATTATTATTATTATTATTATTATTATTATTATTATTATTATTATTATTATTAGTTTATAGGATTAGTGACTGTGGCTTGGTCATCAGATCTACACATGTAACCCCTCCCCCTCCAAAGTTGAATGTCTCTCAGCAAGGTCGTGTAGTGGAGCGTCAGTTACCCAGCTTGCGACGGCGTTCTGGTGAGTCATGCTCCGCTGATCGTGCTGCCAGAAACAGCAAAAGGGCATCCTATACGGAATTCTCGCATATAATATGAAGCTGGTGTGAAGAAATTACAAGTCGACCGTCTCGTCAACAGCTGCGTGAGCGCGTATCGGCTGAGAATGTCACCGCTGCAAGAGCAGCCTGGGAGTCATGGCAGCGGGTGCCGTGACTTCGTCTGGCTTTTCGGTCGTGTCGCCAGATAAGCAAGTCTCTCCTTCCGTCCCTTTGTCTTTGTTTATTTTCTTTTTGTTTTCTTTTCTGTTTCGCGCACGTGTAAACGGCGTGTTCACACTGAAACGGTAGACGTATGGGCGCTTGGTCGTACGTGTTAGCCGCGTGTTCAAACCAGGCGCTACTTTACACCTGCATTTGTAGTGTCGGTAGATAAAAAAAAATGAGTTGTTTTATGTTCATTTACTTACGCCAAACACGAAACCTGCGCAATAAGGAGGACGTTTCGGTCGTCGAGAACAATGAGCATCCTGTCTGAGAGCGGCCGGCGTCGAATGACCGTTACACGTGCGTCTGCTGCGTTGCTCACCACGTGCTCGAGAGGAAGAACAAGGGATGGGTTCGAACGCCGTCCATTTCGGCTGACGGGAAGAAGCAATCAACTATCGTGGCACCCGAGACGTAGATCGAAGCAGGACCTGTCGCATAGGCTAAAGGGGGTTGTAAGGACAAGTGTCGTCCACTAACGGAGCGATCGAACATATAAATTGGACCATGCAGACGGTTATTCACAAAATGCCTTCCTCAAAGAACGGCCTCATAAACTGCGCCCGAGAAATCATTGAGGGTAAATACAAATGGTGAAGCAGTTGGACTGATAGCCTTCCCTCATCCGCTTTTGTTACCACGCTGTCACTTCGTACCCTTTCGATATCACAACATGCTGTCAACAATTGCCTCCACAGATTTCTGCAAAATAAAAAATGAGAAGAAAAACAACTGTCGTCGTGCAAGGAAAGTGACGCGGGCATACCGAACTGGCATAATTCTGTCACTTAGGTTCACATCACTGACTTGAAATTTCACATTTTCTGCTGTTTCGAAAGTCTTTCTAAGTTTTATCACAGAGCTGTATAGAAGAGGCGAGTCTAACAAGAAGAAACGTATTTATTTTGTGGGGGGAAGTAGACATGGTGCTTCAGCATTTGTGCACATAACGTAACTCGTTCGTTCTATGACCAGCCCCGCTGCGGTGGTCTAGTGGCTAAGGTGCTCGGCTGCAGACCCACATGTCACGGGATCGAATCCCAGCTGCGGCGGCTGCATTTCCGATGAAGGTGGAAATGTAGGCCCGTGTGCTCAGATTAGGGTGCACGTTAAGGAACCCCAGGTGGTCGAAATTTCCGGAGCCCTGCACTACGGCGTCTGTCGTAATCACTTGGTGGTTTTGGGACGTTAAACCCCACATATAAATCAATCAATCGTTTTATGATCACACTCTTTCACTAAGGGAACCTAAACATGGAGTTCTTTTTCGGCTCGAAATTTACACGTAAGTACTGAAGATGCGAATGCGAAATGACATGTATGTAAAGGCATTCTTTTTCTTATGTGCACTCTGCTTCTTGTCATTCAACAGAAGACATGGCGGATATATATATATATATATATATATATATATATATATATATATATATATATATATCCGCCTTCACCTGTAAGCATATGCTTAGAGCTTGGAAAGGCTTTTCTTTCTTTCGAGTTAGCCTCTGCAAACCTTCTTTTTTTTTCTTTCTATTGTTAGAATAACCAACAAGTACCTAAGGTTATATTGCTTATAACTGATTTCGGTTACAGCTTTTTGTGATGTACTTCTTCTATAGCCATGCGATTTATTACCGTTTATTGAATACTGCAGACATGTAATCCAAGCATGGAGGGTGATGTTGACTGTGTTTTGCCAAAAAGTTTTAATATATTTTCGCAGATTGCGATCGGGTTGTAATTATACAATTCAATTCAGTTACAGTACGAAGAAAAGAAAATATTATTTTGATGTGTCTGTTCTTGTAAAAAAAGAAGTATCAGTGTGGTGGTGTAAATCTGTTTTTTTTTTTTGTGGCGATACATATATACACACCTCACCACGTGTTCGCTGTTGCGTGTTTATTCTGGCAGCTTCTGATTGTTCTTGGTGTTTTTTTCTTTTTTTTATCATAAACAACATCTCCTAGCATAAATCATATACCGCCGTTTATGGGTCATCCTGTCGGTTTCAACCTGTGTCCAATGGTTTTACCCTTCAGCCATACTCGCTATCAAGCGGCCAGTTTAAGATTTGGTTGGTGGAGAATATGAAAGTACGTAATAATTAAGATTGTTGGAGCACGTGATCGTACAGGTTGTTAAGGCCACCCTAATATCGGCTCTTATAAATGATGTACGCTATACTATCATCACAGTTCAGTGTTGTTTTTTTTTTCGGGAGCTTCACGCACAAGAATCGAACATCAAGTGCGGGTGTCAATTATCTAAGTTAAAAATGATGCACATGTATAAAAACTGTCGGCTTTTTCACAAGTGTTTCTGCATACAATATACGTGAACTTATCATTTTTTGTGTGTTCCGTCTTATGTTTTTTCCTGCGTTTGTGCTGCCTTAGTATATGAAGATAGCTCTCTTTTTCTCTCAAACTTTCTTGGTCCTTTTTCTGTGGGAACGCGTGCTTGTGGATGGCGTTACTCCCAATAAAAAAGCAAAAGCTGTGATGTTTTTGTAATATTATTTTGTTTTTACGAAAACGTGAATAGGGCGAACACCTGGGAAGAAGTTAACAAAAATGCTCAGAGTTCTGTCAGCGAAAAAAAATCACGATAGAGAAAACCTAGGAACAACGCGAAAAAAAAGCTAATTAAGCTATCTTAGATCACTCAGGAATGGGCAAGCATACACACTTAGCTACGTCACTTTACACCCCGGTTACGGGTATTACATGAGGTACCTACACTACCAACGCATACACGCACATAGCACACCTTTTCAAAACATGTGGCAGCACAAGTGTCCTTCTTTAAAAAAATTAAAAAAGTGACATTGCGGGCATCTTCTTCTAAGTGGTTGGCGATGAGTTCACCGTTGAGACCAGCACGCAAAATATATTATTGCGACACCAGGGCGATCAAGTATCCCCATGCTCTGAGCAACAGAAACTCCACAGCGGCTATACTTCGCGCGATGCGCAGTTGCGAGACCTTCGTCACAGTAACATCATGTCATGTTGAGAACGGCTGCTGTGGAAGCTCCGAGTGTGGCGCGTCAACTATTGGTTAACGCGGCACGCTACTGGGCTTTGAAGCTGCTTTGAAACATACGGGAGTGTAGGCATCAGCAAGTCAGAAACGTTCGGTAAAACTGATCGCATATTCTCGGGAAAATAGCCTGAAAAGCAATTGTAGGGACAATAAAGACAAAAAGTGCGCACAACGTACGCAGATGTCAAGCAGGTATCCGGAACGATCGCATGGTATCGCAGGCAACAACAACAAAAAAAAAAGATAGACTGGTCGTGAAAGTTACTTCATCACCGACCTTTGAAAGACAGTGAGTAACGCCGCTACAGCGAAATTCCCTGTCGCGAAAATTGCGAGTTCCGTCCACTTCATAACTATTTACACTCGATGAAATAATGAGAACCAGGAAAACTACAACAAACAAGCCGCTATTTGCAGCTGAGACGACACAATTCGCTTCAGCGGTGGCTACATCGAAGCGGCGGCCAAACAATCGCACAGGGAGCACTCACCGTGAGACGGCCGACGCAGCTGCAGAGCCCCGGGTGCAGCAGACGACGCCTGCGCCTCAGGATCGTAACAGCGGACGGTCGACTCCGTAAAACGAACGCAACGCCTCACTTCGCCACTCTGGCTGCGCGCCTGTGCTCGCAGTGAAAATAAGCAGCGGCAGGCGAGACGCGAAGGTCGACGTGTTATCTATCTTGGTTGCCTCGTTCTATAAACGAGCGACGTCGAAGACCCCGCATTACCGACGTAGAACGCGGTTGCGTCACAACGCCTGATTACGAGCGATGACGACTCGAGCCAGGGTCCGCCCGTGCTATCGGTTTTGACTCGCCTCCTCACCCGCCATCTCCTTTGCGCCAACGCCGCTTCTCTTTCCGTTCCTGCCGCGGGGGTGTTTACGCCCCCGCGGTGCCTTCCAGTGAAGCCGGACGCACGTCGTTAGGAAACAAAACTTTTCGTTTCTGTATCGCAGCACGGCTTCGCATATTGGGGTAGGAACACGACCGGCGCACACTCGTCGAACAATTGAAGAGTTCAGGGCAACTTGCTCTGCACAAACGCTGCAGTTTCACTTTGGACTTTTCCCCCTGCTGCCTATAGATTATCGCGAGTGCGAAAGAGATAAAAACAATTGAAATAAATTTATTAAAGAAAGCAAAAAAAAAACAATTGAAAATAAGCAAAACTAACGCTGTACTTTGGGTGAACGATATACTTTATTGTATTGTACTAGATATCCTTTATTGTAGTATGCCTCATTTTCACAGCAAACGCATCCCCTGTTAAGGCAGGCATTGTCCGCACTGCGTAGTCGCTTCAACCTGGGGCAAAAATGACGTGGGTTCGTGTAGAACAGTGCGAGTTCCAAGCGCTGATATGCAACTTATCTGACGTGCTCAGCTAAAACGCCCGTAAGCAACACTTGCGGAGCGAGTGCGGACACACGGTCGAAACATTTGACCAGAAAACTACTTACTCCTTCATGTGCCGCCTGACACATAAATGTCTCCTGCTTACACCTCGGGTTTCTTATTACAAGGTTACCAGATATTCTAGGGAACAAGAGCCTACGAGGCACGGCGTCATGCCAAATGCAATTATCCGCTATGTTAAGGTGGGACTATTCTAATTAAATGAAGAAGTACTTTGGCCGCGTCTGCTGAGCCGAAGTTCACGGGTTTGATCCAGGCCGTGGCGGTCACATTTAGATGGAGGCGAAATGGTAGAGACCCATGTACTGTCCCATGTCAGTGCCCGTTAAAGAACACCAGGTGGTCGGAATTTCCGGAGCCATCTTCTGAGGCGTCTCTCATTAACGTATCGTAGTTAATAATAATAATATTAATAGTAATCTTAATGATATTATTATTATTATTATTATTATTATTATCAAAGAAGAAAAAAGGCTGGATATACAACGTAACAAATTACAGATATGAACAAATATTAACGTCCTCCAGTTGTCCAAAAGCACCCGGCCATCGCTTCGGAAGATGTGACGTGTAAGCCTAGCCTAACAAGTTACGCTCAGATAATGCCTGGTTCATTACACAGGACCACAACGAAGGAGAGCATTATGCTGTGAGTGCGTGTGATCAAGCATAATAGCACACCTCCAATCTTGCGTCTTAGCTTCAAGCTTATTTATTCAAGCCAAAGGAAAACAGTCAAAATATATAAATAAGCTTCTTGGTGTTTCATGAATGAAAAAATTAGCCTTGGCCTCAGCCAGCGGATCTTGAACTGAAAGCACCACAAACGTAAATGAACGTTTTTTTATGCATTCATTTACGCTCGAGAATCGGAATATCTTATGTCAGAATGCTGCAGCGGCGCTGCATATGCAAGCTTCGCGATAAATGAAGGCGACACGAGTAAACCATCGTTTCATGCTTTCGAAGTCCTTTATGAGGAAAACTTGCAAATCATTTAGTTCGGTGTGGTGCTCTTAGCTGTGACTTTGGCGGTGTGAGAGGACCCTACAGAAAACACGTGGCCCGAGTCCACCTGCACTGATTGTGCAGCAGCTTCGCCATCAAAGTCTATATTTAAACTGAAGTCATCTCCCAATTTTCTTCAATTAGCGCTGCCCAGCCAAACTGATTTCGTTGTCTACCGACAAGTTCCCTAATTTAGCCGTCCTCAGATAGCTTTCCCCTCATCATCGGTTGACCATCCTTTTCCCAACGTGATCTGCCCTGGTGGTTTTAAGCAATAGCTTTACAAACTTCTACTATAGCCACGCGCTGCATGCAAACTCAGAAATAATCGGAGTATGCATCTATTGCGCAGCTGCTTCTTTTATCGCGCCTTATCTCCGTCGCTGCGCGTGTACAGCTATCGGAGTCCAACGTCCTCTCGTCACCCACGATGTGGCTCGGCGAGTCCACAGCACTTGTTTGCCTTGCCAGCAATTACCGGTGCGAGGACGTGTGAACGAGAGTGTTCTGACTATAGTAACAAATGAGGCATCACGTTAAACAAGAAGTTATGCCACAATTCAAGACCTTTTCGCTATGTACGATTAGATCAAGCATACGTGCAAGGTAATCCTTGTCGTTAGATGTATTTTACTTCGTCAGCCTCTGCTTCTATTTTTTTTCTACCAAAACTACGTTGCAGTCAGCGTATTTGTTTCACTAGTCAAGTGTTTTGACAGGTGTCTTATCGACGAACGCACAAAAATGTCACATCTTTGCCGCAAAGGCAAGGCAAGGAATGCGACAGCAACAATTTGGAAGGTCACGCTAAGAACGGCAAGCAGATTGAAACGTGCCCACGTTTCTCGTGCAGAAATGACGCACGAAACGTATTCACAGGTATAGTTGAATGCTAATAAGCATCTCATTTGATACTTCCCTGTGCATGAAAAGCGGGCCCTTTTCGCGGAGACTGTGCAGCAAGTGCGGCGATCTTCGTGCGCCCGGTAACTACAACAGAATCGTTCCGGTGAAAGCTCAAGGCATGCGATTATTCCCACCACAAGATAAGCGCGCGCACGCGTCCACACCACGCTCCTCTCCGTGGGGCAAAGTACGCATGGGAGATGAGAGAGCGCGCTGCCGCGTCGTAACGATCCAGCGACGCGAGCTCAGTGCACCATCTCACTGCTTATGGTTATGCTGGAAACACGATACTTCCCCCGAGATGGTCATCGCCAGTGGTAAGTGCTGGATATGAACAGTTTGCTGTTTCAGCGTTCAACGACGTGCCTTTCGTAGCTCAGTGGTTAACGCCTCACACTCGCAAGCCAGAGGTTGGATGCTCAATTCTCCGTGCCGGAGTCTTTTTTCTGGATTATTTTTTTCTTTCTTGAGTGTATATATATATATATATATATATATATATATATATATATATATATATATATATATATATATATATATATATATATATATACAGTGTCCATATGATGAGTGTCCATATGATTGCTACCACAATAAAAACAAGGAAAGCCTTGGGAAGGAAGGCTTACACGCTAACCGTTACGTGTCATTGAAGCCGACCGTATACTCCGACTCCGCTCACAAATGACAGAAGATTTGACGTGTTTGGGACCGTACGTAGTACTCGCCCGCTGGCTCACCTGTTTACGAAGCTTTACCACTTTCTGTTTTAAATTAACAATATTTCATTCGTATGCTACGCACTCGATGACATCGCGCTCGATGACACGCACTTGATGACATCGAACACCTTTAGGCACCCTTGCTGGCTCTGCAGATTCAATCATGTAACTCCGATCATCGATCATCTAATTCCAGTTCCAATTTTGTGTCCGACTTCGATTTTAATTTCACTCAGTTCTACAAAAACTGTTAATTTTTGTGACGCCACCACGCAGCCCCATAAAAGCTACATAGTGGAAATTTACGAGAACCACACAAAGACACTTTAGGCCTAGCCCATCGTCTGCTCTACATTGTCCGGGTGGACATATTTCCTGGAGAGTGATCATGCGAATGCCCGGCGTTGCTGTTTCGTGTACGCTGCACGGTACCGAAACAGAAAAGCATTCATTGCAGTCACTGTTGATCAATATGGCATTGTTACGAACTACTTGTCGGTCCGGGCCACAACGACCGAGGTTGCCAAACAGGTCGCATAGCATTGGCCCTGCTAGACGACGAGAGAACAACAATATACAGTGACTCGAGATCAGCAGTTCAAGCATTCGGTAGGAGCACCATCTCGGAACCAACTTTGCGGATCCTGTGAAATAAAGAAGTACAATAACACAATCGTCTGGTTTCCAGCTCACATGAGACAGATCGAGGGCGCTCCGTCCAACCTCAACGAGAAGGTCCACAGAGCTGCGCGAGGAGTCGTCGACCACCTACTGAATGGCGGGACGACAAGGTTCTGGGCAACAAAGATCCCCCAACCACATACAATGAACTTTGTAAGAACTTCTTCCTGAAGAGGTGAAAGTATACATGCATCCGCCACCACACAGTAAACTTAACAGGCCTCAGGCATTGACTATCAGACTCCTGCAAGACCGGTAATATCCCAGTCCCGCACTCTTGCACAAAATTTATTCAGAAATTCAGACATCAAACACATGCGTGCTTTGCTTAGACTTTGTCACCTTACATCATATGCTCTGACCGTGCTCTGCGCTACGGGTCGAAAAAGTTACATCGTCAAAGTGGGATGCTGTGCTACGCAGTACGGATTTAAGGACGCAGCTATGGGCAGTCCAACGGGCCCACGACGTGGCGGACAGGTTAGGCCTATCCGTCGCGACATACACTCCAAGCACGGCGAGGTTTACTAAATGTGCACAGCTTTACAAATTTGTGTACTTATAAAATGAAAGTTATCTAGGAACAATTGTAGAATCAACTTTTATTAAAAATGCACACGCTTCCTTTTACGACCGCCCCGCCGCGGTGGTCTATAGTGGCTAAGGTACTCGGCTGCTGACCCGCAGGTCGCGGGATTGAATCCCGGCTGCGGCGGCTGCATTTCCGATGGAGGTGGAAATGTTGTAGGCCCGTGTGCTCAGATTTGGGTGCACGTTAAAGAACCCCAGGTGGTCGAAATTTCCGGAGCCCTCCACTACGGCGTCTCTCATTACCATATGGTGGTTTTGGGACTGTTATGACCCACATCGGTAGGCGCCATGCTGTCGCTGAGAAGCGTAGCCGGGCAGCGTTCCCACGCCTGGAACCCCGGTTTTCTTGGAACCAGCGTCGAGAGATGACGGGGGAGCGGCGCTCTTTTAATCCTCAAAGAAGTAGCCGACTCGCCGCTTGCCTATGCCCGCCAGGTATTGTCCCGGCTAGCCGGCGGATGAGACGTCATGTCGCCACGAAGCTGTAAGCCGTTCCAGAGGGGACAACAAAGACAAACAGAGGCACGAACGCATGGGCGGATGAACGCACAGACATATAGACGGACGTAAAGCCCCTCTAATTATAGGGGCTTCAGACGAACGACCACACAGACTGACGGACGGACAGAAAACGGTGTATTTTTGAAGCCGATTCACGGTATGAATGCTCTATGTACGGTATCAATCAAAGAAGAGTACATTTAAGAGCTCGTTTTCTCTGTTAGACACAAAAATACTGAGATTTAACAGAGAGTCATCTCAAGAAAAGTATAAGGAATATTACGTGAATTACTTGTAATGTAAACGTGAGGAAAGAAAAGTGAATGAAACGATAACTTGCCATGGGTATACCGAACCGGCGCTTCCCTGGCTACTGCGCGCACGACGTGCGAGTGCTCGGGTTGCCATTGCTGAAACGGCGCGGATACTTGGGCGCGTCGCTCAGCGGCGGCCTGCTCACCCTGTCGGGAGACCTGCGCATTAACAAGCTGCTTGTGCAGAGCTGTGAAAGCACCGGCCCACGAAGACCCTGCAGCTTGACAGTGAAATCAACGGACGCGTCACCAACCTCGCTGCCGGCGTGCAGCTTTCAGTCAACGTGGCGCAGGCCAGGGTTGTTCCGGACGTGTTCAAGGTACCTGCCCTCCGCACCGCTCGCGTGAGTCTTTACTGGGGTGAAGTACGCTCACTGAGCCTTTCTTTGTGCTTTCGAATGGTTGAACTGCATATATATTTTGAAGTTGACGCAAAACTTTTTTCGTATCGCGATTACTGACGGTGCTTTTTATAATGGCTTCTCTGCATTCTGTACTTAGGTACGACTACAGATCAATCTTATTCTTTTTTTTTGTCTCGCTTTGTTTTTGTGCGGTTCGTGTCGTACCAGAATCCTATACTTTATCTTCTCTGGATACTTCTCTGCCTAGCTCGAAAAGTAACCTTATAAGCTCAAATTAAATGCTACCATTTTTTAAACATTACTTTTCTCTCTCGACAACAGTGAAAATGCGTAATAATGTTCTGAATAAAGAAAGCGAAGGCAGTAAAAGCCCAATAATTTAACCGTTGTTGGTGCGGAAAACCGGATAATTCGAACGTGTTCCCCGGTACCAGCCAGCACTTACATTGTTTATTGCGAACAAAATCTCATCAATTCGCCCATAATTGGCCACCAATCGGTTAATTCGGATGAAGCACGCCGAGCGTCAAGTTCCGCTTACGTACGGAGCAAAAGAGCATCAATGACGCTCTCGGACAACCGATACGATGCAGCACCGTCCGCCCCGCCAAAGTCATCATTGTGAACCGAACGAACCACCAGAAAGCCAGCACGCAGCATGCAATCTAGCGTTTTACAGCGCTTGTGAAGCCTCTTTGCTGTAAGTATTAGAAAAGGCGTGGCCGCCATCTACAATAACCACGTTGTTGTCTACCAAGGCTCTAACGGCGCGGCAAACTTCTTTCGTGTACCGGCGATATAATGTTTAGGTAAGTGCGCGTGGTGGTGTTGGCAACCAGAGGTGACTCAGTGATTACGCTATTGATTACGCAGTGATTACGCTAGTGATTATGCGCCACAATCGTTCTCTGAAATAACTCTGAAAATGACGCAAATTGCGGTACTTAGGCTGCTCCTATGAAAATAAGAACCATATGTGCGTATTCATAAAGAAAATGAACTTGCATTGACACAATCAACAATTGCTGCTGTTCTTCAGAACTCGGTTAATACGGACATTTTTTACGGACCCGTGAGTACCGAATGAACGAGCTTTTACGTAGCATTGTTTTTTTTTTTTCACTTACTATGATTGAAGCTTCAAATATCGTTAAACCATCGATTAAACGGAAACTAAATCATCGTATACGTCAATATTTAACAATAACATAATACGTACATGCCTCTTTATATATCTCTGTACTGTTCAAAGATGACTTCGGCGACAAGCTTCTCGAATGTGCATGAGGGATAAGGGAAAAAAAAAACTTCAGTGTACTCCGTCTTGCAGTTTAACTTCTTGTTTGACTACAGTTGGCGTAACAAAGCTCTAAAGCTCTTTGCGAATATCAGACAAGCACAGACAAAGGCGATGGGGCGCCCTGTCTCCTTGGTCTGTTGTCTATATATGCCATGTTACTGCGAACAGAAGTGCTCAAAAAGCGCCCACAAACCTAAAACTTGTTCAAAAGAAATACCATTTCTATGGGTTTTCGACGCAATGAAGACCTTTTCTTGATCCGTCAAACAGCCAGATGGGTCAGTATATTTAGCAACCAGAGTTTACAGACTAACTTGGCCACCAAACCCTGCCTAATGAAGTTTTTATGCGAAGCATTTCTCTGCGTACTGGAAACACCTAAAGTATCTATTCATCTATCTATGTATCTATCTATCTATCCATCTATCTATCTATCTATCTATCTATCTATCTATCTATCTATCTATCTATCTATCTATCTATATATCTATCCGTCTGCGTCTGGGTGCTCTCATGATGACTCCTACACTTGGGGTAAACCAAAATTTGTATGGCAGGGTAAGACGCTACGGTGATTATTACAGTGTGAAGAAGACACAAATAATGAGACAGTCGCATCGCGTACGACGCCGCACCCTTTCAGCCAGACGCATGTGGCACGTAGCTGTATTCAATAGGCCGCCGTACGGGTATGAGCCACAGGTGTTTGGCAGTTGATATCTATCCATGAACGGAAAGAACGTATATTGGCAATTTAAACGCGAGAGCGTCAAGAAAAAACAAACCTACGCAGCGTTGACCGGGTGTACGCAAATAATAAATGTTAAGGTCCCAGCACGTATCGAGCCCAAGCGTTCTGCGCATAGTAATCGAGAATCTTACCACAGAGCAGAGCCAGGTCCCAGAATAACTTTGAAGTGTGGCAGCTTGGGCTAGTTGGTATGGCATGACGATAGTTATAGCACGAGAACAAAACGACGACACAGAGACAAGGACACGAAAGACACGAGCGCTCGTGTCTTTCGTGTCCTTCTTTCATGTCCTTCTTCTCGCGCTATAACTATCGTCATCCCAGAATAACGTTTGAAACAGATTTTATATGCGTGCGTAAGGCTGCTTATACGTGAGGTCTGGGTTCATTGCTGCCCATTTATTTTATATACATCATATATGTAATTCTATGATGATACAGGCTTGACGTCGTGTAAGTGTTATTGTAATTAAGCGCCGCCCACTGAAGTTAGTCTACGGAGCACTAACCCGGGCTATTATACCATCGTCGGAAGCACAACACCTTCATTTCAGCGGTACAGCTTCTGGTCACACCTACCCGAAGTCAACTTCCCTGCGCAAGCTTGGCATCCTGTCGATTTTTATAGTGCGTGGGATCTGCCAATTTTTTTCCTGTAAAACTTCAGCAACAATTTCGTTCCAGATTTGAGTGATGCGTTGTTCTTCAAGCATGCTGTCTAACGCTTTGTCGCGGGAAGATATTACGGCTAAGTCACGGTTTTACTTATTTCAATACTGCGCCACAGTTACTGGGACGAAGAAGTTTAGGAAAACACATCTGAGGACTTGGCCACGTAAGACTCAAACTATTAACTGAATTTGGCGCTCTTCGTGAATTTGCACTTGTACTGGGGTGATTCCACGAGAGAGCGACACGGGTCCAAAAGATGATATTTTAGATTTCATTCAGTGTTTTATATTTCGTGCACCTCTCACCAGGTAGCCCGAAAATCAACTTCGTTTTATGATTAACGGCATAACATACGAGAAAAAATATCAAACTTCACCAACACGAAGGCACCAATTTCGTCACCTGCCATTTTCGAAAATTGCAGATGCTATAAAAAGACAAATATTTTTTTTTCAAGGAGGATACTTTTTACCTGAAATGTATGTCTAATGAAGAATGAATTCATACGGTTTCAAGTTTGCAGACCTTAAGAGAAAAGCTTTTAAAAATGTGTAATTTTGCGACAGTTTAAAATAAGTTACGTATTCCCCTTTTTTTCTCCGAAAGTAAGCAAGCAGCGTTTTCAAACTTGACCCGTTTTGAGGATATAGTCTGTTCATTAGTCACATAAATTATTCCTGGAGTAGGGCAAATGTAACTTTTTATATATTGCCTCAAAATTCCCATATTGGCAAAAGTGTCCTCCACTGAAATTCGAACAATAAAAAAACCCATCTTCGATTTTTCTTAAAATCTCGTAAATAGACAACCGAAAGCCATCATACAGTAATATAGAAAAACATGCTGCATTATTTTGTTTTTAGCGACAATATTCGTGGTACAAATCAGAGCTTTTCGGGAATGTGCTGACAAGTGGAGAAATCTAGAAATCGGAACGGAAGAGCGGCAATCAGCTTCAAACGCGAGTAAAAGTGATCGCATTTGGTGAAGAAAGGCTGTTTTAGCAGATAGGAGTAACTATTTTGAACACGATATTCTACAGTATCTGAATTCACTCTTATACGTAGAGCACTGAGACTTCTAATATGTGGTGCCTCTCCATTACTGACACTAAGATGGAGCTGCTGTGACGGCCATGTGTTTGCAACAAGTTCGGTAAGAGAATTGAATGTTGAATGAGTTCATAAACGATTCATAACAAATTTTTATTATTTGGGGCACGAAGACTGCCGCATTAGACTGAAGAACACACTTCAGGGCAAGTTGTCATCCGTCGTCTGCTCTACAGATGAATTGCTGTGCGCCCCATCTCGGAGGCAATGCTTTAGATCATGTGGTTCAAAGTAGGGACAAAGATTACGCCTCCCGTAAATGTATCGACAAAAACATTGTGAAATTCATTTTAACGTACTATACTTCAGTTTTGCATTCGCGCGCACAAGTATCCACAGTGCGAATGCAAAACTGAAGTACAGTACGTTAAAATGAATTTCACAATGTTTTTGTCGATAAAAGTACGGGAGGCGTAATCTTTGTCCCTACTTTGAATCATATGATCTAAAGCATTGCCTCCGAGATAGGGCGCACAAGATTGATTGATTGATTGATTGATATGTAGGGTTTAACGTCCCAAAACCACCATATAATTATGAGAGACGCCGTAGTGAAGAGCTCCGGAAATTTCGACCACCTGGGGTTCTTTAACGTGCACGCAAATCTGAGCACACGGGCCTACAACATTTCCGCCTCCATCGGAAATTCAGCCGCCGCAGCCGGGATTTGATCCCGCGACCTGCGGGTTAGCAGCCGAGTACCTTAGCCACTAGACCACCGCGGCGGGGTAGATGGGGCACATAGCAATTCATCTGTAGAGCAGACGACGGATGACAACTTGCCCTAAAGCGTGTTCTTCAGTCTAATGCGGCAGTCTTCGTGCCCCAAATGATAAAAATCTGTTATTAATCATTTATGAACTCATTCAACATTCAATTCTCTTACCCGACGTGTTGCAAACACATGGCTGTCACAGCAGATCCATCTGTGTGTCAGTAATAGAGAGGCACCACATATTAGAAGTCTCAGTGCTCTACGTATAAGAGTGATTCAGATACTGTAGAATATCGTGTTCAAAATAGTTATTCCTATCTGCTAAAACAGCCTTTCTTCACCAAATGCGGTCACGTTTACTCGCGTTTGAAGCTCATTGCCACTTTTCCGTTCCGATTTGTAAATTTCTCAACTTATCAGCGCATTCTCGAAAAGCTCTAATTTGTACCACGAATATTGTCGCTAAAAACAAAATATTGCAACACCTTTTTCTATATTACTGTATGATGGTTTTCGGTTGTCTATTTACGAGATTTTAAGAGAAATCGAAGGTGGAGTTTTTTTATTATTCAAATTTCAGTGGAGTGTACTTTTGCCAATATGGGAACGTTGAGGCAATATATAAAAATTTACATTTACCATACGGCAGCAATAATTTATGTAACTAATGAACAGACTATATCCTTAAAACGGGTCAAGTTTGAAAACGCTGCTTGCATTACTTTCGAAGAAAAAAAGGGGGAAAACGTAACTTATTTTAAACTGTCGTAAAATTATACATTTTTAAACGCTATTTTCTTAAGGACTGCAAACTTGAAACCGAATGAATTCATTCTTCATTAGACATATATTTCAGGTAAACTATATCTTCCTTGAAACAAAAATATTTGTCTTTTTATAGCATCTGCAATTTTCGAAAATGACAGCTGACGAAATTGGTGCCTCCGTGTTGGTGAAGTTTGATATTTTTTTCTCGTAAGGTATGTTGTTAATCATAAAACGAAGTTAACTTTCGGGCTACCTGGTGAGAGGTGCACGAAATATAAAATACTCAATTAAATCTAAAATGTCAACTTTTGGACCCGTGTCGATCTCTCGTGGAATCACTCACTGTAAACTTCTTAACGTGTGTCCTCCAATATAGCTTTTTTCGTCAAAGTAACTTCACTAGGTAATTTTACTCATACAACACCAAGAAGCCCCACACCTCACTCTGCTAAAGCCATGGCTTTATTTGGGCAAGGCTTCGCGCCGTGCCCCTGTACGGAACAAAGAACTTGGCTTTTGGTATAAACTCTCTCCTGCCACCAGATGAAGCTCTAGGGGTGGGAGTGGCTACTTCCGTTATTTTAATACGTATGCGACAGAAGGCACTCATAACTGCTCAACCTCGGCCTGTTTACACAATCAATGGATTCACTCTCTGCGTCTGAGCATGAAGTCTATTCTATGGGTGTAAGCATGAGACAGGGGCTATCAATATTTCAAGGCGCTTGTAGTGATGTTGCCGCGTCTGGGTTCCGCCCAGCCCAAACCTTGCTGCCCACGTTTATGCCCACGTAATAACTGTCAAAGCAGCTGCAAATTCCGGAAGGGTCTCACATCACTTGTCACGTGATCATAGATGGTGGTGGTGAGCTATGGGCTGAGCGCCGCAATGTCGTTAGGGGCGCCTCAGCATTTCTTTCTTGATTTTACAAGCTTCCCGATTGAATGAAATCATTCAAGTGAATTAGTCACTAAAGCGAGCTCCAACCATGATCATGCACCATTTATCCAATGACCTGTAATTACTGGTAAAGTATTGAAATGAAACATCAGCAATCGAAAGATCTCTACTGAATAGACAAACGCATCATACGGTTTTACTCAGGCTAATTTTCTCTGGCCATTTGTGAGTAAATATATCTGTTCACAAAGTTTACTTCCTAAACATCCATAAGATTGGCGACGTCAAGACATTCGCTTCGCCTAGGGGCGGCCTCTATAGAGTGCTGCTTTCGCGCCCACCAACAAGGGCGGCATCCTGGCGTCGTTTCGATTGAGGCAATTTGATGACGTCCTGCGGCGCACAGGGCCAATTCGATGGTTTCTGCATGCATTTCGCTTCGTTCATCATGGCGTCAAAGATGGGCCTTCTGCCGGTTCCGTCATCGCCGCCCTTCTTTTCCTTGTCGAAACGGAAATGCACAAGCAGAGAAGACTTCGTGGTGCACAAGTGCTGGGGCCTTGAGAGCTGATAGTAGAGTTCTGCTTAAGAGGCAAAATAGGTAGCTCAAATGTAGATATAAGTGTGATTAAACCACTCCGCGTATACCTGAACCATGCTTTAGAGTTCTACAGTTTCTGGTGATCCGAATCATACGAACACGACCTTCCAAGGTACAGCGCGAAATTACAGCGCAGTGAGCGTAGTAGAAATGCATCAGAGTGAAGCGTGAGTTCACAGAGGCCTTGATGAGACGGCGGTGCTCATACTAAGAACGACTTTCTGCTCGTGGAGCCAAGCGACTGCGACTACGTGGTTAAGATGGCAGCTGGGCTTAACAAACCTTCAACGGCATTGTGTTTTTTGAAGTGGCAATTAAGGTCGTCGTACCCCTACATACTAATTGTCACCACACAAGGTGAAACGCTGACCACCTCCAGTGCCATCGTGACTGCTTCGACAGAAGACGCCACAACATCTTTGTCGTCTGAGGCACCGGAAGACGCAGAAGCACCTGCTGAAGTCGGTGGATCCAAAACACAAGGCCCACTTACAAGCTTCAAGCCGTGACCCAAGTCCCCTCCCAGCCCCCTCCTCCGTGTATACACGTCTTTTTGCGAACGACAAAGACGCTACTATGACAGCATCCGACACACTTTAATCAGCAGAACATCGTCAGCACGCAGGAAGCTACACTGACCAGCACACTAACCGCAACGCTTGACATGTGGCCTCCATGCACTCGTAGCGGCCTCCCTGGGATGATTCCACAAAGCTATTATTTGCACCAGAGAACTTACAGTTCCTGGCTCCAATGAAGCAAACCATGAGAAGGGGAGCTGCCTTGTCAAAAAGAAGTGAGAGTACTAAGCAGGAGACCAACGTCCAGTGCATAAGGAGTCGGAAGGATACCGCTTCGCGCGTTAGTTGGAAGACGCTGCAGAAACGGCTCACGCAGTACAACTCTGTCCAAGAAGCCCCCCTGGTACCCAACTAGGTGTTGCAGGTGACGTAGTAAATGGGTCAGCTACTGTCAAAAAGCACTTTGTTTAGAAGTTCAAGCATGCGCCAATGTACAAGCTTAACGAGGCAGCGAAGAAAAGTCCACGTGACTGTCGTATATAGAGATTAATGAAGCGATCGCGCGAGTAATTTGCGTATTTCGGCAACTGTCTGTAGTGGCAACGCTTCAATGTGTGGCTCATAATCGGTAACTTCTGATGTGACGCTATGACTGCGGATTCTCATCTAGGCTTGATTCCAAGACGACAACCAGTTCTGCATCCATGACGTCATGTAAGAAGGTCGCAAGTACGAACTACTCTTTGAGAGTTGCCACTACAGACAATGATCGAGATACGCAAAATCCTCGCGCAACCACTTGATGAAACTATAGATATACGACAACTTTGCAGACTATTCTTCACCACCTCGTCCAGCCTGCTCATCGGCGGATTCAACAACTCCTAAACAACGAAGCGGTTGAAGACAGACGTCCCACGCAATTTCAACGTCCCGTGCAGCACCTACTTTGGCAGAAGCTGAGCTTCGCGGACACAGCTGTACTAGTTGAGCTATTTCTAGAGCGCCTCCCAACAAACGAGCGACTTGCTCTCGTCTCAACTACTGATGCACTGGGAACTTTGGCCTCGTCCTTCGCACCCTGACCTATTTTGACTTGGCAGCTACCGTTGCGGTGGTTCACATGATTGAGGCAGGAACTGGAAGTTATACGGTTCAAATGACAGCATGGTGGAATCATCCCAAGGAGGCGACTTCGAGGGCTTCAAGGCCACATGTGAAGCCTAGCAGTTGGTGTGCTGTTCAGTGGAGCTGGCTGCTGCTGATGATGTGCTGATGAAAGTATGACGAATGCCGTTATAGTAGTACTTGCGTAGTTAGTGAAACATTGCGTATTCTCGGGGGAAGGGGGGTGATTGGACTCCGCTCAAATTTTGAGGGTGTAGTAATGAAGCCTTGTGTTTAATTCACTGTCTTCGGCAGCTGCTTCTGCCGCTTCTAGCACCTCATACGATATGTAATTGGAGTAGCGTCCGCTTTTGAAAAAATTGCGATGGCACTGCAGGAGGCCGACCAGGTGGGTTGCTGCTGGCATGCAGGCTTGGATGGTTTCGGGCTACTCGTGGAACGCCCCTGCTACGGTTCCAGCTCGGTGTTGTAACCATTAGCAGATTTGGGTGTCGTTGAAGGTTTGGTAAGCTCAGCTGCCCCTTTACCCGCGTTGTCACGGACACTCGGTTTCAGGAGCTTCATTATTTACGAGGAGCATGTTGGACTTAGTCCGATATTCGGCAGTTGAATAAATTGTTTAGGAACTTTACGCGTCGCTGGAATGCACTTCCACCACGCTCACCGCGCTGGATTCTTGCGCTTCTCCATGGAAGGTTGTGTTCGTAGATCGCGTCACCAGTTACTGTTGCACTTTGAAGCACGGCATAGGAAGGCACGGCATAGGAATAATACTGATACCCCATTCATTGAGTTACTTCTTTTTCCTCTAAAGCGGAACTCCACACAGGAAAGCACTCTTGTCGTGTCCGGTTGGCGAAGCATCCTAGGTCTCGAGGCCACTACCACGTCCTTTGATATGGCACGACCATGAACCCACTATTGGACTCCTCTTTAGCCGCGTAGTAAAACGAATATTTGCTTAGAGGTTCCAGCCGCTTGAAGAACCTCGGCTGAAGTGGATCCTGGTCAGCAACGGCGTTGCTCGGATACTGGCCGCCATCGTCAAGACATACGCTGCTGCTGGAAGCATCCTCCAGAGAGCGCGGCAACGCGTGCGCCCGCATGACGAGAGCGACATCCAGACGAGTCGCTTCAGGTGATCAGTTGACGTCCAGAGACACGCGAGACCACTGAGATGGTTCCCTCCTCACGCGCTGCCTCGGTCAACATGGCATTCAGCATGCGTATTCTGTCGGGTTCCTGGCTTGTGCCCTCCTTGCGCTTGCTAAAAAATAACACGAGATAGAAAATGCTCTCTTCATTGTTGCCAGCTGACGCATTCTTGGCTGTGCGTCCGCCACCGATACCATCTATGCGGGACAACCAGCTTTTTTTAAGGGCTTCTCTTTTGTAGCATCTCTCGCTGAGTGATTTTGCAGTGGTACCAGTTTATCGAAGAGGCACCTTGCCGAGGTAAATCATCGCCACCGACAGAGTGTTTCGGCGATGGTTCCACCGTCATCGAGACATACGCTGCTGCTGGGAGCAGACTCAGGAGGGCACGGCAACGCATGCGCCCGTACGAGGAGGGTGGCCTCTTGACCAAGTTTCGCTTCAGGTACAAAACTGAAAAAATTGACGTCTGGAAGCACGAAGAACCACTCCGATAGTTGCCTCCTCACGCTCTGCTTCGGTCATCATTGGCGTCCGGCATGCGTCTTCTGTCTGGTTCCTGGCTTGAGCCCTCCTTTCCTTTGCCGGAAAAGAACATGAGCTGGTGAGAGCTCTTGTCGGTGTCACTGCTTCCACCGATAAAGACAAGCTTCTCTTGAATGGCTCCTCTTTAGCAGAATCCGGGTACGAGTACTTTTGCAGAAGTTCTCGGTCCTCGAAGAGGCCCAGTTGCCACCGAAGTCGGTGCTCGGCGATGGACCGACGTCCATGTTGCAGGTCGACTTGATGTGAATCTTCTGGGGACGTAAAGGCTGGTTGCATCGGCTCCGGTTCAGGCATCTGGAACGAGAAACGGCCGCATTGAGTATCAACTGGAAGAGGAGCCAGAAGTGATGACACCGACCCTTAGCTGCCGAGTACGCGTACAGAGCGGTGAGGTTTCCCACCGCAGGCGGCCGAGGCTCGGCACCGTTCTGTGCCCCGCCCTTTAGAAGAAGCGAGCCTAGGGCTGTCCGCTGTCGCGTAGTGGCGCGAGAAAACAGTGCGCAAAACCCGAGAGGTGCACGCGAAATCTCGCAACGTCTTTCTTTTTCGAAATAAAAAACGACGACAGAACACTGCCTATGTCTTCCTGCTATCAGCATGTATTATTTAGATACAGTTAAAAAGATCGTTCCGCAAAAATTACGGCGTCAGCGTCGGTGTCGGCGTCATTGGATGTAAGCGAAAAATCGTCATGTAACGCATGACCAAAAACTCGAGAATTATGCAAATGAAATAAAATCTTTGAGCGCAGTAAATTCTCAACGAGGGTTGTTTGAGCCAAGTGGGGATTGAACTTGTGTTGTTTTTGTGGCCAGCAGATGTTCTACCACATGAGCATGCCTCTATTTGTGAAAACAGTGAAAAGAATTTCCTCTCCTTTGAAATGCAGTAAAAGTAGTTTTCATGCTTCACAAACACACACATCCTGTATACATGTTTGACAATGCAACATGAAATATTGCAGTAATGAGGTGTGTTACAAGCGTCTATTGTCAAAAGTCGCCAAAGTACCTTCTTGTTGTTGTTCTAGTTCACCCATTATCCGTGGCGCATACCCTCTATGGGGGATCGGCCAAGAATAGAGTGGTTTTAAAAATTATTGTTCAGATTTAGCACAACGAAGACATAATAGAAAAATTACCGATGATCTCGGAAATCAGGTTGTTTTATCTAATGCATATATTCTTTAAATAAACCAACGAATATATTCTTAGAATAGAGCAATATTATGATTTTTATAGGTATGGTATTTGTCGACACGTTTGGAAAATAAAACAGATTAATTGGTCAACTTATTAGTTCAGTCAATATATTCCCGGACGGCCGCGCATAATGTCGCATTTGAGAACGCAGAAATGGAAGCTCCAAAAAACAAAGTGACAGGCAACAATAAATTCATACTACTATCACGTAATGGTATTTTTAAAAGTGTCTTTCCCAGTGTGTAAAACCGCCTGCAGGTCAAACAACAATGATACATGGTTTCAAGTTCATAACTGAACGCGCACAGTGGTGAAGGTGCCTGAACAGACCTGTGTTTATATAAATTTATATGCAGTACCCAGCAACGCAGCCCCGTTATAGCTACTTCTTGTTTTCGAGTGCGGCAAAAGTTTCTTCGCCAGGGATATAATAAATGTCGATATTCGGTAGAGTTTGTTAGCGCTGTACCTCTAATGACATCCATACCTCTAAAGACTTCCGGAATCGAGCAGCAGTCACATAAACGAATGATGGACAGTGCGGTAGAAGCGGTCCGCTAATTGGTGACTTGACTAAAGAATCTGCTATTTTATTTACAAATAAGCCTTTATGTCCAGGCTCCCCAACTAATAGGACTTTTCTCAAACGTGCAGGCACTTGTGCATGGAACGCCTTTGTACTTGATCATCAGCACTAACAGATAGTGTCGCAAAGAGAGATAGAGAATTTTTTATTATGACAGTCGATGTAACTGCTGTATCCAACTTGCGTAAGGCGAACACTACTGCCAGAAAATAAGCCACAAAAAATGGGTAGAAAATTGGGCAGTCGAAGGGATTAAAACCAATCTAAAATCGAGGTCAAAATACCAACCCCTGACTTTTCGTCACATTGCGATCCATCTGTAACACAATAACGTTTGTTGCAATACTGCGCAGGTGATCTTGTAGTAAACCACCCAAAATATTATGGGGAAGTAATTTGGCGTTATTAGGAAAAACATCGTCAAATTGAACTTCCACGGGGTATGAATTATTACGACTCAGCATGATGTCGCCTATAGGTCCGTTTAGAGGCTCCAGTAAATTTTGTACAAATATAATTTGTGGTGTGTAAAATCGCAGCTATCTAGCACCGAAAAATGATTCCGGGGGAACGTTCTTAAACTCTTAAGAATGTCTGAACAGTAAAAAGGCCAATTCTATAAGAAAGAGGAGGGACCCTCGATTCGAGATACAACACAATGTTAGCAACTGTTTTACGCAGGTAAGGGCATAAGCGCAAAGCTTCTCTTTCCAGAACGCCATCGGCCATACCACGCTGAATGCGCCGGTTCTCGTGTCTTTCCAAAAGGACTAGAGGTCATAACTTGTAAGCTGAAACTCCAGAGAAAAGTACACAACCATATTCTAAAATATTACGAACGCATATGCGATATACCGTTACCAGTGTGTCTCTTCTCATACCTATGCGGTAGTTGTTAGACTACGTAATATTGCAATAGCCCGAAAACTTTTTCCCGTGATGTATTCGATATGAGGTCACCAGTGAAGCGATGTGAGATAAATTACTCCAAGGTATTTAACAGATTCCACCTGTGGTATATCCTGATGGTGGCAAGACAGAGAGGTGTGCACGGGATGTTGAAGCGGGAAAACAAGGAGGGCACATTTACTCGGATTAGGTAGAACGCAGTTGCCATCGAGCCACCTCTCAAATATAATAAGGTAAGTCTGCAGCCGTTCATGTAAGGTCTGAATGCTATCTGCCATTGCAAAAACGGGTTATCATCTGCATAAACATAAGTTGTTATGTTCTGTTTATGTGGAATAGGGCTCATCAGTAAACAACTAGCACCGGGTAAAGCACTGAGCCTTGTGGTACTCCCCTCGCTTGTGTATGACCAGATGATAAAAACCCATCCTTAAAACATTAAAATTTTTTGTCTGCAAGGAAATTGTGAACCCACGCTACTATATATGACGGAAAATCAAGGTATTGTAATCGATTTATGAAAATAGAGTGCTCCATGGTATCGAATTCGTCAGCACTGTTTAAGGTAACTAAAGCTGCATATTTGGTATGTAGCCGAGCTAATTCAAGCCGACTGTCTAAATCAGCGTGTGCATTCTAGTGGACGAAGAAAGTGCTTAATAGCACAAACGACAGGAGGGGATAGAAAAGACGAGAACAGAGCGCTGAACTAACAACCAAAGTTTATTGCAATTCGATTGCAATAAATCCAACTGCAACTCCTGTCGTTTGCGCTGTTAAGCACTTTCTTCGTCTACCATGCAGCACCAACTAGCCCAATCAAGCACCCTGTTTAAGTGTGCATACTAAATTGAACAACCAGCCCTGAACCCAGTTTTACAGTGGCTTATAATCGATCTCTTGGTAATTAGTTAAATAATTCGTAAATTCAAGATCCTCTTTACCAATTTCACAAAATTTGATGTCAGTGGAATTGACCTTATATTATCCAACATGTAGGCTCCAGTTTAAGTTTTGAGCAACAATATATTTTGGCAAGTTTCCATTGTGGAGATGATCCATGCTTTTCCTAACGAATAATTCACTAGTTCTTGAAGAGATTAGGTTTTTCCTCGAGTAATCATTTCAACATCAAGGTCGTAAATTCATCTGGTCCATCAGCTGTCTTTAGTGAGTATAATACTGTCTGATTCAATTCTGCAAAAGAAACTTCTGGAAATTCATGCAATTTTACCAGCATGGACCGAATAGCCAAAAGATTAGCGGCGAGGCGGAGTTCTAAACCTTGCGCTATGTCTTCAAGAGAGGTGTTCATATCTTGCGGCGTCAAGACACATGATAGCAACATTAAGGCGTTGGCAGTACTTTTCATGTGCGAAGATAAGTGAACAAAGTACCCTTATTTGTGGATTTAGAAAGATAATTGAAATGTATACTGTCGTATTTTTCTTTCGTGCAGTGCACTGTACGCTTAAATACACCAGCAAGAAATTGATAGTCCTTCCAGTTTATTGGGCATTGATTATAGCTGTATGGCTACGGGCAGCCACCCTAACCACACAGATCACTACGGGAAGTGACCCTGACCCTGCCAAAAAGCTACGGACAGCCATCCATGACCAGGCTGCATGACCACAGGCAGCGATCCTAATTGTGACATCACTCTAATGGTGACTCAATTAAACATTCCTGATCGACTTTCAAGTATTCCTGATGGTCAATTAGAAGTGCCCTGACGGATTTTTCGACTGCATATGAAGAAGTTTTTCCAAGCGGCTTTTTGTCTTCAATAATCGCCCGTACATCCATCGTTCCACCAACCATAGGAGGATCGTTTATTCGAGGGAATACCAAATTTGAAGTTTCTTTTAAATCCCTCTAACATAGAACCAATCGTAGATGCAATCTCATGGCATTTCCAAGTTTAGAAATTGCAGAACAGAGGCAGGCTTCAAATTTGCTATGGTTGATGTATGTCGTGCCATACATTAGATTCATGTGAAGGCACTAGGAACAGAATTTCGCTATTGCGTTCAACTACTCGAGGCGAAGCTTTATATAGGTTCTCCTATTTTTTTTCGCTCGTAGATTGCGACAATTTGACACCCCCCAAGCCATATTTGTAGAACGTTTACTGGAGCCGCTGAATGTACAAAGCCGTCCAGTTTTACCTTGAACACCGCACCATGTGGTCGGTGCCCACGGAAGTCTCTTCCGGACGCTTCAGAAACTAGCACGCAAACGCAATGATGCATATGTAGGCGACCTTTTCACCACACTGTCTGTGGCTCGACTGAATTGCGCCTGCTTTGCGGTGAAGCAAGCATCACTCTTGATATGTGCACATGCAAATTTAGAAGCCAGGGCAGTTCTCGACAAGCGACGCGACTGTGCCTTTTCTGCAAGTGATCGTACAAGTAATAAACCTCGCCCCTTACACAATTTAGTTCACAGTTGCAATAGGACGGTTTATCATCGCGGATAGAGCACTTTGCGAATATCCTTCCAAGCATAGCCGTACGATGCGTCGTCTTCGATCGTCTTCCGGCACTTTCGGCATGGTCACTCAGTCGGGAGGCAATACTGGAAAGAAGTACTACCGAACATATGCAGCCTTTTTATCACGCAGCGATAAAAGAGCGGAAAGCTTGACTTCGATACGAATCGAAGCTTCACAAGAAATTTGCGGCTGCGGGCTAACGTTTCGAGTTAACAATGATGTGAAGTGGTATTTGGCCCTTGTGTCGCCCAAAGACAAAGAGGGACTGAAGCTTTATTCAGTGCCTGCGCGGAGCAGTAACCATTTTTATTGGGTGCTTTTTCCTGCGCAAGTCCAGCAAGAAGCTTGATTAGATAGCTTCCTAATCTGTCTGCATGAATGGCACGATGGAGCAATGTTACAATCGAGTAGTACCTGAGGACGCAATATTGGCGACTTAAACTCTGTAGCAAATGAAAGCAGCGCTACTGGTAACACATAAAAATTATACAATACCAGTTCTCTAACATTAGTGACTGCTCAAATAATTTAGTTCAAAAATGAGTAACTAATCAAAAATTTCGGAAATTGCATGATTTTATGTCAGGCCTTACAGCCTATATTTGTTACCAGTTTTATAAACCTGAAACAGTTCTATTCTTCACCTTATTTCGGGCAGTGGTGCTCTCCTTACGTAAGTAAACGCGTGAATCATATCTGCCGTTATAATGGCAGCTTCTCCGTCTCTCTGTGCTGCACTTTCTGCTAGCGCTGACATATACGTAATGTAGGCGTGTCGGGTATTAAAACCCGCACATTTGAAAATATCAGTTAGATTAATTAGGCTCCTGGTCATAAAGAGTTGTTCTTATGTGAAATAGCCGATGGCTTAGCAAAGTCGTCGATAAGTAGACCAATTTTACCATGTTTTTTTTTTTTCACAAAACGCCTATGTACACCTGCGCGATTTCGCGGGGCACATTTTGGAAGGTTTTTGGAGACAGCACCAACCGATTCGGCCGAACATCGGTAACTAATATATCAGCGGCGGAGATCGTTTTGTGTTACACGTAAACTAGAAGTGTCAGTTACAGAGGCTGTGTTGTCCGGTGCCGAAACTAAATTTGTACCCACACAGGTCTGCAGGTCAGGCACTTACTCCAGTGTACGCATTCCATGGCGAGCTGAAGCCAATCTATGGAACTTTTTGACCTGTGAAGAATTTACTACTGCTTGAAGAAGCCAGTGAGAAATACATTTACGTGCTATTGGAATGAACCTATATCTGCTCCCGCGCTCTTTTCTTTCGGAGCTTCTAATTCTGGTTTCTTCAATGCGAAGGTCGGCGTGGCTGTTGGAAATTATCTCAATTAAACCAATGGACTAACTGGCTAATCTATATATTTTTCGTAAGGGCCAACCTGAGCAACAATAGAGTGCTAACGCTTTTGTGAGCAGTATTGGGCTTACTGGCCATATTATGAATTTGCTGGGATATTTTACACAGAGGACTTTTGCCCTTCCCGACAGGTAAGAATCTAAGAAAACCTGCCCGCGCCCTTGTGCATTCACCTAACATGACTGGAAGGTGAAAGACACTTTCTTTTCTCTCTCTCTCTCTCGGTCGATAAGTGAGCAGGAAACACGTGCCATGATATCGCCTGCAAGTGCCAAGCGCCAGCTTCATTTTATTTTCTTGGATAGCACCGTTCTAGTCATGTTTTCCGCTCAAAGAAGGGCACCCGAACGGAATGTTGTGACGTTATTTAACAAGAAGTCGCAATTTTTCGCTGTCTGTGTTGTAAAGATGATGATTGATGATTGATATGTGGAGTTTAACGTCCCAAAACCACCATATGATTATGAGAGACGCCAAAGTGGAGGACTCCGGAAATTTCGACCACCTGGGGTTCTTTAACGTGCACCCAAACCTGAGCACACGGGCCTACAACAATTCCGCCTCCATCGGAAATGCAGCCGCCGCAGCCGGGATATTGTAAAGATGGCGTCACCACTTGATGTTTTTTGGCATCACACTTTCACCGACACTGCGGGAATGTCACCGCTGGCAGTCCAGCTTCCGGTTCGATGAAGTACCAAGGCTTTCTGCCTAGTAATAATATCTACTGTTTAATGCCCTATAACCACTGTATGATTATAAAGGGCACCGTTTTAATGGAGGGCTCCGGAAATTTCGACCGCATGTTTTTATAGAACGTGCACAGGCGTTGCGCCGTTACACGAGCTCTAGCATTAATCCTTCATCGAAATGTGACCACCTCCATCCGGGTCAAACTTGCCGACAGCCTTCCTCCACACGAACTGAAAAGTGAACTTTGCGGATATGTGCGCTGCCTCAAGGCACTGCACCCAAATCCTTGTGGTGGGCTCATCTTTCATGTGTGACGTCGCCTTAGGTCACAAGTACTAATTTTGTTTCGCTTCATTCTGTTCATTTTCTTTCTTATGATGAACGATTCTTCGAGGGGAGTTATGAAGTTGCGCGCAATGTGACCCTCCGACATAGAATCTGCCAAGATATATTGATCTCTGTAGGCGTGTATGATGATTATGTAGCACTGTTTCACAGTCCCTCTCCTACCAATAAACTGCCGGCCCGGTTTTGGCCAATCTCGTTTACCGCACGAACGGAGAAGTCTCTCGGTGCCAGAGGGAATCAAAAGACTATCGGAAGAAACCGCGACGTTTTTTGCTGACAACGAGTTCTTGTCAGCTAGCAGTACTGCTTTAAATAAATACTAGAGTAGATTCTTGCGTTCTTAGCTCGTATACATGTTACATTCATGCTTGACACTTGAACTGCTAATAATATATCAGGGGCAGCACTGGCTCACAAAGGCTTGTGAATTTAACTTGAAGTGAGAGCATTATTGGAACACACAACTCCTATACATTGCTCATAATTTGTTCCAGTTGTGCACTTGGTATATTTTTAATGGGCAGCATCCTTATACAAACTAGCAAGAACACCTCTTCTGTGATGCTATGTGATTTATCATACCTTTCTGTTACCTGGGCGTGTTAGACCTCGGTGCACTAACTCACAGGTCACAGTAAAGCCAGTATTATAGCTGCCTGTGCGCACTCTTGTCTTTTGTTATGATGGAATTAAAACGTGCCAGTGGTTCATTTTAAACTATGCTTTCCAGACTAACCTTCTTGCCCAGTGTGGCTTTAAATATGGTGCAAAAAATTTATACGATGGTTCTTCCTCGGCATGAGCTTCTGTTTTTCACTCAGTCAGTCACCATGACTGATACATGGTGTCAGAAATGGGCGTTGCCTTGAACCAACACATCCGCCCTGACCACTGCGGAACCGCCATGGAATGCGTCAAGCCACCATAGTCACTACGCATAGCCGGAGACGGTGCGAGAAGCTGGAAATTTTCAGACAATGATTTGAACTGACCCTGAAAGCGTCAAGAATGCACCGGCAAGGTACAAACCCAAGCGGCATAAACAGCGTTATTCCTGAGTGTGGCCAGCGATTACGCCATCGAGATTTTTAACAACTTTGTTTTTTCGTTGAGGAAAAAGACAAAGAAGACTACACCACCATCGTCAAGAAGTTTGAAGAATACTGGGTCGAGCAGCAAAACGAGGTTTATGAAATTTATGTCTTCCGCACCCGTACACAGGCCGAAGCAGAGCCACTCAAAAATTTTTTTGCGGGTTCTACAAAAAAAAGCCAACCACTGCAACTTCGGAAGTCCGGCTGATTAAATGATTCGTGACCAGATCATTTTGGTCCTGCACACGACAAAGGTCAGAGAAAAGCTTCTGGAGAGAAGAATTGATCCCTCGCGAAAGCAATCGCGATGTGCGAAGCAGCCGAGAACTCTGCACGCCAAAGTGCATTATGGTCGAAAGTGACACCCAAGTTGAAGCAGTCACTTCGAGCTGGACATGGCGCCTACCTCAACATGGTACCGGGTGCTCCAGGTGTGGAAGATCGCACGCTCCTCGGCGGGAACCAGCCTTCGGAAAAATTTGTTGTTCGTGCAGTCGACTCAACCACTTCGCCGTATGTTGCAGGTCAAGGACTCGGGTCGCGGAAGTACAGTACGAAGATGAATTTGACGTTCTCGACGTCTCAGCCAGCGCAGTTGACTTCGACCGTGGCTGGCTCGTCAACGTCACGATCGGTAAAAAAGAGGTGTTGTTGAAACTTGACACGGGATCCCAAACAAACCTAATACAGCTGTCGAAGTACAGAAAACTGAACATCGGACCCCTCAAGACTAGCATGGCAACTCTGCGCTCATACAATGGGGGTATCATCAAGCACTGTGGCACAGCCTCGGTACATGTTTTCATCGGAGACAGGAAGATCTACGGAAAATACTTCGTGGTAAAAAAGGATTACCACGCTATCCTAGAAATAAATGCAAGCGAACGCCTTCGGCTGTTCCAGCGAGAAATCGGCGCCGTAGCAGCATGCACTGTTTACGAAGTTATTAAGGAATTTTTACAAAATTTCTAAGGAACTGGCCGGAGCAATCGCCAGTGCAAAATAATGTTGCAAGACGACGCTGTCCCCATCATCCAGCCGGTGCGAAGGGTTCTCTTGGCATTGCAGCAGCCACTTTGGGAGGAATTCACGCACATCGAGCAAGAGCATATCATCCTAAAAATCGGCGAGCCAACGGACTAAGTATGCCCTCTCGTTATTTTGCGAAAAAAGGCCAACCACGGGTTCACTGGACCCGAGAGCAATCAATTGATCGCTGAAGAGAGATTATTGTCAAATGCCCCGTCGAGAACATATTGAGGCTGAGCTGGCAGGGGTGACAATTTTGTCGTGCCTGGATTCCAATGCTCGCTTTCACCAGATTCCGCTAGACCAACATTCATAAAAATTGGCCCCGTACTTGCATGTTACACTGCATATGTCGTCGAAAGACGATAGTCTTGCGTCTGGAGAGAGTAAGAAAAAGTTTATTTGACGTTCTGCGCAAGAAAATGGGTGAATGGTATTCTAGAGGCACTGCGCTAGAGTGTCTCGGGCTTGAGGCGGAGGCGAACGAACGCATCAAATCACGTCACACGTGAGACATGAGCGCTATCTGGCAGTTATCTTGGAAAACCGAAGGGCGCGCGCCCCACGCGCCCGTCTCAGATGTGATAAGGTGTAGACCGCAAGGTAATTGCTAGGTGCCACCACCTTGTCGTCTTAACAAAGCTTTGGAAACACTTGCCTTTTCGTGCAACCGTTGCATGGTGAGTGCAACGTGATAAACGCTATGGACCTCAGAATAACTTACATATGCCATTTTAGTAAAAGACACACATACAGAATATTGACGTGTTGGTTAGGCGCCTCATATATGCGCAATATTTGCTTTTTAACTGACAATCGCACAAGTATAAACGCTGAATCTTGAGCAATATTGCTAGGCGCTGCGAATGGGGTCGGCCATTTGGAGTATCGTTTGGACACTTTGGTGCTGTTTAAGGTACCGTTAAGGGCGGACAAACAGACAAATGTACAGAGAGACACATAGACAGACAGATCGAACTTCTTTGCGTCGAAGGTCCCCAATAAAGATTGACTTTAAAAAATGCACGTTTGCAAAACCATTAGGTCACTACCGTTTTCTCCGGCTGCCATTCGGCATCTCGTCTGCTAAATCACCGTATAAATTAACTAAACTATTGAATACGTGAAAATTTACCAAAAACATGATATTGTTACGCCTGGGAGTCCACACCAATTGTCAATGCCCCTGCAAAGTCAATCAGTGTCAAGGCCAGCGATCGAGCCCGCCTCACGCGATCAACTCAACGATGTCATCAAGCGGCGGCGTCAGTTTGTCTTACGCAGCGCAGAACGAGCTCCCTCAGCCCACGAGCCCGATGAACAAATTGACGCCTTCCAGTCTGGCGAGTCTTACGCAATGTGTGGCCACATCACGCGTCCTTGGGTACAACGAAGCGCAGCGGTTCTGGGTTTAATGATCCTGACGCAGCCCAGCGGCTGGTGCCCAATGGAGGTTCTGACATCACGGTCAGCGGTGCTTCTGGTTGGACGTTGGTGACGCAAAGGTCCACTCGGTGCCTATAAAACAAGCAGACGTACGCGTCAGAGAAGACATCTCGGCTCTTCTAGTCCCACGCCGTCGGCGTGGCCGGTGTCTTTGGCAGTGGCGAGTTTCGTTGCGCCCTTCGTGACCTCGTCGGTGGCGCGCCTTCGCACCAGTGGGTGGCAGCTGCGGGATCGGCCGGCGTCAGCGACATCGATGCGGTGAGTGCCTGATGTTTCCCCTCAGTTCACCAGACTACTCTAGCATAGGTTATAGTAGATTAGAAAAGGGTTGTGGGAAGCATTAGAGTGAGCTTTGATCGTTTCAAACCAATTAAAATGGAGCGCTTTGAAACCAAAGTTAATGCGAAGACTGTAAACACGGTAGTGTTAAAAATTGCTTGCGCGTCTTGCTAGTAGACTTATAGTGGGTACAGCACGCAAAACAACGAGAGGCTAGTGTGAACGATGGAGATCCTTAAAGTGAAGGACCTCGTCGAAATTTGTGAGGAACTTGGCCTTACTTAGAGCTTAGAGAAACGAAAGCAGGCGATCCTTGAGATCATGAAGGATGAAGGAGTGTCGGCTGAGGAATTCGATGAGGCCTGGGCGGATATCAAACCACGCCGCGAGGAGGCTGAAAGGCGAGAAGTGGAAGTTCGCGAACGTGAACATGCTGAAAGGCGCGAACGTTGCGAGCGTGAGGAGGCCGAGAGACAGGAGCGCTTCAAGTTGAAGCGAATAGAATGGGCAATCCTACAGTGTTCGCAGGCGCCTAGCATAGCTTCTGTGACAGTTCAGGACAGCGGTTATATAATTCGGCACCAACTGCCACCGTTCATAGCATGCGAGGACATGGCGAAGTATCTCGTGAAGTTTGAACACGGCTGTGAGCGAAATGCTTTGGAGCGGTCTCTTTGGGCGCAGAACCTGAAAGCTCTTCTTCCCGGCGAAGTGTCCGACGTGATAACGTGCTTGTCTTGAGGCAAGATTCCGAGAGTTATGAAGAGGTTAACGAATTGCTCTTGAGACGTTATAAGTTGTCACCCAAAGCTTTCCGGCAAAGGTTCTGGTACGTGAAAAAGGGCATTGAGACACGCGTTGACATTTCGTTTCGTCTTAAAGTCAATTTATTTGAATGGCTCAAGGACGAGGTGTCTTTAATGGGACATGTTGTGGGGCGTGGCTGGCGTAAACCATCATAAATTAAGGTAGCCGCCATCGTAAACTATCCATGACCAACCACAAAATCTGAGATAAGGGCATTCTTGGGCCTAGCTGGAGACTATCAGCATTACGTGCAAAACTACTCTAGCATTGCCAGACCTCCAACTGACGCACTTAGAAAGTCAGAGCCAGTGAAAGTAGTATGGGACTCATAAAAGGAGAATGCGTTTTTCAAGCTGAAACAGACCCTAAGCGAAAAGCCCGTTCTCATGGCACCCGATTTCTCTAAGAAATTTGTCATTCAATGCGACGTGAGTGATCGCGGCATTGGAGCTATATTGTGCCAGGAAGACATTGCTGGTAACGAAAGGCCAGTTTTGTATTTAAGTCGAAAACTTAGCTGCAGGGAAGAGGCATACAGCACCTCTGAAAAAGAATTTGCTTCCCTCGCGTGGGCCGTTCAAAAGCTAGCCTGTTATGTATCCGGTTCGAGGTTTGTAGTCCAAACAGACCACTGTCCTCTAACCTGGTTGAATAACATGTCGCCTAAAAGTGGCCGGTTACTTAGGTGGAGCATGATACTCCAACAGCACAACTTTAACGTTCGCTACAAAATGGGAAGCTAAACGCTAATGCAGACGCATTGAGCTGTGCGTTTTAGTTAGTACCTTCTCCACCTTTCGGTCTCTCGCTGGCGAGTCGGGGCAAAATTTTGTCCTCATCACGGCCTTAGCTGAGCGCTCTCGTCCAGAGTTATCTCAAGGGGCCAACTTTATGTTGTAATCTATTTTATTACGTTCTTGTACATGTAAACATTTGAGTTCTCATTTTAAGAGTCTTAGGTCCCACATGTGCCTCTTGATGTAGAGAGAACGAAATTCCGATAAACATGTAGCTAGGTATATGTTATACTATACTTTGTCTGGTGTTCTGTCGAGTAACCGATGGCACTTGCTTGTTGCAGAACCATCGGCAAGTGCTGAGACGAAAATTCGTAAGAAGAGACGAGCGAAGCTGGCTGACAAGTTGTGGCGACAAGTCAGTGGAGTTGCGATTTGTCCTTGAGAATGGGATGTGTTCACGGAACTGAGTCTGGAGCTACATTCTCCCCATGGCCCTGGAGGCAAACCAGGAGGGCCCCAGCGAACTAGCGCGCCCGACATCCGAGCCACGTGGGAGCAGTTCGTCTTTCCGGCACATTATCTGGCAGCGGGGTGCTGTTACGCCTGGAAGTCCACACCCGACGTCAATGCCCCAGCAAAGGCAAGCTGTGTCAAGGCCAGCGATCAAGCCCGCCTCACTCGAACTCAACGACGTCATCAAGTGGCGGCGCCGGTCTGTCTTACGCAATGCACAGCGAGCTCCCTCAGCCCACGAGCCCGATGAAGCAATCGGCGCCTTTCAGTCTGGCGAGTTTTACGCAATGCGTGGTAACATCACTCGTCCTTGGGTGCAACCAAGCGTAGTGGCTACGGATTTGATGATCATGACGCAGCCCAGCGGCGGATTCCCATTGGAGGGTTCTGACATCACGACCAGCGGCAATTCTTGTTGAACGTTGGCGACGCAAAGGCCCACTAGGTGCCTATAAAACAAGCTGGAGTACGCGTCAGAGAAGACGACTCGGCTCTTCGAGTTCCGAAGCTGTCGCCCTCAGTGCCGAATTTGTAACGCCTCTATTTCTATGCTGTACATAAACCACGCCTTAATTCACCGTCGTCTTGACCACTCGTTTACCAGCTCTGCGCAAAAACAGTCGTGAGCTGAGAAACACACGCTACCAAACGGCTGGTGACATTGGCGGCGGAGTTCGGAGCAGTGGTGCCTTCGGGACCTGTGTGCGTCGCGCCTTCGTAACAATACGTACACGTCCTTTTATAACTATCTGTACTGTTCACAGATGACTTCTGTTACAAGCTTCTCGAATGCGCATGAGGGATAACGGACACAACACTTCAGTATACTCCGTCTTGCAGTTTACCTTCTTGTGTGGCTACAGTTGGCGTAACAAAGCTCCCAAAATAGGTGCGAATATCAGACAAGCACAGACGAAGCCGATGGGGCGTCCTGTCTTCTTTGTCTGTTGTATATATATTTCATGTTACTGCGAAGAGAAGTGCTCGAAAAAAGCCCACAAATTTGAAACTTGTTCAAAAGAAATACCATTTCTGTAAGTCTTCGACGGAACGAAGAAATTTTTTTGGTCCGTCAGACAGCCAGAAGGGTCAGTGTATTTAGCAACCAGAGTTTACGGCCCCACCGTGGTGGTCTAGTGGCTAAGCTACTCGGCTGCTGACCCGCAGGTCGCGGGATCGAATCCCGGCTGCGGCGGCTGCATTTCCGATGGAGGCGGAAATGTTGCAGGCCCGTGTGCTCAGATTTGGGTGCACGTTAAAGAATCTCAGGTGGTCGAAATTCCTGGAGCCCTCCACTACGGTGTCTCTCATAAGAGTTTGCGAACTAACTAGGCCACCAAACCCTGCCTAATCAAGTATTTATGCGAAGCATTTTTCAGCGTACTGGAAACACTTAAAGTATCTATCTATCTACCTATCTATCTATCCATGTGCGTCTGGGTGCTCTCAAAATCACTCCTTGACTTGGGGTAAACCAAAGTTTGTATGGCAGGGTAAGATGCTATGGTGATTATTACAGTGTGGCGATGACATGAATCTTTATAAAGTCGCGTCGCGTATTACGCCAAACCTTTTCAGCCAGACGCGTGTGGCATGTAGCTGTATGCCATGAGCCGCCGTACAGGTATGACCCACAGGTGTTCGGCAGTTGATATCTATTCATGAACGGAAAGAACGTATATTGGTAATCTAAATGCGAGAGCGTCAAGAAAAACCAACCTCGGCAGCGTTGACCAGGTGTACGCAAACAATAAACGCTAAGGTCCCAGCAGGTATCGAACCCAAGCGTTCTGCGCATAGTAATCGAGAATCTTACCACAGAGCAGAGCCAGGTCCCACAATAACTTATAAGTGTGGCAGCTTGGGCTAGTTGGTATGGCATGACGATAGTTACAGCGCGAGAACAAAACGACGACACAGAGACAAGGACACGAAAGACACCAGCGCTCGTGTCTTTCGTGTCGCTGGTGTCTTTCGTGTCCTTCTTGTCTCTGTGTCGTCGTTTTGTTCTCGCGCTATAACTATCGTCATCCCAGAATAACGTTTGAAACAGATTTTATATGCATGCGTAAGGCTGCTTATACGTGAGTTCTGGGTTCAATGCTGCCCATTTATTTTATAAACATTACATATGTAATTCTGTGATGATAGAAGCTTGGCGTTGTGTAAGTGTTATTGTTGTTAAGCGCCGCCCACTGAAGTTAGTCTACGGAGCACTAACCCGGGCTATACCATCGTCGGAAGCACAAGACCTTCATTTCAGCCGTACAGCTTCTGGTTACACCTACCCGAAGTCAACTTCCCTCCGCATGTTCATAGTACGTGGGATCTGCCAATTTTTTTCCTGTAAAGCTTCAGCAACGATTGCGTTCCAATTTCGAGTGATGTGTTGTTCTTCAAGCATGCTGCCTAACGCTTTGTCGCGGTAAGATATTACGGCTTAGTCACGGTTTTAGTTATTTAAATACTGCGCCACAGTTGCTGGGACAAAAAGTTTAGGAAAACACATCTTGAAACTTGGACACGTAAGACGCAAACTATTAACTGAATTTCGCACTCTTCGTGAATTTGCACTTGTACAGTGAACTTCTCAACGTGTGTCCTCCATATATAGCTTCTTTCGTCAGAGTAACAGTACTAGGGAATTTTACTCATACAACACCAATAAGACCCACATCTCACTCTGCTAAAGTCATGGCTTTATTTGGTCAAGGCTTCGCGCCGTGTCCATGTACGGAACAAAGAATTTGGTTTTCGGTATAAACTCTCTCCTGCCACCAGGGGGAGCTCTAGGGGTGGGAGTGGCAACAGTATCGAGAAGTGTGAAGGGCAAATAACATGGGAGGTAGGAAGGCTTCATTCGACGATAGAATATGCACTGATGTCCCATAGTATGTATGATAAGCTCAGGGAAATGCACATAGATGAAGGTGGCTCCAGAAGTCTGGGTAGTGATCACAAACGTATCAAGCTAAGTTTTGGAAGAGCAGTGAAAGTGGGAAGGAGACAAGATGAGCAAATACAGGAAAATTTTTATCCAGAAAGGCAAATTGAAATAGCCACTACACAAATTGAAAAAGTAATCACGGAGGATAATAAGACAGTGTGGACACACACGAATCTAATTAGACTCTTTGAGCTAGAGCTTGCTAAGACGCGTGACAATTCACCCCGGAAAAGAAGACACAAACCCAAAAGTCGGTGGGATGAGGAAGTTAAGAGAGCCATAGCAAAACGTCCGGAAGCCTCTAGGGAACACAGACATGCTAAGCAGCGGCGTGAACCGACAGATGATGTTGAAAGAAAATGGGCAACCTTTCTAAGCTGTAGAAGGGATGCATCCCTTCTGATCAATGAAAAGATTAGAAGGAAGGGAGCTCAGTGGCTGGCAGAAGTACATAAAAAAGATAGAAAGGCAGCTGCGAAATTTTGGAACCATCTAAACTCCCTAAGAAATGAGACGAGCCTAGAGCAGAGTTCTATAACTACAGCCCAAGGTGCTAGGCTAGAAGGGGACGAAGCTATTGAATATATAAGAACAAGGGTGACAGAAAAATTTCAACAAAAAATACTTTATGCACCACAATAGACAAGGACGAATCAAGTGGTGCAATGGCTCCATTTTCACAACAAGAGTGGGAAAGGGCTGAGAAAAAGGTTCCTAGTAGTACATCAACAGGCCCAGATGGCATCCAATTAGGCTGATAAAGACATTAGGTCCGAAGTCTAAGCAGGCTTTGAGAGAGGCAGTGAGCACAATAATAAGCGATGGTGAAGTTCCCGATGAATGGCAACTTAGCAGGATGAGCATGATCTATAAAGGAAAGGGGGACAAAGCTGACATAAACAACTACCGTCCTATAACAGTGACATCAGTGGTCTACAGGCTGGCGATGCAGATTATAAAGGAAAGACTGCAGGCGTGGATAGAGGATGAGGGGGTGCTGGGGGAAGTGCAGAATGGGTTTCAGAAACACAGGAGGTTGGAAGACAATCTGTTCTCACTGGCGCAGTGCATCGAAATAGCAGAAAAGTAACACAGGCCCCTGTGGCTAGCATTTTTGGATATCAAGGGAGCGTACGATAGCGTGGTTCAAGAGGAATTGTGGGAAATACTGGACACACTAGGCGTGGAACATGTAGTCACTAATCTTTTAAAGGGTATCTATAAAGGTAACAAGGTAGTTATAAAGTGGGAAAAACAGGTATCCAAGCCTGCAGGGTGAAACGGGGGCTTAGACAGGGGTGCCCCCTGTCACCCATATTATTCATGATGTACCTACAAGGATTAGAGGCCAAATTAGAGGGAGGGGCACTGGGCTTCAACCTCCCTTTCGTCAAACAAGGAAAACTCATTAAACAGGCACTACCGGCATTGATGTACGCAGATGATATAGTGCTGATGGCCGACAACAAGGAAGATTTGCAGAGAATGGTGGACATCTGCGGTAATGAGGGAGATAGGTTAGATTTCAGATTCAGTAAGGAAAAATCAGCAGTCATGGTTTTTAATGACAATAAAGGTAGTGAGCTTAGAATACAGGAGGTCGCGCTAGATATAACAGATAAATACAAATATTTGGGCGTATTGATAAGCAATGGGGCCGAGTACCTAAGGGAACACGAAATATACGTGTCGACTAAAAGTAACAGGAATGCAGCAGTCATGAAAAATAGGGCACTGTGGAATTAAATAGGTATGATGTTGTGAGAGGAATATGGAAAGGGGTCATGGTTCCTGGGCTGTTGTTCGGCAATGCGGTCTTGTGCATGAGATCAGATGTTCAAGCAAGATTAGGAATTAAGAAATGTGGAATAGGTAGGCTTGCTTTAGGAGCTCACGGAAATACACCAAATCAGGGAGTACGAGGTGATATGGGATGGACATCATTTGAGGGCAGGGAAGCTAGCAGCAAGATAAAATTTGAGAAGCGATTGAGAGAAATGGGGAAAGAGCGTTGGGCTAGGAAGGTTTTCAGCTACTTGTACATGAAGAATGTCGATACAAAATGGAGGAAGCGAACCAGGAAGTTGACTGGTAAATATTTAGAAAACAGCAGGTGGCCAAACCAAAAAGAACTATCGGTTAAGAAGAAAGTGAAGGAAACGGAGACTGACATGTGGAGAATGGGCATGATTAAGAAGTCCGCACTAGAGATCTATTGAACTTTTAGGAAGAAAATCGCCAAGAAAGGATATATGATAATATTCGGGGTAGTTCTCTACTGTTTGAGGCCAGGACGGGAGTATTGCGAACCAAGACATATCAGGCCAAATACGAAGGGGTAGACACGGTATGCAGTGCGTGTGGAGAGGAAAAAGAAACTGCCGAACACTTGATAATGTTCTGTAAAGGGCTTCACCCTATAGTTCAGGATGATGACGCACAGTTTTTCAAAGCACTGGGGTTTAGGGACAGTGAGGGCAAATTGACTTTAAGCGGGCAGAAATAACTAGAAGGAGGTTATCTGATTGGCGGCTAAAGTTGAGGCACGAGTGAAAATTAAACCCTTCACTGCAAAGTACGAATCCTCAACCTCACAATTTAAGGGAAAAAAATAAATCTAGGTTTTCATTCATTAGGTATTACGGCTTGGTGGCGCGAGCTACCCCCCGATTTAAAGGGTATAGCCATATCCATCCATCCATTCATCCATGGCTACTTCCGTTATTTTAATACAGATGCGACAGATAGCACTCATTACTCCTCAACCTCGGCCTGTTTACACAATCACTGGATTCGCTCTCTGCGTCTCTGCATGACGATCTATTCTATGGTTGTAAGCTTGAGATAGGCGCTATCAATATTTAAAGGTGCTTGTAGTGCTGTTGCCGTGTCTGGGCTCCGCCCAGTCCAAACCTTGCTGCCCCTGTTTATGTCCACGTAATAACTGTCAAAGCAGCTGCAAATTCTGGAAGCGTGTCGCACCACTTGTCACGTCATCATAGACGGCGGTGGCGAGCTATGGGCTGAGCACCGCAATGTCTTTAGGGGCGCCTCAGCATTTCTACCTTAATTTTACGAGCTTTCCGATTGAATGAAATCATTCAAGCGAAGTCGTCACTAAAGCGAGTGCCAGTTGTGATCGTGCACCATTTATCCAATGACCTGTGATTGCTGGTAAACAATTGAAATGAAACATCAGCAATCGAAAGATCTCTACTGAATAGACAAACGCATCATACAGTTTTACTCAGACTAATTTTCTCCGGCCATTACTGAGTAAATTTATCTGTTTAGGAAGTTTACTTCCTAAACGTCCATCAGATTGGCGACGTCAAGACATTCGCTTTGCCTAGGGGTGGCCTCTATAGAGTGCTGCTTTTGCGCCCACCAACAAGGGCGGCATCCTGGCGTCGTTTCAATTCAGGCAATTTGATGACGTCCTGGGGCGCGCAGCGCCACTTCGATGGTTCCTCCATGCTTTTTGCTACGTTCATCATGGCGTCAAAGATGGGCCTTCTGCCGGTTCCGTCATCGCCGCCCTTTTTTTCCTTGACGAAACGGAAATGCAGAAGCGGGGTAGACTTCGTGGCGCACAAGTGCTGGGGCCTTGAGAGCTGGTAGTAGGGTTCTGCTTAAGAGGCAAAATAGGTAGCTCAAAAGTAGATACAAGTGTGATTAAACCACTCCGCGTATACCTGAACCATGCTTTAGAGTGCTACAGTCACTGGTGATCCAAACTATACGAACACGACCTTCCAAGGTACAGCGCGAAATTACAGCGCAGTGAGCGTAGTAGAAATGCGCCAGAGTGAAGTGTGAGTTTGCAGAGGCATTGATTAGACGGCGGTGCTCATACTAAGAACGACTTGCCGCTCGTGGAGCCAATCGACTGCGACTACGTGGTTAAGATGGCAGCTGGGCTTAACAAACCTTCAACGGCATTGTGTTCTTTGAAGTGGCAATTAAGGCCGTCGTACCCCTACACACTAATTGTCACCACACAAGGTGAAACGCTGACCACCTCCAGTGCCATCGTGACTGCGTCGACAGAAGGCGCCACAACATCTTTGTCGTCTGAGGCCCCGGAAGACGCAGAAGCACCTGCTGAAGTCTGTGGTTCCCAACCACAAGGCCCGCTTACAAGCTTCAAGCCGTGACCCGAGTCCCCTCCCAGCCCCCTCTTTCGTGTATACACATCTTTTTGCGAACGACCAAGACGCTACTATGACAGCATCCGACACACTTTAATCAGCAGAACATCGTCAGCACGCAGGAAGCTACACTGACCAGCACACTAACCGCAACGCTTGACATGCGGCCTCCAAGCACTTGTAGCGGCCTCCCTCGGATGATTCCACAAAGCTGTTATTTGCACCGGTGAACTTACAGTTCCTGCCTCCAATGAAGCAAACCACGACAAGGGGAGCTGCCTAGTCAAAAAGAGGTGAGAGTACTAAGGAGGAGACCGACGTCCAGTGCATAAGGAGTCGGAAGGATACCCTTTCGCGCGTTAGTTGGAAGACGCTGCAGAAACAACTCACGCAGTACAGCTCTGTCCAAGAAGCCCACCTAGTACCCAACTAGGTGTTGCAGGTGATGTAGTAAATGGGTCAGCTACTGTCAAAAAGCACTTTGTTTAGAAGTTCAAGCATGCGCCAATGTACAAGCTTAACGAGGCAGCGAAGAAAAGTCCACGTGACTGTCGTATATGAAGCGATCGCGCGAGGAATTTGCGTATTTCGGCAACTGTCTGTAGTGGCAACGCTTCAATGTGTGGCTCATAATCGGTAACTTCTGATGTGACGCGATGACTGCGGATTCTCATCTCGGCTTGATTCCAAGACGACAACCAGTTCTGCATCCATGATGTCATGTAAGAAGGTCGCAAGTACGAACTACTCTTTGAGAGTTGCTACTACAGACAATGACCGAGACACGCAAAATCCTCGCGCAACCACTTGATGAAACTATATATATATATATATATATATATATATATATATATATATATATATATATATATATATACGACAACTTAGCAGACTATTCTTCACCACCTCGTCCAGCCTGCACATCGGCGGATTTAACAACTCCGAAACTACGAAGCGGTTGAAGACACACGTCCCACGCCATTTCAACGTTCCGTGCAGCACCTAGTTTGGCAGAAGCTGAGCTTCGCGGGCACAGCTGTACTATTTGAGCTGTTTCTAGAGCGCCTCCCAACTAACGAGCGACTCGCTCTCGCCTCAACTACTGATGTACTGGGAACGTTGGCCTCGTCCTTCGCTCCCTCACCTACTTTGACTTGGCAGCTACCGTTGCAGTGGCTCATTTGATTAGAGGCAGGAACTGGAAGTTATCCGGTTCAAATGACAGCTTGGTGGAATCATCCCAAGTAGGCGACTTCGAGGGCGTCAAGGCCACATGTGAAGCCTAGCAGTTGGTGTGCCGTTCAGTGGAGCTGGCTGCTGCTGATGATGTGCTGATGAAAGTATGACGGATGCTGTTATAGTAGTACTTGCGTTGTTCGTGAAAGATTGCGTATTCTTGGGGGAGGGGGGGGTGAGTGGACTCCGCTTAAATTTTTAGGGTGTAGGAATGAAGCCTTGTGTTTGAATCCACTGTCTTCGGCAGTTGATACTGCCGCTTCTAGCACCTCATACGATATGTTATTGGAGTAGCGTCCGCTTTTGAAAAAAATGCGATGGCCCTGCAGGAGGCCGACCAGGTGGGTTGCTGCTGGCATGCAGGCTTGGATGGTGCCGGGCTACTCGTGGAGCGCCCCGGTTACGGTTTCAGCTCGGTGTTGTAACCATTAGCAGATCTGGGTGGCGTTGAAGGTTTGGTAAGCTCAGCTGCCCCTTTACCCGCGTTGTCACGGACACTTGGTTCCAGGAGCTTCATTATTTATGAGGAGCATGTTGGACTTAGTCCGATATTCGGCAGTTGAATAGATTGCTTAGGAAGTTTACGCTTCACTGGCATGCACTTCCACTACGCTCACCGCGCTGGATTCTTGCTCTTCTCCATGGAAGGTTGTGTTCGTAGATCGTGTCACCAGTTACTGTTGCACATTGAAGCACGGTATAGGAATGCACGGCATAGGAATAATACTGATACCCCATTCATTGAGCTACTTCTTTTTCCTCTAAAGCGGAACTCCACACAGGAAAGCGCTCTTGTCGTGTCCGGTTAGCGAAGCATCCTAGGTCTTGAGGCCACTACCACGTCCTTAGATATGGCACGACCATGAACCCATTAATGGACTCCTCTTTAGCCGCGTAGTAAAACGAATATTTGCTTAGAGGTTCCAGCCGCTTGAAGAACCTCGGCTGAAGTGGATCCTGGCCAGCAACGGCGTTGCTCGGATACTGGCCGCCATCGTCAAGACATACGCTGCTGCTGGAAGCATCCTCCAGAGAGCGCGCAACGCGTGCGCCCGCATGACGAGAGCGACATCCAGACGAGTCGCTTCAGGTGATCAGTTGACGTCCAGAGACACGCGAGACCACTGCGATGGTTCCCTCCTCACGCGCTGCCTCGGTCAACATGGCATTCAGCATGCGTCTTCTGTCGGGTTCCTGGCTTGTGCCCTCCTTGCGCTTGCTAAAAAATAACACGAGATAGAAAATTATCTCTTCATTGTTGCCAGCTGACGCATCCTTGGTTGTGCGTCCGCCACCGATACCACCGATGCGGGACTACCAGCTTTTATTTAAGGGCTCCTGTTTTCTAGCATCTCTCGCTGAGTAATTTCGCAGTGGTACCAGTTTATCGAAGAGGCACCTTGCCAAGGTAAATCATCGCCACCGACAGGGTGTCTCGGCGATGCTTTCACCGTCATCGAGACATACGCTGCTGCTGGGAGCAGACTCAGGAGGGCATGGCAACGCGTGCGCCCGTACGAAGAGGGCGGCCTCTTGACCAAGTTTCGCTTCAGGTACAAAACTGAAAAAACTGACATTTGGAAGCACTAAGAACCACTCCGATAGTTGCCTCCTCACGCTCTGCGTCGGTCATCATTTATTTATTTATTTATTTATTTAATTATTTATTTATTTATTTATTTATTTGTAAATACTGCCAATCCCAAAGGCATCATAGCAGGAGGGCATATACAATAGTTGAATACAACATAACACAAATTGTGATACAATGGAAACACCAACTAATTATAAAAAAAGTGCAACGCAAGGGCGATTAGTGGCACAATATTATAAAGAAAACAGGCTCGCATAATAAAACCGTAGGCAAGGGAAGAAACAAAAAAAAGAAAAAGAGAAAAAGAAAAAGCATTGTGAGACTAGGGTGTAAGCATTTTTACACAGTGGTGCTTTAGAGCGAGGCGAAAAATGCATACTGCGGGGTTTCTGGTATTTGAAAGGAAAAAAGTAAGAAAGACAATGCATGAAGAACTGTGACAGGTGAAGTTTCATACATCAATAGGAGGAGAAAAACGACAACAAAAAAATTCCGCCATATCCACGAAGTGATTGATGATGAGTGGGCGAAGCTCCGGAGGTAAACCTGGTAAACCATGAATTCTCTGTACATTTTGCCCACTCGATTTTATTACATCGCTCCCCCTAGCGTACGTCGCCGCACTAAATCGAACGATTGCCTTCAACCAATGACACGCGCCATATGTGGCATCATTCCTATTTTATAAGATCTCGCGTCTTTCATCAACTACAAGTACTGCTTTCTAGTTTATAACATCTTGCATCTTTTCATCGTCAGCTACAAGTACCACCATCTAGTAAACACTACAAGAACTAAACGAGAGGTGGCTACATACAAGAGACGGTACCGCCATCTAGTGAACACTGCAAGAACTAAACTATATGTGGCTACATACAGGGGACGGTACCGCCATCTAGGGAACACTGCAAGAACTAAACTAGAGGTGGCTACATACAGGGTACAAAGGGACGCACAGCCCACGCCCTAAGGAGCTTCGCCCCTAAAAAAAGAACTGTCTGACATGGTTCAAAATACGCTTTCAAGTGCAGTTAAGAAATGTGTTAGTGATGTGCTTTCTATGGTATGTAAGGGAAGGTTATTCCATTCTCTTATGTTCAATGGAAAAAATGAATTTTTGAAACAGTCGGTATGGAAGGTGTATTCAGTGAGCATCTGCGTATGGTTATGTCTGGTAGGTCGTGTTTGTAAGCTCGTTATGAAGTTTGTGGCATCGATATTTACTTTGTTATGAACTATTAAGTACATAAATTTCAGTCTAGCTATTCTGGCTCGGCGCTGAAGAGTATCTATACCAGCAGTTTCCATTAACACCGTAGGTGATTCGTGTAGCCCATACTTGTTAAAAATGAACCGTATTGCCTTTTTTTGTACACCTTCAAGTTTAGCGATGTCTTGTTTAGTAAAAGGAAACCATACTATGTTTCCGTACTCTAGTATCGGTCGGACAAATGTATTATACGCCAACAGTTTGGTATCTATGGGGGCTAAACGGAGGCGGCGTCTGAAAAGAAAGAGTCGTTTGAGCGCGGTCGCTGTTATGTGGCTTATGTGACTACTCCATCTAAGGTCCTCAGTTATTGCTATTCCCAAGTATTTATGTTCCGTAATGGCACTTAATTCCGTGTCATTAATTTTATACGGGAATAATGATTTATTCCTTTTTCGCGACATTATGAGTAGAGTTGATTTTTTTGCATTTAATGTCATTCGCCAATCGGAGCACCATTTCGTTACTGTTTGTAAAGCGCGGTCAAGGGCTACATGATCTTCATGCGTGTTGATTATATTATAGATAATGCAGTCATCTGCGAACAGTCTGATGTTGACATGTATATTAGCGGGTAGGTCGTTGATGAATATTAAAAAAAGAACCGGAGCCAAAACACAACCCTGTGGTACACCGGATATCACTTGGGCAGTATCAGACGACTGGCCGTCAATTTCAACAAACTGTAAACGATCTCTTAAATAATCAGTTATCCAATTAATTATGGGGCCGTTACCTAGCATTAACTTTAGCTTATAAATTAGTTTCTGATGAGTCACTCGGTCGAAGGCTTTTGAAAAATCTAGTAATATAAGGTCAATTTGTTTTCTGGAATCGATGCCCAGGGACAGGTCGTGAACAAGTTCCAAAAGTTGTGTCACCGTGGACAATCCACGGCGAAAGCCATGTTGGAAGGGCGTTAGGATGGACTCAGCGTCAAGGAACGATGTTATGTGTTTGAGAATAACGTGTTCAAGTATTTTAGATGCTGCGCATGTTATTGAGATAGGCCTGAAATTAGCTGGGTCATGCCTGTTTCTGGATTTGCGTACAGGAGTGATTCGAGCGGTCTTCCATTCTTTTGGAAGCCTACCAGTTGTTAGCGATTTGTCAAAGGTTAAACATAAATACTTTGCGACCCATTCTGCGTACTTCTTCAGAAATGTGTTGGTAATATTATCAGGCCCAGAGCTTTTCTTGGCATCTAAATTAAGCAAAAGATTAAGGATGCCTGACTCAGTCATTGTAATAGGTTCTATATGTCTCTTAGCACATGCCTCCATATGAGGTGTACTGCTATCATCGCGTGCGGAGACTGATTGAAAATAATTATTAAGTTCGTTCGCAGTAGCTAGGCTTTCGCTGGGGGAAGCTGTTTTTTCATCAGATGACTTGGGGTTGAGGTAGTTCCAGAATTTTGTAGGTGATGTTTTCATGAAGTTATTCAGTTTGTGACTAAAGAAATTTTCTCTTGCGGCCTTTCAAGTTACCTTTAGCCTAATGATGACATCGTCAAGGTTGTTTTTTGTTGACGTAGTAAACTTTTTCTTAAGTGATTTTCTTAGTCGCCTCACTTTTCGTTTTGCATGAATGACGTCACGCGTGATTTCTTTATCTTTTTTGCTTTTGAGGGTACGAATTTCTGAATGCAATGTGAGACAATATCTTTGAACGTATGCCATAATATTTCAATATCAGTTGAAGCCTGGCAGGAAATTTCGGTGAAGGATGATAGTTCGTGTGAAAGGTGGTCGATAATGCTAGTATCGTCAGCATTGTGAAAGTCGGGAAAGGATTTAAGCACCGATTTGGAGCCTTTGTTGTTGACTGGTATACTACACATCACCATCTTGTGGTCCGATATTCTGTCTGTTACCTCTATTTTTATTTCTTTCAAGGGAAAGTGACGGCTCAAGAAAATCAGATCTAGTATATTCCCACCAAACCCATGATTGCGAGTAGGCGTATTAACTGCTTGGTGTAAGTTGAAGTCTAACATAATATCTAAAATAACATCTGAATGGGCAGAATGATGCGCCATTGTTAGCCAGTTGATATCAGGTAGATTGAAATCCCCGAGAAGGATTACTCGGCCCTGTCGAAGGTGATTATGCATGTATTTATACAACAAAAGCATGGTGTCAGTGTCAGCAGCGGGACTTCGATAAACACAACCGACAATTATTGAATAGCAGCTGAGTGAAAGCTTGCAAAATATTGCCTTTACTCCTTCAACATGAGGTAGTGTCATAAAATTCAATTTTTTGCTTATTAGTAACGCAACTCCACCCTCACGTGTCTCTCTATCCTTGCGTAGAATCGCGTAGTTTGGAGGAGTTACTTCCACATCTAGGATATCAGGGGATAGCCATGATTCAGTGATACCTACGAATTCTGGTTCTAGCGAAATGAGCAGATCTTCCAGGCAGTCTTTTTTGTTTAAAATGCTACGCGCATTGACATTTAAAAACGTTAATTCTGACTCGTATTTTGGCGGCGCGGGCGCAATGTTCGTGCATCGTCTTGACTGTTTTTTTGTCCGATCATCGGCATTATAGTTAGATACCGCAGGAGCGATGTCCTCTTTTTGGCTGTCCAGTTCTCCATTTATGCGCAGTTTGTCGTAGTTCATTATGACTTTTTTTTGGCATGTTTGAATTTCTTTGCACAGTTCCATAATTTCCTTACATCACGAACTCGACTAGAGAAGTCTTCGCTGATGGCAAAGCTAGAGCCTTTTAATTTGAAGCAGTTTTTAAGCACTCTGTTTTTGTCTCTGTGATCAAGCAGCTTGAGTATAACTGGTCTAACCTTCTTTGTAGCTGGTTTGCCTAATCTATGAATTCTTTCTATAGCGACAGGTTCCGTTTTTAGGGTGTCACTTATTATTTTCCCGTTAACAATGGTATCAAGCGAACTCGGGTCTTCATTTTTTTCTTCGAGGATACCATGTATAATGAGGTTATTTCTTCTAGACCGATTTTCTAAATCGTCTATTTTCATCTCTAGTGCAGATACGAGATTTCTTAATGATGTGATTTCCCTCATGCACAACGATATCTCATTTTCGAGGGCGGGTAGGTTTTCCAACTTTTTGTCAATGGATGCCAATGTTACCTCTTTCATTTCTTTAACATCGTTTGCTATCTGCTGGAGCTGTTTGGAAAATTCCGTCATATCAGGTCCAGGGTTAGTCTCTACGTCACCAGCAAGAAGCAATAATTTCACAAGAAACGATCCCAAATCACAAAACATAGAACAAATCAGCCATGGGCACGGCAGCACAACTATGTAAGGGTTGCTGGTTCGGAAGCACTTGCCATAATTTTTCCTCACCTGCACGAGATAGATGAACGGATTAGCGAGACGCATCCCAGCCATGCTGCCGTGCCCATGAGCTGCTCGAGGGTCGTGCGGCACTCTTATAGCCTTGTGGGTCCATTGCGTCATCGTGGTGACGCCATGGTCGTTTCCTAAAGTAATCGGAGACGACAAGCGCATGTGCAGTAGCGTCCAGATCACTGCGTTGAATGGCGCCTTCGCCTCACGCCAGTCGATGCCGTCGATTAGCTTGGTCGAGGCAGGAAGTGTCCGAGCACATGATCCATTGTGCACCGCTGACGAAGTCAACAGTGCCGCAAAAAGCTGCACGAGATAGATGAACGGATTAGCGAGACGCATCCCAACCATGCTGCTGTGCCCATCATTGGCATCCGGCATGCGTCTTCTGCCTGGTTCCTGGCTTGTGCCCTCCTTGCCTTTGTCGGAAAAGAACATGAGCTGGTAAGTGCTCTTGTCGTCGTCGCTGCTTCCGCCGATAACAACAAGCTTCTCTTGAATGGCTCCTGTTTAGCAGGATCCGGGTGCGAGTACTTTTGCAGAAGTTCTCGGTCCTCGAAGAGGCCCAGTTGCATTGAGGCCTGGCCATCGAAGTCGGTGCTCGGCGATGGACCGACGGCCATGTTGCAGGTTGATTTGATGTGCATCTTTTGGGGACATAAAGGCTGGTTGCATCGGCTCCGGTTCTGGCATATGGAACGAGAAACGGCCGCATTGAATATCAACTGGAAGAGGAGCCAGAAGTGATGACACCAACCCTTAGTCGCCGAGTACGCGTACAGTGCGGTGAGGTTTCCCACCGCAGGCGGCCGAGGCTCGGCACCGTTCTGTGCCCCGCCCTTTAGAAGAAGCGAGCCTAGGGCTGTCCGCTGTCGCGTAGTGGCTTGCTTGCTTGCTTGTTCCTTTCTTTTTTTTGGCTCTCACCCAGAGGCGCGAGAAAACAGTGCGCAAAGCCCGAGAGGTGCACGCGAAATCCCGCAACGTCTTTCTTTTTCGTAAAAACAAAACGACAACACAACACTGCCTATGTTTTCCTGCAATCAGCATGTATTATTGAGATACAGTTAAAGAGCTCGTTCCACAGAAATTACGGCGTCAGGGTCGGTTTCAGCGTCGTTGATTGTAAGCGAAAAATCGTCATGTAACGCATGACCGAAAAATCAAGAATTATGCAAATAAATTAAAATCCTTGATCTCAGTAGACTCAACCAGGGTTGTTTGAGCCAAGTGGGGATCGAATTCGGGTCGTTTGTGTGTTAAGTGCATGTTCTACCAGATGACCGCGCCTCTGCTAGTAAAAACAGTGAAAAGAACTTCCTCTGGTGTGAAATGCAGTGAAAGTAGTGTCAATGCTTCACAAACACACGTGTCCTGTATACATGCTTGACAATGCCACATGAAATATTGCAGTATTGAGGCGTGGCACAAGCGTCTATTGTCTATGGCCGGGAGTCAACGTAAGTTCTTGCTGTTGTTCTTGTTCACTTATTGTCCTTGGAACATACCCACTATGGGGCATGGGCCAATAAACGAGTGGTTTTTAAGGAAATATCATTTGGCTAGCCAATGTCGCAAAAATACAAAGAATATGATTTGACATCACTTGTAAAAATATCCACTGCCATGTGAAGGCACTTTGAGCTTCTGAAACCCACAAAACTTTATTTGTAAGCTATAACACAATAAGCTTACTCATGACAATATTTTTATTAAAATACAAAACAAGAATAGGCAATCTACTTCAGCAGATATATTGCCACATAAAAGCATAATGCCCAGGAACTCTTTACAACCACAGCTGAAACTGAAACATCTTTCTCAGTGAAGTGTGAAGTTTCAGTAATCAAAACAACTGTTGTGTAGCTTTCGACACAATATATCTGTCACAATAAATTTAACACCAGAAACAAATAATACATGCGCAGAAACAATGATCTTACTGCCAATTGTACAATTTACTAAAATATATGCAGCATACCTTCACATACTACAATCCCCTTGTAAATACAGCAACGTGTGGTCCCAGTTTTGCAGGACAGCATGTATCACTCTCACTTTTTCCTTGTAGAACAGTTTCAGATAATTAACTAACATACTTGTTACAATACCCCTGCTTTTAAGCTAAATAACCCTTCACCATACACCTTAACATAAACCAACTCCTCTTTCAAGATTTTGTAAGAATTTTATAAACAAAAGCATGAGAAATATGTTATGGTGGCTTTCACTGTGCTAATAACGATTTGATGGTAATACTATAATTAAAAACTTTTAAAAAGGCAGTTGCCACTTCAATGCACTTCGATAATAAAAAATAAGTAAGGTCCCTTCCAAACAATTTCGATGATTTGGCATAGCACCACAATGACACAATACTACAATTAGCTCAAGGTACGTTTCCTTTCTATTCGAGGTACATACAACTTTTCAGCTTGGTACCACTCCGTTCCTATATACTCATAAAAATTAAAACATTTCTGAAAGACAACAGACCAAACAGGTTACTGCTAAGACGTTCGCACATTTTAATTCATGAACAATATGGCTAAAATCCAACATTTCTTACTGTAAAAATATTAACATTGATTTATCGAGATTGGTATCAATGTGTATTATCAAAACAATGCCAAGCTAACCAGAAATAAGTTAGAAGCATATCTCAGTTGCTTATCATTTGAAAATGTGCACATTGTAGACAAGTAATGTATATGGCTGAAAACTTACGGTAGATTACTAGTTTTTAAAGAAATTTTATACCCAAACGTTTTTTTATAAAAGCTGAAAATTTCTCCTTGTGAACTATTATTGTGCAACATTCACAATTATGTGGGGAAAAAAAGAAGCTATATCTACAAGCCTAGATTGAAAAATTAACATTTATGTGTGTATGTACTATAGGCTAATACCAGTAAGTGTGTCCAGGTCATTTTAAAAATACAATGCAACTGCAGTTTCTTGTACCACTGGAATTCATGCAACAAGAGAAATAAAATGTTTTAGCGGTCCAAATTTATTTGTTATATGCAGCTTATTCAAACTATTTTAAAGGTTAAACATATTGTTCGCACAAAAGGCCGGTTAATGGCTATAGCCCCTTGCCCATTAAAGAGCACTTCACTAACTGCGGTTCTATGCCACTACTTCGTGAAATGACAGTGGCATGGAAGCACAAATAATAAAGTTCATCAAAAAATAAAGTATATATTACAAAATACATGCACGCACATAGAAGCTAGAGACGAATGCTTGCTGCAATTTTTTTTTTAGAAAAGTGAGGACCATTTTCAAATGCCCAACTAGATAATTTTACAGAGCGGATATGCTTCTTATATTAAATTAAGCAATGTTCACTCAGGATAAACTTTGTTCAAAGTACAATGCTTGCATTCTCTTACCTTGTATTCTCTTAGTTTCGCACTGTTGCAGCTAAACAAATACTTGTGTTTACATTTCATAGGAGGTCCCATTTCAGTGTATACTAGGGACCTCCTTCGGTATATTCTTTTTTTGTACACCTTATTATGAAATAATAAAACTTGATTTGATTCATTAATTGATTGATTTATTAATTTATTGTGTTTTTCACCTTTATTTTATTGTATGTGCAAGTGTGTGGGCTCTCTAAATTGAAAGTACAATCACAATATATAGAATTACCTGCCTAAGAATGTTCTGTTGCGATGACTTTGCAAATTGACATAGTGAATCTTTTGAAATCGCGAAACAATATATAGCAGTGAAAAAAAAGCAGGGACGCTTACTTTGAGCAAGTAAAAAAAGCAAGCAAAATGCGTTCAGCAGGTTAAAAAAATTAAATAATGGAGGCAAGTGCACCTGCCGTTGCCTCCATTATTTTACAGTTGCCTCCATTATTAGGAGGCATATTCTGCTCTGTTGAATTATCAGCCCTTCCAACCACGGCAATTTTAATGCTGCAGTACTATCCGAGCATTTGTATCTAACAGAGTGAACAAACGTGACTTCCTTCCAATGTTATTTTCTCCCCTCCTTGCCACCTTCAAAGACTACAGCAACACTACATTTCTGCTTGTATGTGTGTGTCTTTTTTAAGCTGTAGCAATCACACACCAATTCATTTTGTTTGTGTTTTACAAAGTGTAGTCTAAAATTGAAAATAAAGCGTATTCCTTATTGCACGATTTTAGCACACAAAAAGCGCACTGCAAACAAAAAAAAATTTTCCTCTCTGTGCAGAACATCTGCAACATAAATTAGTCCCAATATGAAATTACACAACTACTTATAGGTACACCCGACTTTCTTTATGCTATAGCAGACACTATGTATCAAAGCATGCAGAAAATACTTGGCAATAGAACTGAAAAACGTTTATGCAACATTTATAAAAGCTTACAGTGTTATAAATATTTTATTGTAACAAAGTGTAACAGTTTAAAAACAAGATTATAAAACATACAGCAAAAAGCAGTATGTATATAATTATGAATATAATGCCACCTTCAACACTAGCACAACAAACCCTAATCTAGCACAACTTACTTGCCTAGTCTTTTTTTTTTTCATTAAATGTATATAAGGAGAGGTTTTGCCTAGTCTTGTAGTCTTCTTACAGTCCAACCACTTCAATGGGTCAATTTCACTGTGAGTAATGCCTAAACAATTTTCACTGCTGTACCAACATGTAGTACAGATGACATCTATAAAATAGTATGCCACTACAAAAAGCAGTTGTTTAAACATAGTTATTGCCAATATAAATACACCTGCTGTTATATTTTTACCTTGATAAATTGAGAGCACCCTTAAAACAAAAGAATTTATTTGAATGCCAAGTCATTTCCCCAATGCAGAAAAAAAATTTTTTTGAAAAACCTTTGAAACAAGTTACACCAAGTGCATCACAAACTTCAGAGCATATATATTATTATTATCAATACACTAACTAAAGGGTTCTACAACTGCCCAGAACATGAAATGAGATGACTGTATGAATAGAAAAATTGTCCCTTCATAGTGACTCAAAGCAACCCTGTTTTTCTCATGAAACGTCGAGTTATATTTTTATTCATTGAAAATCCTGAAAGTAGCCTGTGGTGCCAAATGATGGCAAAACCTTAAATTATCCAATGTGCCCTGTTATGCAACTGGACGTGGTCAACAATTTTCTTGTCAGTACCTAAACATTGTTTGCTTCTGTATAGTAAAACATATCACTGCATAAAAATGTACATATAGGCCTGCGTTAGTAGTATGCATTAAAGTGCCTTTGTAGTAGCACGCAACAGTACGCTTTCACATGACAATCATCCTATGCTCATCAGTGCATCTTGAGCAACTTTTCTGCATGCTCATAAAACCGTGCACGCAGTATCTGGGTTGCTAAGATTTTGGAGCGATGCGGTTTTACTGTTTACAATTTGTCTCTGAAATTACATGTACTGCTCATCGGCATGGCTGCGCATATGCGCAGTGACGTTTTCTGTGACTTGGCTTGGCTCTTTTGTCAAACGATAACGGGACAAGCCATCTACGGCACAGGCGCACGCAACGCAGTAGTACAGATACAGAGAAGCTGTATGAAGCCACACCATCTCATTGTAATGGCTTGTTATTTTCAAAAATAGTCGTAAAGCTCTGAATAAAGTGGTTAGGCATTGTTACGGTACCTTCTCCGAAAGCAGAACGACGACGTGCACAAGTCGTCAGAAAGGCTACCGACATCCCTATAAATTTTCAGCATAGCTGGATGAAAGGGTTCAACCTTATTCAGTTTTTCAGATAAAAAAATACTGGTTATAAAATGACTACATGTTTTTCGGATTAACTACAACAGCTACGAACTCTATGAACGGTGAGCTTTCTGTCGCAGCGAAAATAACTGGGTCGAAATAAATCAGTTGTCAATAAATCAGTATGTGCAAATAAATCAGTTGTCGTTCCCTTTAACATGGCTAAATAACCTGAACTCAAACAAACATCTTGTCCTGAAAAAAAGAACACCTAGCACTATTCCAGTGCTTCAGAACATTAATTAATGCTTCAGCATAGGTCCTACCTTAGGTCTTATGGTCCTAATCAGAGGTATCAACAGGTCCCAACACAGTTCATAAGTTATCTTTCTTAAAGGGCCAGTAAACATCCTCCCGGTGAAAAAGTGGTGAAGAGTAACTGTGAATTTATATAATGTGAACATGCTACTGCAAGAATTTTGCCAATAAGTATTGTGATAAGGAAGTCACAGGGCAAAGAACAACCTGCTTATGATGGTTTTTATCGCCCGCTTGGCCCACCTCTTTTTTCTGCTGCAAAGAATGGCAGGGATAGCCAGTTGTGAGTATGCCCACTACAGCACATAAGAGTAGATCAGCGATTCACCATATGTACTCGCACAATTTGTGCCTTCGCATAATTTGCGCACTTCTAATATTTTACCAGGTTTGTTAAAAAATGTATTTACTCGCATATTTCACGCTACCCGACCCGCCCGAGCCAGCTCACCGGCGAGCGCACAAAGAGACTTCGGACCTTTCGATGCTTTGGACGAAGCACACCTTGCCGAGCAGACAAGCTGTCAAATGGGGTAAGTCCCTTTTCCCGAGGAAGCTTCCCCCGAACTAGGGTCCCTAAAATACCGTACCCAAAAACTCAAACCTCCTGACGGAACTGCTCGAGCGTTTTCCTCCTCTACTACCATTCCCAGAATGCACACCCGCATCACTGCACGGACACCTTTCTGCATCGGAGGCGTGCGAGGGCCTGTTGCGTGCAAACTGTTTTCCTCGTTCTTTGCATCCACACTGCAACGCACGCTTGGTCCAATTCTGAAGTTTAGGTTTCATCATCCAGCCGACGCACTTTTACAGTTCCCTTGTGATGTGCTATGCAATTATATATACAGCGAAATACAAGCTCGCTTTTGTAAATTTTGCTGAAGAAAAACGTAACCATAACACCGCAAAGCACTTCACGGTGACATACTTCAACGTGTGACGATCGGCGCGATGGGTTCACGAAAAAGTAGAAGAGAATGCGCTTGCTAATGCAAGTTTCCTGCCATTGAAGAAGGCTTTTTCAGTTAAGTGCAGTGCTTGATCTCCCGGCATCACCGTGTGGTGGGACCTAGTTTCTCCCAGCATTGTGGATAACAGCTCCAAGAAAATGGGGCATTCGAGTGCGCATGACAGAATCGTGGACGATGCGCTTCAAGAGGGCGGTGGCAGCGGCCACAACGATAATTCCCAATCGTAGTCACAATCAGTGATTTCCACTAAACCGTGCGTGACCAAATCTGAATGGTTAGAGTATGTGCAAATTCTTTTAAATTAACAAGTATACTTCATTTGTTCTCAATTAATTTTTTTTTAGGTATATACTGCAGGCGTTAAGGCTGTGACATGATATTTCGTATGCACTCAAAAAATCTCCGCGCAATTTGCGCACCCCCGGCCCCCAAAAATGCAAAAAAAAGTGCACCAATTATGCGAGTAAATACGGTAAGCCATCAGCGCACAGCCAATGATGAATCAACGCTACTGTTAGTTACTCACAGACTGCGCAGCACAGTGAAAGGCACCGACGAGGTTAACAAATATGCAATGCGCATGACGATTGCACGGCCAAAACTGCATCCTTGCAAGGTGAATACGCAGTTTCGTAGTGCAGACGACCAACAGACAAACTCAGTGCTATGTCATGTTGCCCGTGGGCAACATTATGTAAATCAACGGATAAAGAGGACTAGTAAGGTGCCAAAGAGTGGTGTGGGATTTAATTTTTTTTTAAATAGGGTTCCTGTGCAGCACGCAGCTCTGCGAAATTTGCCGAATTGGATTGCTACGGCCTTCTGTACAGATAAGTAAGCTTGTTTGGAAGGTCTAAAGAAGGCTAGGCCAGTTTACTGGCTCTTTAATGTTAACATTTCAAGTGAGATGTCAGCACATACAATGGTAGGCACAGTGCCAAAAGGGTTGTTCCCGATTCATGATAAAAATCCTCAATTCACAGGTTCTAGCTCTTAAACTTGTTCAACTGTGTTTCGCAACCCCACTCGCAACAGTGGAGACAGACAGTTCATTCACGATATTCTGGCAAGACAGGGCATGAACGAATCAGCCAAAAAATGATGTGGCAACAGACGTGTGCTCTCTGTACTGCAGCAATTCATTAGCACAATTTGCACATTTCACTGGGCACAAGACTACAATATTTTACCTAACCTGACTGAGCAAGATATCACAGCAACATTTTCTATGTTATAACATGCCGGTAAAGTTGAGAGTTTGAACCATCAGGCTTAGTGAAGTCATGTAGAAACTTTTCAAATTTTTCAATGTTTCATAGTAGCACTTCAAAATAATGTTTATAGATGTTTCATAACACATTTATAATTCACTATAGTATAGCTAAGCTGAACTAAAAACTAAACTGAAATATGAGTAATCTTAAAACAACTGGCTGAGAAGTGTGCTGGCATGAAATAAACATGACTCACATCAGTTTAATAGAATTGCTTTCCTGAAAACAGAGTGTGTCCTAGCAAAAGAAATCATGCAACCTCAGGAATTCACACAGAGACCAGCTCTCTTAGCCCCGATAAAATCTCAAAACTAGTAACAACAAAATCTCAACAACAAAATTTGTTCCCAAGACTTGACCATTCACAGCAAAACACTTTAAGTGCACCTCTTAAATAATCCATTACGTATAGTACAGATCAGCAGTATTTAAGCCTACTAATGAAGTAAGCTCGTTTTGACAATTTAAAGCTACAGCAAAATTTCAGTTTTTCTCATAAGAATAGAAAGAACTAATAAGATTAGTCACAGTTTGCCAGCAAAAATAATTTCCTTTAAGCAACCAACTTCAATAAACCCAGTACAATCACTACACCTGTTCCGAGGGTCAACTGTGTTAGAACAAACAATATTTGACAAAATATTTACATCTTGCTCAACCTCAGCAGACCAGTGACTTTATGTGGTAGGACGCTCAAGCTCCAACAGGCTTGGTCAGCTTTACGGTAAACAAGTTTTGTGCTCAGAAAAGCATGACATATGGTAAAATAGAATAGAATGGTTGATCTGGAGAAGTCATTTTTACTGCACACCACAAAATTCCATTTCTAGTGTGTTTGTTAGCACATCGCTTAGCTTGCGCTAAGGCTCAGCAATTATTTCACAATGGTCTGTATCTTCCCACAAGCACATATGGTAAAATAGGATGCTTGATTTGGAGCCCACACTTCTGCTGTATACAAGAAAGACCAATTACTAGTGTTTGTTAGCAAAACACTTCGTCTGCTCCGGTTTTGAGATTATTTCACACCAGTCTGCATCTTCCCACAATATTTGCATAAAGCCTAAGGGTCAAAATTCAAGAGAGTATCGGGCCACTTTTTAGGCCACCTTGTATCATTGCTTTAACATCTTCAGTAAGCATCACATTCCTTCTTCTGAATTTTGGTAAAATTTCCAGATTCTATGGGGCCCATATTTATCACCAAGAGCAATTATGTGTGAAATGGCATTGCCATTTATTTATTCACCAAAAATCAGATTGAGCACAACCTGAACTCTTTATAAAGTATGCTGTCATAACACCTCCCACCTAAGTCTAGCATTCTGTTATCAACAGCGAAACTTGACTTTGGGTCATCTCCAGATCAACCATAGATTCATAATCACAGATTAACCTCGCAGCAAAACATTCTCAATAGCAACTTAGTACAAAACAAAAGTAAATGCACACACAAGCGAATACCAGTGAAACAAAGAAGGAAGTGCTTGAAATTGACAAGCAAGAGTGACAAAAGGGTCAAAACACACACACATCACCATAAAGGCAGTTCCAAAAAATAGTCTATCTATACATCTAACATAGCCATTCTCCATGCTTCAAAATTGAGACTAAACAGTTCAAACTTCAATATAGACCAAGCTGTGACTTTTGAAAAATGGCCAACCAAGTGCAAAACTGGCTTCTGCACGTGACTGTTTATCACCCGCAAACACAGTCATGGCTATCTTCTGACCACTCTTTCTTGAAGTTATAACCATGCAAGGTGCACAGTAAGCAATTATTGCACAAGGAACATACAAAGAGAATATATATATTTACTGAGGCAATAGTTTGCTAGCACTAGCATGCTGTGATGTGCAACTAAAATCTGCCGTACAAGGCCAAAAAAAATGCCTTGCTCAAAGGGTGCCAACGACATTCATTTTTTTTTAAACATATACCAATGAAGGTGCCTTTGTTCTAAACTGCAACGGACAACTTCCTCAGAGTGCAAGTCGATGTATCATTTCCATTTGCTCCCACTCTTCTCTCTCCTTCTCTTCTGCCAAGGCGCGATTTGTCTTCTCAGCTGCATCAGCTCCCCGACAGACCTTTGACACAATTTCATTGAATTGCTCAGGCTTGTCGGCAAAAATGTGGTGGCCAGCACCATCAATGATCTGAAAGTGCAAGAAAAAATGTACATAAAAAGGTTGGAACAGTCTACCTTGGTGATACAGTGGTTACAGTGCTCAGATGCTGACCCGAAAGTGACAGCTTCGATACTAAACAAACAGGAGGTAAGACAAGACCACCGTGAACTGTTTGAGGCTTTCCATATTGATGGAAGCGGTAGCCATTGTAAAAGCACCCCCTGAATTGCTATTAATAAACTCAAAGTGTATTTTTACAGGAAATGTGCCAAACCGTGGGTTTTAATTGCCTGTCTCCTTTTTGCTGTTTGCTCTGCGCATGTGGGTACCTCCCTTCCGGTTTTCGCGCTCTCTTTCTTTTATATATTCACTTGCCTAAGATGTAAATATAACAGCTGCAAGCTTGCGCAGGTGTCGTCGCCTCTGCCTATGATGTGCAGTGTTTTTTGCACAATTCTTCCTTTCTGAAAGGTTCATTACCAGCTGCATTGATCTCATTTCGATGGAAGCAAAGAACAAGAGGTTCATGTACTGTATGATGTAGTAAGTGTGCAAGGACACCTAATGGTTAAACCTTAATGATATGTGATATATTTTGGCGCAAGAGCCGTTTGATGACCAAAGAGCGCCAGTGCATGAGTAAGAGTGTGAAGAATGGTTATGTTAAGCGGCTGTATAGAGGCCTAAAATCCTTTGCCATAAAGGCGGGTAAAATACACAAGTATTAAAATCATGAGAATGAGATGTGATGTGTGCATAGAAAATGAGCGGCAATCCTCAAAGCCTTTGTGGCCAAAGGCGGGGAGGCCAGTGCTTTCTGTAATTTAGGCACCGCAGCAGTTACCTCTGTTCGGAGGTCATGCTGCGGATAACCAGGGTAGATGACGTGAAACCAACGAACATCATTAAAAAACAAGAACAGTGACTTGAGTTTCCAAAGCCGATCTTTACCAATAAACATTGCTGGATGAAGAGGCACTTGGTCTCCCTGAAGTAATAGGAAATGCTTTTTTTTATAGGGTGTAGTTCATTGTATTGTATTAAAATATGAAGCACAATCAGTGGTCCACCACATTTATCACACATGGGAGGGTCAGCACCAGACAAAAGGTATGAATGTGTACTGTAAATGTGTCCAATTCTGAGCCTTGTAAGTGTAACTTCTGTATGGCGTGACTTGGACACTGGCGGCCGGTTACCAAGTTGCGGCTTGGTAATGTGCAGTTTATTTTGTGTGTGCTAATCTCATGTGCTCTACCAGTAAGCTCCGAGCTTTCGTCTAAGGAAAGGTTTTCGTCTAAGAAAAGTCAAGCGCAGGGATAGCAACGAATGTATTGGTGTTTTCGTTGGCGGACGCAGCTAGCTCACAGTGCCCTGACACCCAGCACACGACATGTTTTTGAGTTAGTAAACTGTGCACAGGAGTGAGCAGAGCGAGACTAGAACGAGAATTTTGTGTCTTTTGAGCATTTTGAGGGCTCTTACAATGCTCAGGGAGTCTGTGTATATTTCTGCACTTTGTAAATTTGGTTTTGTGTTTTACAACCCCAAGTATCGCGTAGGCTTCTGCTGTAAACATCGCAATCTGTGAGCTGACACTGCCATGGCGGGACATATACAGCAGAAGCAGCCAAACGGTGTTCAAGTGGCACGTCCCTTTCTTCAGCTAGACCCCTCACACGAAGTGCATAGCGCTGTTTCATGAGAGAGCATTCGTCAAAGAGGGCAGAACTAGACATATCACTCATAATGTAGTGTAAGGGGTGTTTATTGTTTGTGTTCACTTTGAAAAAGTACACAAAAGATAAGTAGCACCTCTGGAAACGTAAAGACTACTCGTTCGAGTCAATATACAGGCTTTCCACGGGACTAGTGCGGAAAGCACTCAAGAAAAACGGATTCCCAAATGATGAACCGGGTCAAGCACTTTCAAAGCGCTTGGTGCCACAGACTGATAGGCGATCGCCCCATAATCTAGGCGTGTGCGTATAAGGCTTCTATAAAGATTCATCAGACATTTTCTATCACTGCCCCATGATGTCAGACATAAGACCCAGTACATTCATAACATTCAGTGATTTATTCAGATTTTTTTATGTGGCCTACAAATGTCTATTTCATGTCTAAAATTATGCCTAGAAATTCGTTTTCAGTTTCCACAGCTAGTCACTGGCCGCAAAGGAAGGTCAATGATCCAATCAGGATGAAGACCTCTCTTTCTTGTAAATACATCATCATCATCATCAGCCTGACTACGTCCACTGCAGGACAAAGGCCTCTCCCATGTTCCGCCAGTTAACCCGGTCCTGTGCTTGCTGCTGCCAATTTATACCCGCAAACTTCTTAATCTCATCTGCCCACCTAACCTTCTGTCTCCCCCTAACCTGCTTGCCTTCTCTGGGAATCCAGTTAGTTACCCTTAACAACCAGCGGTTATCCTGTCTATGCGCTACATGCCCGGCCCATGTCCATTTCTTCTTCTTGATTTCAGCTATGATATCCTTAACCCCCGTTTGTTCCCTAATCCACTCTGCTCTCTTCTTGTCTCTTAAGGTTGCACCTACCATTTTTCTTTCCACTGCTCGCTGCGTCATCCTCAATTTAAGCTGAACCCTCTCTGTAAGTCTCCAGGTTTTCGCTCCGTACCTAAGTACCGACAAGATACAGCTGTTATATACTTTCCTCTTGAGGGATAGTGGCAGTATACCTGTCATATATTTGAGAGTGCTTGCCATATGTGCTCCACCCCATTCTTATTCTTCTAGTTACTTCAATCTCGTGGTTCGGCTCCGCAGTTATTACCTGCCTTAAGTAGACATAGTCTTTTACAACTTGAAGCGCACTATTACCTATCTCGAAGCGCTGCTCTTTTCCGAGGTTGTTGTACATTACTTTCATTTTCTGCAGATTCATTTTAAGACCCACCTTTCTGCTCTCCTTGTCTAACTCCGTAATCATGAGTTGCAATTCGTCCCCCAGGCTACTCAGCAATGCAATGTCATCGGCGAAGCGCAGGTTACTAAGGTACTCTCGCTCTTAATCCCTAACTGTTCCCATTATAGGCTTCTGAAAACCTCCTGTAAGCATGCGGTAAATAGCATTGGGGAGATTGTGTCCCCCTGCCTTACACCCTTTTTGATTGGTATTCTGTTGCTTTCTTTATGAAGCACTATGGTAGCAGTTGATCCCCTGTAGATTTCTTCCAGGATGTTTATATACACTTCATCGACGCCCTGATTCCCCAGTGTCTGCATGACGGCTAACAATTCTACTGAATCAAACGCCTTCTCGTAATCTATGAAGGCTATGTATAGTGGTTGGTTATATTCTGAGCATTTCTCTATTACCGGATTGATAGTATGAATGTGGTCGATTGTAAATACGCAATAATGTGGTCTTGTAAAAACGCACGTGCTTTTTTGCAGGTTATGGGTGAACTCATTTTCATCTGCCCATTTGGTGACCTCATTCAAATCAAGCTGCCACTCGCACATTGAGAGATTGAAGTATTTAAAACCAATTTGAACGTCATCGACATATGCGGACTAAAACATATTGCATGGAATGTAGGAATGCTATGTATTCATTTTTACAATAAAAAGTGTGCAACTCAACACACCACTTTGCGGCACTCCAGTCTCTTGAACAAATGTTTATGACAAGACATTCCCCCTCGGACACGGAATGTGCGGGTCGACAAATAATTTTCATTTATGGTCAGCATTTTACCTTGGGCACTTAAGCGTGAGAGGTCTTGCAGTATGCCAGAACACCATGTCATGTCGTATGTCTTTTCCATATCAAGAAATACTGAAAGAACTGCTTATGAATGAAAGCATCGTGGATTTGTGCCTCAATGTGTAACAGGTGGTCAGTGGTGGATCTACCCTCACGAAATCCGCACTGGTGTGGATTGAGTAGATTGTATGATTCCAGGTATTGTAAAAGCCGGCAGTTAATCATTTTTTTTTCAAGAGTTTGCAGAGACAACTTGTTAGTGTGATCAGTCTGAAGCTGGTAACGGAGGATGAATCTTTGCCTTGCTTTAGAATCAGAATGGCAATGGCTTCTTTACAGACCGATGGAATCTCACCAGAATACCAAAAATAGCATTATACATTCTTCATTGTGAGGTAAGAAAAACAAATCCTCAGGGAGAAAAGGGCTTTTTGAGTTTCAAAGGGCAGGTGTTTTAACATTTCATAAACCGTATTTACTCGCATAATCCTCGCACTTTTTTTGCCAGAAAACGGATGCAAAGTTGGGGGGTGCAAGAATTAGGCGGGGAAAACTTTCTACGAAAATGCAGAGAGCAAAAAAGAAAACGAAGTGGCTGCAAATCGGAATTCTCACAAAAGCACCTTACAGCAAGCTTTAAGAAGTACTAATTAGAACTTGCCTCAACAATAAAAGCAGAGGTTCAACACAAGGCAAGATTCATTTGAGACACAAAAAGTGGAAGCAATTAGTCGAGAATTAGAATACCATACGCGAAGCTTGTGGGCGTTGCGGGCGTAGAGGTAACGGTCGGCGCTCAACAGGAGCCCTCAAAAAGTAAGCGTAGGACGTCAGTATTGGGCTGATGGCTATTTAACAGAATCGTCCGCAGTTCCCTGCTGAAGAAATAAAGTTTACCATCAATCCCAGTTTTAGGCACACGGCAGGCCCAACGCGTCTTGGTGGCTTTCAGCTGCCGTCACCAGCAGCGAACACAAAACTCATAGGCTCCGAAGGGCCTACCGGCGGCCCTGTTGCCGTTGTTTAGCGCATGATCTATCACTTGCAACTTGAAGCAGCCGTGTGGCTTCAGTATCGTCCCATAACGTGCCAAGATTAGTGACACAACACACAAAACACGCCGCAACGCGCACTGGCCACTTCAGCTTGGCTTGGATTGGATCTCCGTGCAATAGTACGCTTGATGCTTAAGAGATGGCGCCAGATGGTGCACGCTAACATCATCAATGGCTGGAACGAGCAGACGACATTATTGCAGCAGTCTTCGGGGGTGCGATAATTACTCGAGGAAAAAAAATCGTATTTTTTGGGGGGGCGATGTGGGGGGTGTGAGAATTATGCGAGTGCGAGGATTACGTGAGTAAATACGGTAATACACAGCCCGGGCCTGGGGATGAGTTGTTGCTTCAGCTTATCGATGCCTCTAGCTCAGCTAACATAAACGGTTCGTTGTATCCTTCGCCTTTTGTGGGTTTGTGCTGTAGTTCTTGTTTTTCTATTATTGTTTTGTATTGTTGGAACGATGTGGTGTAATGCGACGAGCTGGAGATCTGTTTGAAGTGTGCGCTGTTACGAAGAGGGAGATTTCGCCGGTCTTCTTGGGTAGCATGTTGCGAGGGCCAACGCTGGGCAGGAAGCATCCAGGCATTGGCAAGACAGAAGGCAGCCAGAAGGAAACACAGCAAAACAGTTATATTTATAACGTATGTACAGAACATGGACGAGGAAACCTCTGACGCTAGATGCGCCTGCCTAGCGCCGAAACACTAGAGGAGGAGGACACCACCCGCTGTTGGATGCGTCCAGAGTCTCTGACGGACGCCTTCGGTGTCGTGAAGGACACCTCAGTGTCTCTTGAAGGAACACCAGCAAGAGGGGTGAGAGAGCACTGCCCAGCGCATAGTGAGTTCAAAACAGCGCCGAGGGTATTGGCCTGGTCTTCCAAACTGTCGCCTTGTGTGTTTACTAGAGGGAGTGAATGAGACTGCTGTCCTGCTAGCTTTCCTATCATGTTCCAGACTCTCGCCTGTTGTGTATATGAATTGATCCCGGATAAAAACTTATGCCAGCTTTCCTTTCTTGTCTGTCTACGCGTTCTTCTGCTTTGGGATTTTACATTCTTAAAACTGTCAAGGTTCTCGGCTGACGGTGAGTTCCGAAGTAACCTCCAAGCTTTATTTAGCTTTTTTTCGAGTGTTTCGACAATCATTGTTCCAACAAGGAATGCGTCGTTTGACGGACAGCCCAGTTCGTGGGATACACTTTGTGGCAGCATCAATCAAAAATGTTGTGGAGTAGTTGACAGCTGCATCTAATCTTAAGGCCCACATGTCAATCCAGTTTGAAAGTGCATCTTTTTTGAACTGTTCCCGATCTGATTTTTCAATCAGCCACTTAGGAGCCTGTTGGATTCATTTGCTCGGGGCAAATGAATCCACTTAGGATTCATTTGCTTTCGGTACGCACAGAAGAACTATTGGAAAGTGGTGACTTCCGTGGGAATTCGCAACAAGTTTCCAATTAAGTAGGGGGAAAAGAAGTTGGAGATGCAATGCCGAGGTCTATAGCCGAGTACATTTGGTTTGCGAAGGAACAGTACGTTGATTCTTTTCTATTCAACAGACATGCGCCGGAAGAGAACAAAAACCGTTCAATTAGGCAACATCGAGCATCGCAGCGAGGATCACCCCACAAACTGCTATGTGCATTCAGGTCCCCAAGGACCAAATAAGGTTCTGGCAGTTCATCTATTTGGAACTGGAATTCATGTTTTTTCCCGGCGGTACTGTGGAGGTATGTAAAAAAAGCAGATAGTGACGAGTTTGTTCAAAATAGATGCTCGAACAGCCACTGCTAAAAGGGATGTTTGTAGTGGTAGGTGCGTGCATACTACACTTTGATTAACTATAAAGGCCACACGAAGCAATGACGCCACAGCCTTTTTAAGCCTAATGGCTTAGAAAATTAGTGTTCTTGGATTTAAGTGTGTTTCCTGTACACACTGCAGACTTGGAGAGTGTTCGTGTCGAAGTTCTTGGACATCGTCAAGGTGCTAAGAAGGCCCATGACGCTCTACCATATTATTTCTGTGTTCATGATGAAAGTAACACAGTGCTGTGCGTACGAAAAGGAGGTGACTGTTTAGGCAGGAAGTGGGAATTAAAGTAACGGCCGGCGTCGGGCCCTGTTATCCGATTTTTGGTTTTTTTGGCGCACTCCAAGGAGCCATGCCGATCTTTTGGCACCAAGAGTACAAGCTGTGTCTATTGCCTCCTCAGAGGCACTGGATGCCCGCAGGTGTGAGCTGGTCGTTCGAATTTCGGGCCTCGCCTGATGAGGTGAGGCCCTGAAGACCCTGGAGTCTCCGGTCTTTCTTTCCTAGTAGGCGAAGAAGACTAAACTACTGCTGCCTTGGGGGCAGGCGCCACAGCCAAAGGAGTGGCACAGGCCGTAGGAGTGGCGAAGGCTGGTGCAACGCTGCCCTCTGACGCGCCGCATCAGCATATGTGGGGCCATAAAATGGCGAGACTCTTTTTCTTGGTTCTTTAAACGTGATGTTCTCGTTTACCTTCAATGTGATTCTCTTTTTTTTCCAAAATGAACAGGACCGTGAGTATGTGGCATGATTTCCGCCACAGTTCACACAGTACGCCAGTTCTTTGCAGGTGTTGGACGCATGGCCCGAGACTTCACATTAAGCACAAGTTTGCCGACCACAACAGCTTTGCGAGCTGTGGCCATATCTCTGACATTAGAAGCAATGGCGGGGGTTAGGAATATATGGCCTCACGGAAGTCTTTGTATACCCAGTTTGAATGATTTCTAGCAGATCGATAGAGGCAAGCGTCAGTATTAGGTGTTTAGTTAGTGTTTCGTTATTGTCTCTTTTTACCTTATTCCACTGTACATTGGTCACGTTCTAGCTCTTCCATCTTTCCAGAAGTTCAGTGTTGGTCAGGTCAAGCAAATTTGCGTCCTATACTATCCCTCGTGTAGAGATCACCGACCTGTGCGGTGTAATACTGATTGGTGTGTCCTCAAAAGTTGTAAAAGAGTTCAGCGTTTCAAATTCGTCTTTCTCTTGTATCTCAAGAAGCTGATCTCCATTGGCCATTTTGGTAACCTTGTACCTGGCATCAAGAGCTTCCGTTAGACACCTAACAATTGCGAAGGGGGATACAGTTCTGGCTTGCTTATTATTTTTCTTAGAGTGTATAACATGGAAGTCTTGGCCGGCTGAAAGAATTGAAGTCTTTGGTACCCGCTTTGAGTGGCACGATCGCTAAGCAAGGGGAACGCTTTATGCATGCTGGTTGTATGTTGTTCAGAAGCATTGGCGGCCACCCACCATGAAGCCCACCAAGAGGACACTGCAAGTTTGTCGATGCTGAAAGCTTGCAGACGCCAGCAGTACAACACTGCCATAATGCAATGCACCTAGACCAAGGTAGGCGGTAAACAAAAGGGGGAAGTAGACAGGAAAAATTTAAAAAAAGTGAGAAAGACAAAGACGTAGGGAGAGAGATAGGAAAAGGCGACTGCCGATTTCTCCGGGATGGGTAAGCCTAGGGGTGCCGTCTATATGAAGCCAAGGACACAGGGGTGTGTTGCTTCCGCCGGGGGGCCTTAAATGTCCAATCAACCGGCACTGGCTCAACCCCCAGGATCCCCTTTTCGTCTGACATGGCTCAGCCACACACGGCTTGCCCAGACGCCCCTGCGGGGTGATGGTTGAAACTTTCTCCGAACAAACACAGATATAAAAAATTATTGTGTATAAATATGTAAATATTAAATATCATTAGCCACACTCTACATAAACAGTGCATTATCTTGCCATAAAGGATTTATCAAGATGTTTCCACTGAAAACAGCGTATGTCACATGAAGAGGCTTGGACCAACTGTGTTGCCTACCTGCATCAGCTCTCTTACACAGAAACATATCAACCACCTTCAAAAAAGCTGCACAGGTCATGCTGAATGCCAATTAAAGCAGATCAGGGTCATTTAGCAGCAATTTTCATTCATTTGTACATAGACAAAACCAAGATTTATAGCACAGCACAAATAATTAGGTGACAAATGTATCTGTATCTAGTAGCATCCTTAAAATATAACTACAAGAGTCCATGATAAGGATTTTATATATGATACTTGCCTCAACATCCACTTCACTTTCTGGCCGGAGTCGCTGAACACGAATACCAGGCTGCTTGTCAACCCATGATCTAAAGAAACAATACAGAAAAGGTGTGTACAGTGAGACCCCGATTATACGACTTTCAGGGGACAACGCAAAGCCTTCGTATAAACCGGGTGTCATATAATCGAAAAACTAATATTATAGGTAAGAACACTCATCCTTGCCCAAAAAATGGGTACAGACCACCTGAATAAGCCTATGGCAGGACCTTGTGCCTTTGCAAGGAAGGTAGATTAAATAATTCTTGCCAATGGCAGCGTCAATTAGTTGAAAAAAGTGTGAGCGAATCTTTAATCTCAACCTTCAAAAAAAATCAAATCCAACGCACGTTCTAATATCATTAAATAAAGTTCGAAGATTGCCTGCACGTGAAAACAAAACCAAAACCGCATTGCCAACAGCCTCCCACTAGTAGAGTCAAGACACAGTGTCATCTCATCACTATCACATAATGGCGGAGAACCACAAGTTTGCGTAGAATGCCTTCGTGCGCGACAGAGCAGCGCTCATTATAATTTGTTGCCTTGTGAGGTGCAACTAGTGATGTCTCGCTGCTATGATGAACGTTGACATCAAGTGAAAGTAATTTTGCACGGTAAAAAGACCTGCATCGCATTCGTATGCGTGCACAAGCCTGTGACTGCGAGTACGACCAAGGCAGGAAATCAGCTTTATGTCAATGAAGAAAAGTTTCCACGGTCCGAAAACGTAAAAATATCAATTTTTTGGCCGGCTCAAGCTACTCTGTGTGGACAGAGCTTGACTAGATAATGACCTCATATATAAACGCACGCCATCGAGCCTTATGTAGAAGTGCATGAACTTCCAGGAAAATAAATTTTCCATTCTAACAAGACATCCTGTCTCACTCTCTACTTTTACAATAGTCAACCTAGGATAACGCAAGCTTATATTTTGCACTTGTGAGTGTATGGTCGACACTTGATACACATAAAGGTGGTTTTTTTTTTCGGACAAATCTGAAAGTTGGCGTAAAACTGCACAGTATAACCAATGTTTTCAATACATTAATTCTATAGGAATTTTGCCGGGGCCAAACCCATTTGTAGTAAAATGTGGGCTGTCATGAAACCAGGTGACATATACAGTGAAATCTCGGTATAACGAATCCCACATTAACGAACTTTTCAAAAATCCCGTGCCGACTGCTAATAGTGTGAATGTAAAATTATTTCACTACTACATATTTCAAAATACCGAACTTTTCAGAATAACGAGCGTTTAGTTTTTCATTATATTAACAACGCCTCAGTACTACGAACTTGTGTTCTGAAATCCATCGCAACCACCAGAGCGGTAAGCAAGCAGACGACAAAGCGAACGGACGATTTGCTTCTCGGAAGACGCCCGACAGTGTGGAAGAAAAAAAATAAAAGGGCGACTTTCTTTTCTTTCTTCTTGTTGAAACGCCGACGCTGTAGGTTTACAAGCGAGCGCAGAGGTGAGGGCAACACGGGAGGGCAAGGCCAGCGAAGAAAAGTGGGAGTTGCAGAGCAGGAAGCATGGGGGCGGAAAACCTGAGATAGCGAGAGAGCAGAAAATGAAACTCGGGAAATTTTCTTTTTTAGCACTTTTTTTTTTTAGAAAGAGGCGATGACAGCCGTGACGCTTTGGTTTTTTCTTTGGAGGCCTTGCTTTTTCAGTCGTGTTCATCTCTTTTTGGTGATTACTTATCGCGTCCACAAAGCAAGTCGACGTTCGCGTTGCGGAGATACTACAAATGAGTTCATCTCTGCTTGCGACGAAGAAGCGGAAGCAGTTTTCGCTAAGCGAGACAATGGATATTTTTCGGCTGCTGGAAGACCAAAAGCAGGCTGTTGTGACCAAAGGAATGTAGATGAGCTGGAAGCCTTCGCGTTGCAAAGTTTGTGCTGCTCCCGTAAAAGATATGCAAAAAAACACAGACTTCTTTAAAGTAAACATGTATTTTTTGGTGTTTACTTGTGCATTTGTTTTTTTCTCGTGAAAAATGAGTTTAAGGACGTTGTAAAGGTAAGTCGTTTTGGTCGGTGAAAAATAAGTATTTATGGTTAATTTTTGAGCTTTCACTATAACGACCTTTCAAAATAACGAACAAATTTCCGCGGTCCCCTGAGGTTCATTATACCGAGATTTCACAGTAATTGGAGTTCCACTGTAGTACTATACCAAAATATAAATGAAACAGAAACTGGCATTGCATTTGATGCTATTTGCCATTCCACAAGAGAAGCTCTTATGGCAGATGGCTTTAGCTGCTGTCCAATTTCAAAGTATCCTAAATAAACAACTACTGTCCCAATACATGTGGCCAGTGCCTCCTCAATTTTATCAATGCCAGCCAGATGCGCCCAATCCAGCCGTTCACCGCGCACTGCTCTAGCCCTTTCCTGCTCCCTGCAATCGCTTAGCCTTTGCATGTGCTTTGTGGTCATCGGGAAGAGAGCCCCTCATGCAGTCTCTCAGAACAAGATTAATACAAAGTATTTTTTGTTCAGTTGTGTACAGATCCGTTGGGCGGCATCTTGCATTCCTCATTATAAAAATTTTGCCGGTCATGCTGACTCTTTAGATACAGTGTTTTGAGATAGCATGTCGCCGTTCGCGGCGCTATGCGGGTAACCAATGGGGACACATCACGGTGATGCCACTGCATAACTAGCACTGTGAGGTGGGTGCAGCATTGCCTTAAGCGACAAAGAAGCATGAGGGAACAAATCTGACAGGCATATGATATTGGAGAAGCACACACGTCTATTACCCCTCTGAGGGAATGCGCTTGGAAACACGTGTGATGCAACCAGGCCTTCTCCTGATGTGGAGTCGCATTACGACCACTCTCTGAACTAAGGCGGACCGATGGCTTCCGTTGAAGAGTACGCGTTTGCACTGGCATTGAATGAAATAAAGGAGTGGTTGATGTGGCAATCTCTGTTCTCACTTCCCGAGACTTCTTTGGAAGCTTTATTAAAAGTTGCAGCAAGTTACTCTTTAGCGACGTCACCAGAACTAAACAAGAACATAAATAAAGCATAGCACCTGACTTATCCTTATCAGCTGTGAACCACACTATCATTCAACGTGTGTTTTCCAAGGCCAACCATCCAATATTTACTCCAACTCGAATAACTGGGCTTAAGCATATACTCGAACGCTTCGAATATTCGAATGAATAGTAGAGTGTTCGAATTCGCTTTGATTCGAATTAAGATTGTTGTAAATTTCGATGTATTCAGAATGAACGAATAGCTCTATATTAGTGCGTGTAACCACCTGTGAAAGTGGTTTCGCTGCACTGTAGAGATGCAAAGCTGTGAAAGTATCTATCCAAAGGAAATCTGCACGGCCGTGAATTCCCACTTAAAAGTTGAAGGGGCCCTGCAACACTTAATGACTATGGCCGGAAAAAAACGCTGCCGGTCGGTAGTCGAGGCTACTGAGAACACGTGAGCTAAATTACATGACACGGAACGGAGCCTGCTATTCACCATAAATTCTCGAATTCAGCTGAAAATTGCTTTCTCTTCTCTCAACAAATGATGCCCCAAGCTCAAAAATCACTTGTCACAGCCATTGTATCAGCCGTTGGCATATTTGAGCGCGACGCACTTGTTCATTACTATAGCCGCTGCAAAAGGCCGCGACTTGTCCACTCATATGCGCGCCGTCACACTGAAAAACCACGTACTTGAAGAAAAAAAGGAGAGAAAAAAAGATAAAATTCCCAAGATGGCAAGGCACACGTGATGTTTTTTTTTCCCTCATGCCATCCCTCCCTGCTTAGCTTCCGGCACTTTCGTCGGCACGAGAGAAGAAAGAATGCAATTGCAGTATACAACAAATTTTTCTAACTTTGCTCGTACCGCACAGATTCTAAAAATTTTGTGGCAATAACTTCGTGAGGCAATGAGCTCTTTTAGTGAATCCACAATATGGTTACTTGAAAAAGTGTTGCAGGGCCCTTTTATATGAACGTAGTACCGTCAAATCAATTCATGATTTTTTGAGTTTAACAGCTTGTTATACTGGCTTATATGGTCTAAGTATTGTAAATTTTAGAATGCCTCATATCTTATAGGTTATAATTTGCATTCTACCGAAAGTCAACTCCTGCTAGTACTCAAAATTGTTTCGACTTCCTCTGACCACCAAAAAAAAGACATTTGCTGACACTTCAATTTAAAAAAGATATTGTGCAGGTTAGGTCATGATAAATATGCCGTTTTTTCTTTGTATTGCCTCAGAGACTAATTACACTATCCGATATTATGAAGAATCAGCATCCACAGTGTTGTGCGCACTCCTGCTTGTGGTCGCACGACTTATGCTTCTGGTTCACGGGCACGAGTCAGTGTGGGTTGGGGTTGCAAAGAAGAAGAAGGCACGTTGGCAGATGAACAGTTTTTGTTTTGGAACACTCTAGCGGACTCTTCCATTTTATCGCACATAATTTTCAGCGCACAAGTTCGCCCACAATAAACTAGTTTTCGGTGTTTCTTCTCTTGGACCCTTTACATTCTGGTGGAGAGGCTGGATATGATTGGAAGCCCCCTTGGCGCAAGAGAGAGAAACCCCAATCTTTAACGATTGGAACCTGGCAAAGTGACTCCGGTTGTAGTGTACACGTATTCCTAAATAATACGGCCTAGCGTGGGTCCGGTCTTAGCGAGCCGCAGAACACGCGTTAACCGTCCCCGTGGCGAGAACGCAATACTGCTCAAGGTCGCAACACTTTATTGTCTCTGTCAACACCAAAATGCTGTACAGCCCGTTGCAAAGGCACGGCGGGAAAGCAAATGGGCTTATCCACGCCACGGGCACAAAGTACTACACAGGGTGCCACGAGCACGTCTCCGTGGTAAAGGTGATTCACGGAGACACTGGGACCGTGCCCCAGTTGCTCGAGCGAGGGCAAAGGCGCTCGCGTTAGTTTCGGAGAGATACGGGTCGGCGTAGTATGGCCCCGCACTAGGACACCGTACCGCCCTTCGGCCGAGCGTAAGCAAAGGGGCAACAAAAGGTGAGCGTTCGCCTCGGGCGCGAGGCGCCGTCAGCAAAGTCCGACGAGCCCTGAGCAATGAGAGTTGACGAATGGAAAAGGGAATGCGTGGCTCACCGTCAGCTGTCCCGGAGAATCTCTGACCCGTTCCCGACGCACGCGCGCGAAAGCACTCAGGAAACCCCTTGCATGATGCCACAGTCGACATCCGCTACGGGGTGAGAGGGGTTGAACGTCACTCCTTACTCTCCCAGCGCGGCAGACAGCGGAGGAGAGTCATGTCGGGACATGAGAACGGCAGAAAAGGACACAAAGCCCGCGCAAAGGCAGCGGGCTAGCCTGAATTCCCGCATCCCCCTCTCCCAAATTTGCCCTTTACACGTCTGTAAAAGTCACCCATGCAGTTAAAATGACACTGCTATGAGCGACAGCTAACCTCAGTCCAGCCCTGTAACTGCTGCTAAAAAATGATGACAAAAAAGAAAAAACATTAATAACAATATAAACACATGACACTATAACATGTTTGCGAAAGGGAACACAGGAAAGTAAAACTAGTGTTCGTGGTGCTGTAGCGAGATAGCGTCCGCCGCGCGGAGGGGCGGAAGAGCCTGGCAATATCCGCTGGGTGCGATGCTTGAATGCGAGGTCAGAGTCACGGAAGGGGGCTCTCTGATGGCTTGTTGCTGCTCTTGATTAGCCGTGAGTCTGACGAACGCTGCTTCGGTGGTGGTTTGGAGGCCCCGCATTTCTGGCTCGATGAAGGACCTGCGGCGTTGCGGGAAGTCGGGCCTCTCCAGGGATCAGGAAAGCCGAACCGGAATTGGCTGCGAGGTGCCCTGACGTTGGCCAGCAGTACATAGCTGCTGTCAGATGGCCTCGCGCAGGAGCCATGGTGGAAAAGGCAGCAGGGCTTCTCGTCAACGGCCGAGAGCAGAGCACAGCGTCAGTAGGTCAGTGCCCCAAGAACCTTTAGTGTCCACGTCGAGGAATCGCTAGCGCACTCTTCACGAGCAAGCACTGAAGCGTCATGCACTTACGCACAGAAGCACGCGCACACACACACACACTGCCGACGGCTGCGCGAGAAAAGGTGCAAAGCGTCCTTAGTTCCTATCTCCATGCATAAGCACCGACACTCAAGGTTACAACTCCCTTCGCGGTAGAGAAAATAAACACAAAAAAGTAAAACACAGCAAAATGACGCTCAATCTCTGGCCAAGAAAAAATAAAGACATAAAATACAGATAAGACTTAAATTCGACAAAAGAAACATAAAATACACATGAACACTTAAAACGAAACACTGGCAGCAAATTGGGTGTGGTCAACTTCTTTACGAGAAAAGGCCATAAAGAAGCTAACCTATACTGAGGCTACAAAGTAAACTGGGGGCCTTTGGTTGCAGAGAAGTCTGCCGTTCGATGCAAAATCACAAAGGTGACCGCTTCGTCAGATTATACCGGTGCGGGGTCCGAATTCGGTCCACCGCCCCCGGGTGTGCCCCGTTGCTTGCGCGAAGTTGCGCAGGGCTCTGGCGCAAGCTCGTCAGACCGTGATACAAAGGGTTTCAGGTCTGCGATATGGGCACGAATGAGTTTTCTTGAATGGGGATCTTTCAGTAAGTAGACGAGTGAAGTGCAAGCTTTCTCTACTCGGTACGGACCAAGCCACTTTGGAGCGAGCGAGGTTGAGAACCCCTTACTGGCATGCTAAGAGCGTGGTTATGCTTCAGGACAAGATCGCCCACCTCAAAAACTAGGTCGCGATGCTTGCGGTCATATTGGGCGTTTTGCTGAACCCTGGCCGACGCCAAACTTTGCCTCGCTTTCCAGAAAGCTCGACAAAGCCTGCCCCGAAGTGTCGACGCGTAAGCAGAGCAGTCTGCCGCCGTCTTTCCGCCCTCGAGCTGGCACTGAGTGACAGTGGTCCCCGGATTTGCCAACTCCCTTCCAAAATTTAAGAAGGCGGACGAGAAACCAGTTGAGCGGCTCTCGGATGTTCGAATAGCGAACGCGAGCTCACTCAAATGGTCTGCCCAGTCCCTTCGACTTTCGGCAAAGGCCGCCAACATCGGTTTGAGCGTACGATTGACGCGCTCCGTCAAATTGGACTGGGGATGGTAGGGTGAAATAGTGCCGTGATCAATTCCGAGGAAACGGCACATGACACCAAAGACCCGAGCGGCGAAATACGAAGCATTGTCCTTGATCAGCCTTTCCAAGAAGCTGAACCGGCAAAACACTTCCTGCAGCTTCTCAAGCGCCACTAGCGCTGTCACCTTTCAAAGAGGGACTAATTCCACCCATTTCGAAAAGTGATCAAGGACTCCTATCAGGTGAATGAACCCCTGCTTACTTCTGGGAAATGGTCCCATTAAATCGCAGATGGCCACTTGCCACGGACGCTCACTAACAATTGGTTTCATCAGACCGGGCGGTTTGCCACCCCTTGATTTTACCGTTTGACCGACGCGGCAAGAACGGCAATAGCGAAAAATGTCTCGCTTCATGCCGGGCGAGGCCACAACGCGGCTCAGTTTTGCAAAAACTTTCGAACCACTCAGGTGACCGGCCATGGGTTCGTCGTGAGAGGATCGCAACAGTGGGGCTCTCAGACTTTTGGGCATAACCACCTCAAACGGGTCGATGGACTCGTCGTCAGTAGCTATATACTTCAGCAGGAGCCCGTCATGGTCCAGCAAATATGAATCCGCCGGGGACTCAGCATCACACGCTGATTTGAGCCCCTTATTCGCGCCCGCTGCAGGGCAAGCAGCGTCACGATGCTCCGTCTCGTCGAGACAGTCGCTATCGGCGCCTGCTGCAGGACAAGCAGCGTCACAGCGCTCCATCTCTCTGAGACCGTCGCACATTTCGCGACAAAACGGATCACTTTGCTGGGCCTTCAGAAGCTCCTCTCTGCTGAAAACGATTCCCATTCTCCCAAAATGGGGGAGTCTGGTATCGCACCCACTTAGGACCCCAGCAACAACCGCTTGAGTCGGCATCACAGATTCGCTCTCGGCCTCGTGGCCTTTGAAAAGCTCCCCCGCTTAGCCGCTTCACGGTGCACTGCTTACCTGGTTAGCAGCCAAGGTTTGTCTGCATAGGGAATCACCCTTCTTCGCCGAATGGCAGCGAAGCCGCTATTTCGCCCCCAACGCTTACATGTACTAAGGCACCGCCACGGGCTGTCGCACCGGGGTCAACGTCCTCGGCAGACAATGGGGCACGAGATAGCGTGTCAGCTACCATGTTGGTGCTCCCCTTTCAATACTGCACTGAAAAGTCATAGTGCTGTATCAGGAGAGACCAGCGCGCCAGCCTGCCGGCAGGCTCACGGAGCCGCATCAGCCAGATGAGCACACTGTGATCCGTTTGCACCACGAATTTCGTCCCATCAAGATAGACAATCAAACTTCCCAAACACGATGGCGAGGTACTTCTTTTCGGTCACGGAATAATTTTTCTCCGCAGAGACCAAGAAACGGCTGACAAAGGCCAACGGCTGCAACACGCCATCGTATTCCTGTAGGAGAACAGCTCCTAAAGCCAGATCGCTCGCATCAGTCTGAACGAACGGTCTGGTCAGGTCGGGGAGCTTGAGCTGCGCTGTCTCTGCTATGACATTAGGCAGTCGGAAAAAACACCTCCTGCTGCTCAAGTCCCCATTGCCACTCAGCAGACTTACCCAAGAGCTTGCTCAAGGGAGCCTGCAGTCAGGCACAAGATGGAATGAAGGAACGGTAAAAATTGACCATTCCTAAAAAGCGGCGAAGGCCGCATACGTCCTAGGGCACGGGAAAATCGAGGATAGCTCGTAGTTTCTCCCGATCCGGCTCTATGGAGCCTTTGTCCAGCGTAAACCCGAATAACTGAACACTGGGATTTAATGTCATCCCCGCGGTCCTCACCCTCTCGAGTACATTGGCAACATGGGCCAAGTGCTCTTCGAAGGTTTGTCAATAAATCACGATGTCTTTGAGGTAGCACATGCAGAATGACCACTTTGCTTCCCCGAGGACGCGATCCATGAGTCTTTGAAACGTCGCAGAATCATTGCAAAGACTAATGGGCATACGAGTAAACTCGAACAACCCTCTGTGGGATTTGAACACAAGTTTTACACTGGTCACGGTTACCCATCCGGACCTGTAGGTAACCTTTAGAGGCGTCAAGCGTGGTAAAGTACCGTGCATCACCCAGGTTACCTACGATGAAGTTTATCGTAGGGAGCGGATAGGCATCCTTACGAGTCACTCCACTCAGACGGTGATAGTCTACGCAAAGGCGATGACTGCCATCTTAGGCACCAACACAATTGGAGACGCCCAGGAGCTAGACAAGCGGTGAATAATGCCAGCTGCAAGCATGTCGTCTAGCAACCCATCGATAATCTGCCTTTTGGTGAGACTGACGGGCCTGGGGTTGCACTTCAAAGGAAGCGCGTCACCAGTTTCGATCACATGGCTCACTAGATCGGCGCAGCCAGGTTGATCGGTGAAGAGCTCGTCATACTGACGTAACAGTGTCGACAGACGAGCCTTCTGTGCGTGATCCAACTGAGTCGCGCAGGCGACCAAAGCATGTATTGCCTCTTCGTGTCGTGCCGGTCGATCCACACAGGGGTTTCGCGCCGACGAGCACGGAACGCCAGGGTATGACCCCGAAGTTTGCACACAACACGGTTCGTGCCGTGCCTTTCGTTCCCGAAAGTGACTGTGAGAGGGCAAATGCGATGAGCAGGGGTTTGGCCCCGCACTCTGCGTAGAGCACGTTTCCGACGCTTCTGCGGCAAAGGCAAGGTAAGCGCCGGCGGGCTGATGAACGGCTTGAGTTGTCAAAATGGGCCATTACAATAGCCGCCATTCGCAATGTCCACAACAATACCGGTTTTAAGGAGAAAGTCCCGACCGAGAATCACTGGAACATTGAGCCCTGGAAAATGAACAAGACGGCAGCGTCTCACTCGATCTCCCCATTTATGTCGTAGGCGGCCAGATAGATAGTTAGATAGATAGATAGATAGATAGATAGATAGATAGATAGACAGATAGATGGATAGATAGATAGATAGATAGATAGAAAGAAAGATAGATAGATAGAAAGATAGATAGATAGTGACAGTCAACCTTGCAGCGCCTTCCGAATGGGCCACGCCTTTCGCAAGGGTGAATGACGCTCGGCTGTCCCGCAAGCGCACTGAGTGCTTCTGCAAGTGGGACAACACCTGTTCGCCGAACAACGAGGCGCTAGCGCCCGTGTCCAGCAACGACAAAAATTCATGACCGGCAATAGTGACCGGAATGAACGGCGCGTGCGTATCAACAAGAAAAGTGCTTGCCCTGCACGCAGAAGAAAGAAGCAAAAGTTGTGTCACTCGTGCATTCCCGAACAACCCAGAAACCCGTTTCCCTGCCTCGCAGGAAGCCTGGATCCGATGCATTTTCTTGCTATATGCCCTCCTTCACGGCAGCAGTAACAGCGCACTCATCACGGTCTGTTTTCCTAGACGGAGCAGCCTCTAGCTGTCGTGATCGGTTCGCTACATTATCGCAGGATACGTTTCTGCGAGCCTCACCTCCCACATTACGTTGGGTCGGAAAGCGTTCCTGTGTGGAGGTTACAGGTGGAGCAGAGCAAACTACCCGCCTTTCATGCGTAAAGAGAGCAAGAGCGCGATCGCTTAACTCTCACAAACAGCTGGTTGCAGCCTGTGATGCAAGGTTCTTGTTGCTGATTTGTTTTCCTCCTGGGCTGAGCCTCAGAGAGTTTTGTTAATAAGGACAAAGCCGTTCGGTTTCCAAGAAACACACAAAAAGTTTAATTGAAAAGAAAAAAAAAGGCGAAAATTCCTCACAAAACAAAACACTTAATAAACAGTTGACTGGACATGACGAAACACATCTGTAAACACCCAACAAGAACGTTCAAAGTCAGTAACTAAACCTAACGCTCGAAAGGGGCTGAGTGATGAGAGTAGCGCAAGAGTATCGGTGCAGTCTCACCCACAAGTTGGTTTTCGGCGGTGATGAGAAACCGGAACGCCGTGACTCCGGCGTCAGTGCGTGGGCTGGACGAGGACGAGGGAACGCTGGCTGCTGGCGACACGTCGGAAAGCCCTACCAAATCGTGATGGTTTCGGCTTGAGGAGCGTGTACACGTCGGAGACGGGAGAACGCAGGCTGGTGGCGACGCGTCAGGGAACTAGGGTCGACCTAGTCAAGCAGCTGGGCGCACAGCTCGGGCCCGGAGCCCGACGGCTGTAGCTCGCCTGCCGGAACCAAAGTCCGCAGGCCCTGGAAAGGAGTTCAGGACCGGATGGCCACGGTCCTTTGGAACGGGAACCCGACAGCAGGAGACCCCGGCCGGTTGAAGTCCTGTAGGCTCGGGTCCGGAACCCAACGGCTCATCTTCAGCGCCCGGTCCGGTGACGACCTTCCGCTTGCACTGCCTGCCTCGAACTACTAGCTCTCTTGCCCTTCAGGATTGGCTTCCTCTGGGGCACACTTGTCTCGTCCCGATTGGCCTTTCAAAACTCCGTGGTGATCGGCCATTGGCCCTTGTTTGTTGGATGCTTGCGCTCCACGCTCTCACGTGTACCGGTCCTCGGCGTCGTCGTTGTTCAGGCGACCCAGCACGTGCACTCGGTCATCCTTTAATTTCGCGCACTTTTCAATCATTCACAATTACGCGCACCAGTCGCATCACCATCGCATCACAATGGCCCCCTTTCGAAGAAGTTTTTCCGGTTGAAAAACTGTCGTTCGATGCGCACCACACAAGCTATCACAACACACCTATGGCACCACACTGCTTCTTCGTTGACATGTCTCACGTCGAAACACCGAGTCCACAGAACGTAACATTCAACCAACAACAATAAGAAAAGTTTTTGGCAGCAACTAAGAACAGTACAAATACAGTCATTAACTCCAGCAACAGTCCACCACACAAGCATAACCCTGTAATAATAACACACAGAACATATTCATTGCAACCTACTCATGTAGTCGGCTCCAACATTCTCGGATCCCTTTATATGTTCTACGTGAAAGTTGTACTCTTGCAGTACTAAACTCCACCGCAGAACTCTGCTGTTGAGGTGTTTTGCTCGAGATAAGTACTGCAACGGTTGGTGATCTGTTTGAACCGTGAAATATGTCCCATATAAAAATATGTGGAACTTTTCCACTGCCCACACCAACGCGAGACACTCCCGCTCGATTGTTGAGTAGTTCTGTTCTCGAGGCAGTAGCTGACGACTGGCGTATTTTACCGGGTGTAAAACACCGTCGTGCTCTTGCATAAGGACTGCACCGATGCAAGAATCGGAGGCGTCACTGCGGAGTACAAATCCACGTTTGAGATCCGGAGCCTTTAAAATAGGTCCAGACGCCAGAGCTTGCTTTAGTGTTTCGAAGGCTGTCTGCCCTTCACTATTCCAATTGATCTTGTTACTCTCCCTTTTCTTTGTCATCTCTGTCAGAGGCAGTGCCTTCTCAGCGTAGTGAGGGATTAGATCACGATAATATCCTGCCAAGCCAAGAAACGAACGTAGTTGTTTCTTCGTAGTGGGTAATGGGGCTTTGGCGATTTTTATGATCGTGTCCTCTACCGGCTGAATTGTTCCATCTCCCAGTCGATGACCCAGGAACACAATCGACGTCATTCCAATCTCCGATTTCTGGGGCTTAATTTTGAGTCCTGCTTCTCGAATCCTATTCATCAGTTCACTCAGAGTCTGCATGTGTTCCTCCCAGGTTGTCGTAGCGACGAGAACATCATCGATATAATGAACGACGTTCGGGATGCCCTGAAGGAGACGTCTCATTAGCCGGGTAAACACTGCGGACGCTGTTTTGATACCGAATGGCATATAGAGGAAATGGTAGTGTCCCGATTGGGTGGAGAATGCCGTTTTTAGCCGGGATTCTTTATCCAAGGGCACCTGCCAGTATCCTTTCGTAAGGTCAAACTTGGAGAAGAATTTTCTAGTGCCGATCTCTGTAAACAATACATCCGTTCTCGGAATTGGTTCTGCGTCGGAGACCAACACATCATTGATGCGACGGAAGTCGATGCAAGTACGGTAACTCTTATCGGGCTTCTTCACCAGCACCAATGGCGAGTTGTAAGGTGAGTCGGACCTTTCAATCACTCCGAGTCGCAGCATTTCTCCGACTTCTTTCTCAACTACCTCTTTCATTGCGAATGGTAACGGATATTGTGGAGTGTTGATAGGCTCGGACGTTGTCAGTTTAAGACGACACTCCAACAAGTTTGTCTTGCCGGGGACTTCGGAAAAAGACGTCTTTATGGGTGGCTAGGAGCTCGTCAATTTCTTCCCTTTGTCTATTCCTGAGGTTAGGACCAAGCTTGATAGCTTCAGTACCAAAGCCCTCAGTAGCTTTAAAGGTAGGCACTGGCGTGTCTGTCTCTTCCTCTTCCACTACAATGAAAGATGCGGACTGGGGTGATATTTCTGGAGGACGCTCTTCGTAGCGTTTTTAACATGTTTATATGGAACAGCTTGGTAGTATGTCCCATATCCAGCCAGTAGTCAGAGTCACCCTTCTTTCCTGTGACCCTGAAAGGTCCTTTCCAATGCATCATAAGCTTGTTTTCCGTCGTGGGAAGTAGTACGAGGGCGCGGTCTCCAACCTTTAGCCGACGCATCCGACTTCCCCGGTCATAGTATTTCTTCTGCGTTGTTTTAGCTCGTGACAGGTTTTCTTGTGCCAACTGCAATGTTTTTTCTAGGCGATCTCTGAGATCCAGGACATACCCATATGTTGTCTTCACTTCCTCGCTTTGATTGTCTCCGGTCCATAATTCTTTAAGTAGACTGAGAGGTCCTCGAACATTTCTACCGTAGATCAGCTCAAAAGGCGAAAATCCCAAGCTGGCTTGCGGGACTTCCCGGTACGCAAACAGGAGTGGGGCTAATAGTCGGTCCCATGTCTTGGGTTCCTCTTGGCACAATTTACGCAACATTTGCTTTAGTGTGCCATTAAATCTCTCCACTAAGCCATTACACATGGGATGATAGGGTGTGGAGCTGAGATGCTTGATCGCCAACAAGTTATTGACCTCTCTCATTAGCTCCGATGTAAAGCATGATGCCTGATCACAAAGTACCTCACGCGGGAACCCGATTCGAGAAAACATCTCTACCAGTGCCTCGGCTACTGTGGCTGAATCGATGGATGGCAGGGCTATTGCATCTGGGTATCTAGTAGCGAAGTCCACTAGTGTTAGTATATATCGATTACCCATGTGTGATATTGGCTTTAAAGGCCCGATAATGTCCACTGCCACTCTTTCGAATGGGGTGTCTATCAAAGGCATTCGACCTAGTGGTGCCTTACCAACTCTGCTCTTGGGGTAGGTTCGTTGGCATGCGTCACAAGAGCGCACGTATCTCCTCACTGCCTCTTGAACTCCTGGCCAGTAAAATGATTGTAGAACACGATCAATCGTTCTTTTTATTCCTTGATGCCCCGACATCAGGGTTTCGTGCGCCAAAGTAAGCACTTGGCTGCGCAATCTTTGGGGCACTACTACTTGTTGAATCACCTTACCAGATGGTAGGTGATAATAGCGGTATAGCAGCCCCTTTTCTATCTCGAACGAATAGGACTTTGATCCTCCCTGTAGCCCTTGACCTACTTTACTCCTGCAAGAATCTAGGGTCTTGTCCTGTTTTTGAGCGGCACTAAGGTCCTTTCGGGTCGTCTTCAAGGTGGGTACATCGATTTCAGATGAGATTGACCGTTGCTTCTCGGATTTTGATACCAACCACTGAAGACTTCAGGGGTACCATCCTCTCTATCTGCTCCTTTTCCACTCGCTATATAGTTGGGGTAGGTTTTTACCGGAATCCTTTCCTCCCACTTGGTATCGGGGTCATGGACTTCACGTGAACCTGGTACATTTCCGACGATAAGGTCGTAGAGTGGGTTTGTCATGCATTTGACAATAAATGTACCAGAAAAATAAGGTGAATGAATTTCCACCTCCGCCTCAGGAACGGTGATGCTACTGCCATCGGCTAAGAATAGCGTAGCGGTAGTACCTATGAGGGCTTCATCGGGTACCAGAGAACGACGCACCACCAGCGTATTGCTACCCGTATCCCGCAACACTGAGACGGTTCGGCCAAAGATTCTGCCCTGTAACACGGGCATTTTGTGTGTGGCAAACTTCGGGTGAGTATTCACGGCGCCCGCCATGTCCTCTTCTTTGTCCGGTGAAAGCTTCACTTCCGTTGAGTGCTCCTCTGGCGACAAAAGACATGACGTCTTGTTGGCTGAACCGTTCTTCTTTGAGCAAGTTTTGGAATCATGCCCCGTCTTCTGACAATATCCACAGAAAGGTTGTTTTGGCCTTGATCGGCACTCCGATGCCCTGTGACCCATTTTGCCACATACAAAGCAACGTACTGCTCCTCTCTCCGAGTAACTACCACTTTTTTCCGTATTGCTTTTAGATTCCACTTTTTCTCGGAAAACTAACAGGTTGACTTGCCTCTGAGCTTCTAAAAAGTTATCTGAGGCCTCGGCCATGTCCTCTAGCTTGTTGAAGTTCTTTTCTCGCAGGAAAAGTGCCAAACGGTGATGACAGTTTCTTAAAAACTGTTCTGTAACTATCAAGTTACGAAGAGCCGAATATTCTTTTTCCGGTCCTCGACATTTCGACCCAACGATCGAAAAAACTCAGTAGCCTAGTTGCGTACTGCTTGCCTGTTTCGCCGTCCTGTGGCTTGCTTTGTCGGAACTTTTCCCGATACCCTTCGGCCGTAAAACGGAAACGCTGGAGCAACGCCAACTTGGCTTTATCATAATCGAGTGAATCCTCCGGCGAAAGTCTTCCAAACACCTTTAAGGCTTCTCCGCTCAAACATAAACTTAAAGCTGTGGCCCATTTGTCCCTAGGCCATTCTTGACCGATGGCGACTCTCTCGAACCTTTTTAAATAGGCGTCCAAGTCGTCCCGGCTTTCATTAAATCCCGGTATCAAATTATGAGGATTCACGCTGCATGAAACACTCCTTTCTTGTGCTGAGCCTGGTGCTGAGTCAACAGTTCTTGTCTCTACACGGCTATTCTCAGCTTCGGCAAGTCTAAGACGCAGTTGCAGGTTTTGGTTCTCTAATTCCAGCTGCTCCTTCTTTGCGCGTGTCTCCAGTTCGAGCTGTTTTTCTTTTTCGCGCGTCTCGAGCTCAAGCTGCTCCTTCTTGGCCTGCGTCTCCCGTTCCAACTGTTCCTTTCGAGCTTCTCGTTCCGCAGCCCGTTCCTCTCGTGCTCGTGCCTCCTTCTCCTCGTACCATGTTTTAAAATCCGCCCCATCAATTCCCATGCGATCCGCCAAGGCCATTAGCTCTCGCATATTCGACATGATGTCAACCGCGTAAATAAATGAAGGTGTCAAACCAACGGCTTTGTCCTGTCGCTGCGGACGCCAGTTTGTGATGCAAGGTTCTTGTTGCTGATTTGTTTTCCTCCTGGGCTGAGCCTCAGAGAGTTTTGTTAATAAGGACAAAGCCGTTCGGTTTCCAAGAAACACACAAAAAGTTTAATTGAAAAGAAAAAAAAAGGCGAAAATTCCTCACAAAACAAAACACTTAATAAACAGTTGACTGGACATGACGAAACACATCTGTAAACACCCAACAAGAACGTTCAAAGTCAGTAACTAACCTAACGCTCGAAAGGGGCTGAGTGATGAGAGTAGCGCAAGAGTATCGGTGCAGTCTCACCCACAAGTTGGTTTTCGGCGGTGATGAGAAACCGGAACGCCGTGACTCCGGCGTCAGTGCGTGGGCTGGACGAGGACGAGGGAACGCTGGCTGCTGGCGACACGTCGGAAAGCCCTACCAAATCGTGATGGTTTCGGCTTGAGGAGCGTGTACACGTCGGAGACGGGAGAACGCAGGCTGGTGGCGACGCGTCAGGGAACTAGGGTCGACCTAGTCAAGCAGCTGGGCGCACAGCTCGGGCCCGGAGCCCGACGGCTGTAGCTCGCCTGCCGGAACCAAAGTCCGCAGGCCCTGGAAAGGAGTTCAGGACCGGATGGCCACGGTCCTTTGGAACGGGAACCCGACAGCAGGAGACCCCGGCCGGTTTGAAGTCCTGTAGGCTCGGGTCCGGAACCCAACGGCTCATCTTCAGCGCCCGGTCCGGTGACGACCTTCCGCTTGCACTGCCTGCCTCGAACTACTAGCTCTCTTGCCCTTCAGGATTGGCTTCCTCTGGGGCACACTTGTCTCGTCCCGATTGGCCTTTCAAAACTCCGTGGTGATCGGCCATTGGCCCTTGTTTGTTGGATGCTTGCGCTCCACGCTCTCACGTGTACCGGTCCTCGGCGTCGTCGTTGTTCAGGCGACCCAGCCGTGCACTCGGTCATCCTTTAATTTCGCGCACTTTTCAATCATTCACAATTACGCGCACCAGTCGCATCACCATCGCATCACACAGCCGCAAAAGCGGCACCGAAAGGCTGTTGCCGTTGGGGAGGGGTCATGGCCCCTCTCCAAGCGCAGCGCGGCTCAAGGGCATCGCTGGCTGGCGGCGGCGGGCGACAGGTACGCGCGGGGAGAATGTCGCCTTGAATGCGTTTTGCCTTGGCGGCCAAATCCTCCAAAGCACGGAAGCGGCCGCCACGCAGGTATGCCGAAAAAGTTGGATGTGCCTGCCGTATCACCCGTTCGATGCGCTCCTCATTCGAGGCTCGGGGGCTCAGTGATAGAAATAAGTTCATCCATCGCACGTACATACTCTAGTAAAGACTCGTCAGGAGCTTGTGTACAGAGCTCGAGCTCTCGCCGCATCCTACTTTCATAGCCAGCGGGTAGAAATTCGCGCAAAAAGCCCACACGAAACTCCTCGAGAGTTGCTGGCACGATAACCAGTAAGCTGATACCATCTCGCCGCCGTGTCAGTCAGTGCAGCTGGAACATCACATTCGAGCACCACCTGATCATCCAAACACATTGCTCTCTGATAACGGGACAGAGAATCGAAGTAATCTCTGGTGGTAAGCAGATCACCGTATCCGCTGTAGGTTGGCAAAGGCGATTCCCACACCTCAATTCCCACATGGTACACCAGTGTTCAAACCGCCGCCTTCGAGGAGAGTCGCCTGAATTCACACCCCTCCCCAGTGCTCCAGCAAAGCAAGCAGTGTCCACAAACAACGGAACGATGGCTTGCCAGGTGACATCATAGGAACTTATTCTGTCCCCATCATGCTTACCTGAGCCCTTCCCTTCCACGGCGACACGTTCGAAGATATAGAAGGTTGGTTAGAACACTTCGAGTGGGTTTGCGAAGACAAACAGCTGGGATGAAGCAAGGAAACTGCGTCGCGTGTACTTCGCATTGGAGATTGCAGCGAGGACGTAGTATGAAAAACCACGAAGCGTTCATACCAACATGGGAAGAATTTAGATGACAAATAGTAGCTACATATGCCAGCACCGATCATCAGAAGAAGGCGGAGAATGCTCTTGAGTCCAGGAACCAGCGCACGAACAAAAGCGTTGGCATGTATATTGAGGACATGTCCCGCCTTTTTCAAAACGCGCTGACCCGAACATGACCGAAGAGAAAAAGCTGCGTCACTTGATGTGAGGTGTCAAACAGGAGTTATTTGCCTGTTTGGTATGCAAACCGACCTCGTACAGTTGCTGAATTCCACACCGAAGCCACCTCCATAGAGCGGGCAAATACAGCAGCGCTCCGTCCCTACAATCATGATACGAGTAGTGTTTCCTGCAGATGTCCTCTCAGCAAACCTGGGCAGCAGCAGCGAAGCATTGAGGGAAATGGAGCCATTCTGAAGAAAGGAGCTCTTGAAGCTGCTGCCCCCCCAAGTCACAACGACCAGTTTCGTCTCTTACTACCCTGATCAGAGATGAAGTCCGCCACGACATTCTACAAGGGGAACCCGTGGCGCATCCTGTTCGACTTGAACAGCAATTGCAGGAACGCCTCGTACGACTTACGCCGATGCTGTGCGCCAGCCCGCCGTGCATACTGCTTCGTTTTGCAGCTCCCAGTGGCTACTGACCAGCTTCGCGTGGCTGAACTACCCAGCTAATTCGAGGCCACGGAAAAGTAACGTGTGGGGCACACCCAACAGGACGCGCTCTGCTTCCACTGCGGCGAAGCTGGACACCTGTACAGAATGTGTCATATCGACGAGTTGGTCTCGTGGGTTTTCTCTAAACGTGCCATACCTCGAAATGGCGAAGACCAGTTGAAATCGCAAATTACTGTCCGGCCTTTGTTTCCAACTGCTGGTTTCCAGCATCAGCCTAGATCACTAGTGCCTGCTAGCTATCAATCACCAAGGCCTCGACGATTGAGTTCACCTTCTCCACCTTCAACTTCAAAACACCACGTTCAAGCAGTCCCCATCAGGAAAACTGTAGCCAGTGACCTATAAAGGCAAGGCTGCTGATGTCCGAACAACTGAAGATCCTCCGTCAAGGTCCCAGTGCAGCAACGACGAGCGGAACACTACAACTAGGTTAGGTAAAGACAAAATTTCTTCAGACTTACGCGTTACCATATACGGGTGTGAATTTAAAGTTTTAGTTGACACAGGTGCTAATTATTCGGTTGTCAGTTACGCTGCCGCAAAGGATTTAATGAAAGTTTTGATGCCTTGGAGTGGATTCCAAATACGCACGGCTGGGGGTCATCTCATTACACCTCTGGGAAGATGTACCGCAAGAATCGGAATTCAAGGCACTACTTACATTGCTGACTTTGTCGTACTTCCGGAATGCTCTAGAGATTTAATACCCGGAATGGATTTTCTACAAGCAAATGGAGCTATAATCAATCTGCAGAATTCTATTGTCCTTTTCGACAAAACTGGCCATAGACACAAATGAGCCAGAGTACACTGCATTACGTGTTATAGATTGTGATGTTACCGTGCTGCCACGATGCAGCGTAATAGTCAGTGTAAGAAATGAAACATTTGTTGATTCTGAAGCTATAGCGGATGCAAACATCGAACTACTGTTTAAGAAAGGCATTTGTGTAGCTCGAGCCATTGTTCAATTACGTGGTGGATGTGCCGATGTATTGCTCAAAAAATTTCGGAAATGAAATTCAGCATGATGCAAAGGACACTGCTATCGCCTTCCTGCATGGTTTTGAAACAGTGACAGACTTATGGGGTATAGTGTCAGGGCCACCTACTTCAGAACCTGCGCCCGATGTTGGCAGCAAAAGTTGCAATCAGCCAAAATCTATGACCAGCCAAAAATAAAATCATTCAAGACCTCATAAGAGACTCGCCGGATGTTTCTCCACCTCGTCAAAAGTACGGCAGACCCAGGTTGTTAAACATCGAATAATAACAGATGAAGCCACAAGGCCGGTACACCAACATCCATACAGAGTATCACCGAAGGAACGAGAGATCATAATAGCCAAGTGAAAGAGATGCTGGAGCATGATGTCATACAGCCATCCAATAGTCCGTGGGCGTCGCCTATAGTCCTTGCGAGAAAAAGGACAAACACGCTGAGGTTCTGCGTTCATTACAGAAAGCTGAACAGCGTGACCAAGTGGGATGTCTACCCTGAAGTGGACGAAAGCGACCGTGAAAAGACTGCTTTCGTAACCCCGGATGGTCTATATGAGTTTAAAGCACTCCCCTTCGGCCTCTGTTGTGCGCCTCCAACATTCCAGCGCATGATGGACAGCGTCCTTTCAGCCCTCAAATGGCAGCTGTGCTTAGTCTACCTGGACGACATTGTGGTGTTTTTAGTAACGTTTGAACAGCATGTAGAGCAACTACGTTCGGTACTTCAGGCTATCCAGTCAGCCGGCTTGATTGATTTGTGGGTTTAACCATATGATTATGAGAGACGCCGTAGTGGAAGGCTCCGGAAAATTTCGACCACCTGAGATTCTTTAACGTGCACCCAAATATGAGCACACGGGCCTACAATATTTCCGCCTCCATCGGAAATGCAGCCGCCGCAGCCGGGACCTGATCCCGCGACCTACGGGTCAGCAGCCGAGTGCATTAGCCACTAGACCACCGCGGCGGGTCAGCCGGCTTGACGAGATTAAACTGAAAAAATGCCAGTTTTAGATTCGAGAAGCTTCGTTTCCTCTGTTATGTAATCAGCGCTCAAAATGTTGGCTTGGACTCGGGCAAGACTGTGGCCGTGGGGCTATTTCCCAAGCCAAAAGACAAGAAGGAGGTACGCCGATATTTGGGTTTGTGTGCTTATTACAGGCGGTTTGTGAAAATTTCGCAAAAATTGCCGAACCTCTAACAAGACTCACGAAAGATGACGTGCCATCTATTTGGTGCACAAAACAAGACAGTGCTTTCAATGAACTAAAGGAACGTTTGCAAGTCCCACCTATCCTGGCCAACTTCGACGAAACTGCGGATACGGAGTTCATACAGATGCCAGCAATCTTGGCCTAGGTGCGATCCAGGTGCAATGGCAAAATAGAGAAGAGAAAGTGATAGCATATGCTAGCCGCACGCTCTCAAAAGCAGAAAGAAACTACTCTGCAACCGAAAAAAAGTGTGTGGCAGTCATATGGGCGATCAGCAAGTTCAGGCCATACCTCTATGACAGGCCGTTTTTATGCCGTCAGCGACCACCACTCACTTTGTAGGCTGGCGAGCTTAAAAGACCCATCGGGACGGCTTGCGAGATGGACTCTAAGGCTCCAAGAACATGACATTAAAGTCGTATATAGGTCTGGCAGAAATCATGATAATGCTGACTGCTTATCACGTTCACCAGTCGACTCGACTCTTTTTTCATAAGAAGAGGACTTCCCACTCCTTTGTGTGATAAAAACCTCCGAAATCGCAGAGAGTATCAACGGGCTGACATGGAACTGCTCCCATTAATAAAGTACCTCGAAGGGGACGACGAACAAGTTCCTCGCGTATTTAAGAGAGGGTTATCCTCATTCTACCTCTGAGATAATGCACTTTAAAAGAGGAATTTCGAACACAACAAGGAGAAGTTCTTACTCATTGTACCATCAGCCATGAGGCATGAAGTCTTAGAAGCCTGTCATGATGAACTGTCTGCGGGTCACTTGGGTGCGAGTCGAAAATTTGCCAAAAAAAAATTCATCACAAATATTACTGGCCCAAGGTGCTAGCATCCATGATGAAGCATTACGTCAAGACATGTCGCGAGTGTCAAAGGCGCAAAAACACCACCTCTCATGACGGCCGGCCTTCTCCAGCCTATGGAGCCTCCTGTGACTCCATTTCAACAGGTTGGAATGGAGCTCTTCGGACCATCTCCAATGTCATCATCAGGAAAAAGGTGGATAATAGTTGCTACTGACTATTTGACATGATATACTGAAACCAGCTGCCTAAGCAAGGAACGGCAACCGAAGTCGCGAAGTTTTTCGTTCAGAATATTGTTCTTCGCCATGGAGCCCCACTCGTCGTGATTACCGATCGAGGAGCAGCGTTAATGGCTGATTGATGCAGTCCTTAATGACAATGACTAACACCAGTCATAAGAAGACCACTGCATACCATCCCCAAACCAACGGGCAGACAGAATGCCTGAACCGCACCATCACTGACATGGTGTCGATGTATATTGACATTAAGCATAAATTGT
>WOVY01001940.1:0-57667 GCA_013436015.1 Rhipicephalus annulatus | reverse complement strand
AAGTTTGTGCAGGATGTGTCTTCCCGTGTTGCTTTGCGCGAGTCGTTCATATTGCGCTATCATATGAGCCTCAATTAGTTCGTCTAGCGTGTTATGCATTTCTAACGCTTCGAACTTTTCGTTAGACGTGGTGATCGGTAATCCGAGGGCTTGCTTATATGCTTTTTTAATTATGCATTCTATCTTTTGTTTTTCCGCCACTTGCAACTTGAGGTATGGGGTCACATACACTATGCGGCTGACGACGAAGGCTTGGATGAGCTGCACTAAGTTGTGTTCTTCACGCCGTAGTTTTTGTTGGCGATTCTTCGAATCATTCGAATGGTTTGTTGGGTGTTGTTATCCAGGAACTTTATTGCTTCCCCGTTATGTCCGTTCTCGGATATTCGGAGTCCCAGAACTCTTATGTGTTGTACCTGAGGTATTGGGTAACCTCCTGCTAAGATTGTGATGTTGTGTCGTTCGTGAATGCGCTTGCGACCTCTGCTTGTAGGTCTGTAGAGTAATAACTCCGATTTTTGAGGAGAGCATTTTAGGCCATTGTTCTCCACGTATCGCTCTACCGTATTTACTGCTTGTTGTAAAATCTCTTCTATGTGACCGTCGCTCCCCGCCCGTCACCCATAGGGTGATGTCATCCGCATAGATAGTGTGCTGAAGCCCTTCGACGCGTTCCAGCTCTGAGGGTAAACCAAGCATCGCCACGTTGAATAGGAAAGGGAAAAGCACCGAACCTTGTGGTGTTCCCTTGTTGCCTAGAACGAATTCTTCGGATTCTGCTTCCCCGGCCATGATTGTAGCTTTACGGTTGGTGAGAAAATCTTTTATGTAATCGTACACTCTCCGACCTACGTGTAGGTTTTGCAAGTTGCGCATTATGGCCTCGTGGGTGACGTTATCAAATGCCTTCTGCAGGTCAAGGCCCAGAATGGCTTTTGTATCCAGGGTGTGCGTTTCGGCGTCTATGATTTGATTCTTTAGCTGCAACATGACGTCTTGCGTCGAGAGTCTTGGTCGAAAGCCGATCATGGTGTGTGGGTATAGCTCGTTGTCGTCCATGTATCTGACGAGACGCGTTAAAATTACTTTTTCCATGAGCTTTCCAATGCAGGACGTCAATGAAATGGGCCTGAGATTTCCGATGAGCGGCTTTTTGCCCGCCTTGGGTATTAATATGATTTTGGCGGTTTTCCATTGCTGGGGTATGGCGCCCTTCTCCCAGCATTCGTTTACGTACTTTGTAAGAGCAGTGACGGATACGTCATCTAAGTTGCGAAGTGTTTTATTTGTTATACCGTCGGGACCCGGGGCGGACTTGGGATTGAGTCGTCCGAGTTCGTATCGAATCTCTGTCTCTGTTATGGAGGCGTCGAGGTCAACGTTATCCTTCCCTTCGTACTCTGGGAGTCGTGCCTTTGTGGCATCTCCTACATATGTCTGGCGTAGCTCGCGTAAGAGCTCTGCTTCTGTACCTGCGTAGGTGCGTAGCTGCGTAGCTCTGCTTCTGTACCTGCGTACCCGAAATAGAGGTTCTTACAATGTCTGCTAAATGGGGGCACTTGTATATGATGAATACATGATGAAAAGATGTAAGATGGCTGTGCTTAGAGTTTTCTCTAGACATATGCACGGACGAACGGACTGACACACGCACGAACGGACAGACAGAGGGGCGCACGGACGGATGGACAGACAGAGGGAGGGCCGCAAAAAGAGATGGACGGACAGACAGCCGAATGAACAAACGGACGGATGCACCAAGGATCACACAGGTAGGTGGACGCAAGAACGAATGGACAGACAGACTGACAAACGCTGTGCCCCACCAATCATCATTCACTCCGTGGATATGCTGTGATTGTTTTTGAGGACAGCGTATCTCCATAAGTTGTGCTATGCGGAATACCACAGAGGACGCGCACCTGCGTCTCTGCTGAGATACCATATGATCACTGTGAGTAGTGGCGGCAATGCTTGGAACCACAATGAACGAGTACGAAGGAACAGATGTGACACGCTCATGACATTGGAGATAGAAGGCGCGTCTAGTGTATACACGTGAGAAAGCGTACGGACGCACGATTGACACAAGCATGTGATCCCTTTAGGGGCGCCGCACCAAGACACCCCCCTCAACTTAAGGGGACCAACGGCTCGCAATGATGAGCGAGCGTTTGCACTGGCGAGCTTCTTCAATTTAGACATCCCAAACGGCACCGGGTGGCTCCGGACACTGGCGCTGTATTATGGTATCTTCGACTGGCAGCACCGGTGCCGTTTTCTGTGTGCTCGTGCAGTGCCGCACAATTGGCTGGACACCACGTGCGCGGTGGCGCATGTTGGGCTTGGCTGGCCATGACACGAGTTCACGCCACCGCAGCACCGCGGAGGTCGATGACGGAGCCTAGTGCAATCCTGTCAGCCAGCGTGCGCTGGCCGACAACGCGCTCACGTTCCATCATTACAACTGCAACTTACGGCTGGCGCTGCCGCAGAGCACGTACGGTCGGAACGGGAAACATGCGTGAGGTAACATCATCCAACCGTGCTCGCACAAGGCTACTTTTCTTGCCAGAATTTCACTGGAAACCGAAGGGGATGCGAAAACACCGTAACCCTCATCGAGTTGGTACAGAACTGATGCAGCGCAACTGCCTGGAGAAGAAACGTGCACCCAATAGACACGTAGCGTCTCGCAAGTACCTCTAATTGGGTTATTTTCTGTTGTTCGCGCTTTTATCCAAAGTACAAATACGACGCCAGAACTAATATTTTGAATTGCATTTCTAGCAAAAGGCACTGCTGTCATTGATGCGACTTTTGGGGTTGATGCTTTCGCCTGAGCGGGGTGTGAAACTTGGCCGGTGCTTTACGTAACTTCCCTTCCACTGTCACAGTGCTTATGCACCTTAACCGAAGAATCTGTAGTGCCATCATCACCATCATCATTTTCTCAATCACCGCGCCGCGCCTCTCGCGCAGCTGATGCTAGCTCGCGCTGCGCGAGGATTAGAACAAGCTAGCGCACTAGGTGTGTCGGACCTGGAAAGCCACGCGGCTCCGCTTCAGGCGTGAAATAAAGTGGCGAGAGAACGACACGACCACGTTGGCCTCCGTCTATTCTTCCTCTCTCGCTACAAATCCATTAGTTTTTCTCGTGGATCAACCGTAAGCCCCACCCAATGGTTTAGGACTGCACCGATGCATAATTGTTTTCCACGTGCCTGGTGGCCTACGGACTGCCTGGGACTGTCCAAACAATTTTTTTCAAGCAGCTGGCAGAAAGCAGTGCGGCGTGCGTGGCATGCAGACACATTAGGTCAGACTGGGCTATTTTAGACGTGCTCTTGTTCTGTCATCGCTTTTCTGTCCACTTCTCGCGCATTTGGAAATTTCGAATTGTGTGTGCACTCAGGTCTTCTCATGGGCGTTAAAGCGTACACGTGTATCGGAGTACACAGGTATACTCCTGAAAGTTGGGTAAACACGTGCCATGGTCGCCAGAAGGAGCAGTGGTGGAACGCCCACGCACGTCTTCGATGCCCGCGCACTCGAGTATTTCACTTACTGTAAGTTATGTCGCAATGGAAAAAGGTATAATTCACTGCCTAACTACTGTTCAGATTGGGTTTAGGTCGGCCTTGTAGCTGCTGTAGCAGCAATCTATGAAGCAGATGGCGTAGCGGGGGTGACCAGCATCAAGCGTACAGGCATGGCCCGATGCCACTCGGGACTTTTAGATCACGTGATGATAGTGGCGTGTCTTGTATATCTATACGTATGAGCCGAAGAGTCCACGGGCTGCCAGCGACTCGTACAGGTCTAGGTAAATTGAAGAAGCTCGGCATCGCAAAGAATAGAGGAGGCGATAATGGAGCTCTGTATCTGCAGTTCACCGGAACTCGCGTAAGTGGATTCTGCTTTTTTTGAGAGCCTTGTCTGGCAAGCTACTTATGCTCGTACCTCGCTCGCCGATCGCCACCGTGTACACCACTGTTTCCCGTGTACACTTCTCCGGTCGCCTCTGACGGCGTCCTTTCCGGTAATTCCAACAATGCTTACGAGATGGCATGCCGCCACCCAAGGCATCGGTTTTCCACTCGAGCGAGTTCACTCTTGCTCATCTGAACGTGCGGTCCCTCAGCGCAAACGTTCATCACATCAAACATGATCCGGGCCTCACCACAGCCGACATGTTCTTCTCAAGTTTATTCATTGCTGAGTACATGAGTACAAAAAAAATGAGCTCACATAATATATACAGCGTCAGGAGGTCCCAAAGTAAGAAAACTGTCAGGGGGACCTCCTATCGTTAATGAGGTACATAAAAGGTAAGTAACAGAAGCAAAAGCTACAAGTGCGAACAAAAATAAAAAGTGCATTCAACACAGAACAATAAATAGTCAAATCGAAAAAGTTAATTTACCAGAACAACAATATACAAAACTACAACAATACGTAAAAGCAGGAATTGAAAACGTAGAGGTAATAATGAAAATGTTTTATTACAAATGAACAAGGGGCTCAATTAACAGTACGCTTTTCCTGTTATGTTTAAAAGACTGCAATGAATGAGACGACTTAACATGAAGAGGGATATTATTCCAAAGATGAACACAAAAGAAGCGTGCTGTGTATCTGCCTTAGTTTGATCTGATTTTAGGTAAAAGGAAGTTATTACGCTCTGAAAACCTGGTATTATTGTTGTTGACGAAGATATGAAAAGGAATATTTTCACGCAGACATGGGACGCTAGAAGCATGCTAATCAATGGCTCCGTTCCAATCGTCTGAATCAAAGAAGCGGGGTGTCATGCAGGTGGTGTCGGGGTCTGCGTAGAGCTACCTCATGCGGCTGAAGGTCTTGACTTGCCAATAACTAGCCAGACCCATAACGAGGATCAAGCTGCTGTGAAACTGTCAATCGGGATAGCAGTCACGGCCATGTACTTGGCATAGAACTTGTCAAGGCGAGACGTTACCGAATACACCCAGGAGGCAATGCATCGATACAGGACCGAGTTCAAACACGGTCCCTTTGTACTCCTCGGAGATATGAACGTTCAAATCATGCAAAGCGATTGGCTAGTCTAACACATGATGTCCCGTTACGCTCTCCGATGCGTATCGCAAGGCTGAAAACGTCCCACCACCATCAGGGGTACCTGCATCAATGTTGCCCCCCTCTTGAAATATGCCTGGGCTGTCTACAACCCTGCCAAAAATTGTCGATAAACTGTAAAAGATACAAAGCCGAGCTGCTAGGTGTGTCTTGAGACGGTATGGGCGGAACGAAAGTTGCACGAAAATGAAATGCGAGTTAAACTGGAAATGCTTCCTTCTCGAAGTAAAAAGGTGAGATTCAAGTTTCTATTCGTTCTTACAATGCCATATTGGCATTCGGCAGGGGTGTTTACACACAAAGTTCAATGTGGTTACTAACATTTCTGTGATAGTGATGGTTTAAAAATTCGGATGTGCACAGATTAAATTATAAAATTTCATAAAAAAACTTGAACTAGAAGAGAGATCTATCTGAAACAACCACATCACGTTTATAAGCGTAATGGTCATCTTTTTAAAATAGTAGAGTACCGTACCAGAAACTACTTGCTTGCATACTTTTTTTTTGCCAGAACCTGGTTCAGTAGAACCGGCTGAGCAAAGAGCAATTCTGCTGTTCTAACGTAAACTAGTTTGATTACCACCTGTTACCGCCTGCTATATCGCTTTATCAATAGGACGCAACCCCTAAATGAATTGTAAAAAAAGCTTTTCATTGCTTCCTGTTATTGATGATGCTTAGCACCATACGTTAGTGATCATAAAGTAACAAACATTACAGTAAAACAAGTGCCCCAGCTCGTGGAGGAACGCCCTTCTACTACTTTATGATGATGAGTAGTGGGATTCTATGGTGCAAGGGCCATGCGTGGCAAAAGCCACCCATGTCCCTTGGTCCCTATAAAATGTACATAGTGTATGCATCATAAAGCAATCATCTTTAAAGAGAAGCGAGCCCGTGAGCGCAACGAAAAACGCCCTTCTTGTAATTTGCGAAAGAACATCACTTGTGTATATAAAATGCATGTAGTTGCTCAAAACACTTAGAATAACTATTGTGTATGCAATGTGTATGTAACAATGTTGTCACGTCTGTATATGATGCTAAGAGATGTATACGCAGGATGCCTGGGTTACCCGATCGTGTCTGAGCAAGCTCCGCTAACATTATTCATATTGGGGTTATGACGGTAATTTCTTAAATACCTTACAGGCCTCAGTTGAAGCATAGTATAATGATGGGGGGGGGGAGAACAAAAAGGTAATTCACTGACGCTTTCAAAATAAAACATGTGTGGACAGCATTCGTGTACAAAAAACTAAAAGCAGCTGAATGATTCATTAATGGCAGTATTGGTTGCAAAAAAATCACAATAATAGCCAAGATTAAACATATGATAAGGAAATAATCACAGGAGGTGTTTTCTATACGATAATGCTGTCAAGTAAACCTAAAACTGAGACCTTATACAATGCAAAAACTCACAGATAGAAAAGTGGGACAATCAAAAGTGGAATACTACGAGACTATAAAAACATTTCAAAACATTGCAGAAAAAACATTGCAGAAAAACATTGCAGAAAAAACATTGCAAAAACACAAACTTATGAGCCACTTTTTTGTCAAGCGATGGCTACGGGCTGCTTAAACACGCTTGAATGCATATGCACTTATTGATGCTGTGATATATACGTGCTTATTAAGCAATACTGGTGACGTCAAGCTGCCGTGACGTGGCTATGCGAACTATAGCGTGCTTATGCATCGGATATGCGTATTTGATGCGTGGTTAAAGGTAACGCCTCGGGGGCTATACGTGACATAGGCAGGCCCCGAAAACTCATCGCTAGTTTCGGTTTCAAAGAGCATGCACTCTCGTAGCAGTTGCCGGGCATCTTAACATCCCGTTTAAACAATAAGGATGGTGAGAATTTTCGCATTTATTAGCTTTCACAAATGTTTTGAAAATAAATTGAAAAAACAAATTCCCCTGTAAAAAACTTTTCTTCTGTTCATATGTCTTGTCTCAATCCTGATTTTGTCCCCGCCGCGGTGGTCTAGTGGCTAAGGTACTCGGCTGCTGACCCGCACGTCGCGGGTTCGAATCCCGGCTGCGGCTGCATTTCCGATGGAGGCGGAAATATTGTAGGCCCGTGTACTCAGATTTGGGTGAACGTTAAAGAACCCCAGGTGGTCGAAATTTCCGGAGCCCTCCACTACAGCGTCTCTCATAATCATATGGTGGTTTTGGGACGTTAAACCCCACATATTAATCAATGAATTTTGATTTTGTGAATTTTAAATCAGGCAAAACGCGGGGAGTGATTGACTTGAGTTCGTAGCATTTGCCTCAGCTCCTTCTCGCCACTCGCTCGACGATATGAAAAGTTGCATCGCGCTCAGTTATCGCGTTCGGTTGGCGTGCTAGCTATGGAAAAGAGAGACGGCAAGTTGTGGCGGGTATAGAACGGAAGCTGCAGCGAGCTACGCCGAACAAGTGAGTGATGCATTCGTCAAAGATGGCTAAATTGGGCAACACGTATTTTTCACGGCTCTGTGGTGAGCTAACCCAGGGATTCTAAGTTGCCCGAAGGTTTTTCAGCGTTTCCATAAGGCAACAGGTGGGCACAATAATTCGGAGCCATTATTTGAGCAGGTACGGACATAGCATGAGCATTTGAGTCAACTCAGTTTTTTGCATGCCTGACTGGACCGAGTGAAGTGCATTGTCGCTAGAATAATTGGCGAAAATGGCATCCAAGCTCCTGTCGGCAAAATCCGTTTATTTAGGGGTTTGAATTTGTGTTTGCTCGGTTTGAAAGTCTTAGCTTTTTTTTTACATTTGGCGTGAAGGTCAAAAGACATCAAATAATTATAAACTGCTTCGTGTTCGTGAAATTATTGTAGCCATGGTTTGAAAATTTATCACTCAAGCGCACGTGATAAACTCAATCCTTGTAAGAATTGTCACAGAGAATGTCGCTGGAGGAAATATTTTGACAAGCGAACTTTTCTACGTCAAGGCAACGCTTTTGCTCTGACAAAGACAAATCATTTGCCGAAACACTGTTTTCAGCGACGTTCTTTTTTGAAAAACTTCTGATAACTTCAAACCACTCCGTGTCTCTGAACTTCGATCTCGTTTCGAACTCAAGTTCTGTAAAAAAAATACAAAACAATGCACACTGTCGTAACAAACGTGATATAGTCAAATACGACGTGCACTGGTCGTTATTGTTGGTAATTTCAGCATAAGGTCACATATTCTGGATTCAATGTTTGCTCACTATGTCCACAAGGCAGTTCTAAGTTAAAACTGCTTTATAGATTGACACTTTCACACTATGTGAACGTCTCTGTTTTTAAATGCGAATCATTTCTTAGCGAACTTCGGTGAGTTTGAGCGTATACCTATCTATCTATTTAGCCGCTTAGGTTTGGGTGCTCTCATGCTCACCCCCTTAGCTTGTCGTGAACAAAAATTTGTATGGGAAGGTAAAATGGTTAGACCGATACGACGGGCTGGTCATGAAATGAATAATGTCACGATCCCGTCCCGTACGTCGTCAAGCACTTCCCGCCAGACTGTGAAACATACCAATGAGTGAGTACGTGCCACAGGTGATAAATACTTAGTAATATATTTAGTACTGATACTTAGTACCCAGCAACGACGAGAACACACATGGAAAATTTTAACATGCGAGCGTTGTGAAATACCCAACATTGGTAGCGTCAACCGGACGAATGGAAAGAATAAAGGTCAGAGTCCCAGCTGGAATCAAACTCAAGCAATCTGGGTGGAAATGAATCATTTTACTACAGAGCTATGCCAGGTCACTGAACTACTTTACAAATAGACGCTAATCTTCGTAGAACGTTAGTGGTGGCTGTGGTGCCCACCCAATTTTATAAATATTAGATATCTGCTCTTTCGATACAGCCGTCACGTCGGGTTAATGTCAATCATGGTTAGTTGCCATGCGCTGAAGTTGAATTATGTAGCTGTGTCCAGGGCCAGCATCCTCGCGAACATTAGCGTTTCATATCAGCTTCCAGTGTGGCTTATACGCATGTTCCAGTTGGCATCGTTGTGCAAGTGCAAACAACTGGTTATATAAACATCTGCCATTCTTCAATATATGTCTGTGCGTGCTACCTTTGTACATATATTTAGCGTCCTTTCATGACGCGTCGCTCAATAAAATAATTGCAACACGGTCGCTTTTCTTCCGCATGCTTCGCATAACGTCGATTTCCGGGTACGTGGGATCTGGCAATTTTTATACGAAGTGTTCAATAAAAAGTCTTTATTTAAAAAGATTTTATTTCAGCAGATGGAGTTTCATCTTACTGAGACATCAGTCAGCTTAATTCTCTTGCCACATCAAAACATAGGAACAAAGAAATCAACACATATCCATGGCCTGAATAATGATGAGTATGGTGAAGCGACTGTCAGTCCGCCCTTGTGACCGTTCGTGCGTCCATCGGTGCGTCCGTCCATGTGTGCTTCGGTGCGTCCGTGCTTCCGTCTGTGCATCCGTCCCAGTGTTCATCCGTACAACCGTCTTTGCGTCCGTCCAGTCATCCGCGCGTCCGTCCGTGCATCCACTTGTGTGTCTGTCCATATTCGAATCTGTCTGTTCATCCGTCCATCCATCCGCGCTCCCGTCCATCGGTTCGTCTGCTTGTCAGTCTCTCCGTCCATCTGTCCATCCATCCATCTAGAGAACACTCCATGTAGCGCCATCTCGCATCTTTATATTGTCACAACATCAAAACAGAGGTCTTCCCGCAGAGATTGAGACACCAGAAGCAGTTTGGTCTTTTTTATTAGAATGCTCAAAAGAGTTCTTCTTTTTCATCCACTTCATTGTACTTCATGTCACATGCACAACAGCCATTGTCTTTCTTTTTGATAAGCACGTGACATTTGCCTCCCTCCCAAAGAGGCATTGTGCCAATGCGCAACTTCGGTGCTCTACCAGGCGTACAAGGTGGTCGCGTCAGCACGGTAACCAGGAGCTAATTAACTCGATAAATACGATTTCATACGCAAGACCTGCACGACTTCGGGTGAATGCTTTCGGCGCTCAGAACTACAGTCAGTGTCGGGAATAACTTCGTAGTTCACGTCGTTGAAGCGTCGCGTGACGCTGTATGAGCCAAAGTACCATTTCAGCAGTTTTTCAGACAGTCCACGTCGACATATCGGAATCCACACCCAGACCTTGTCGCCTGGTGTGTAGCTAATGAACTTGTGTAGGGTGTCGTACCGTTGTGCAACTTGATGCTGTTGATGACAGATGCGCACACGCGCGAGCTGTCTGGCTTCCTCGGCGCGCTGAGTGAATCCTTCAGCGTCTACATGAATGTCGTCACACTCATGTGACAACATGGCATCCAACGTTGTCGTGACTTCGCGACAATAGATCAGACTGAACGGCGTCATTTCAGTAGTTTCTTGTCGAGCGGTATCATAGGCAAAGGTCACGTATGGCAATATCTAATCACAGTTTTTATGTTCCGTGTCAGCGTAGATGCTGGTAATGTCTGTGAGGGTCCTATTGAAGCGCTCCGTCAGTCTTTTGTCTGCGGATGGTATGCAGTTGTTCTCCGGATAGCTGTACCGCTGAGTCTGAGAACCGACTCCAAAAGCTCTGCGGTGAAGGTAGTTCTTCTGTCTGTGATCACTGCTCTCGGAGCGTCATGCCGAAGGACGATGTTTTTGATGAAGAACTGAGCGGCTTCTGCTGCTGGGTCGCGCTGCATAGCTTTAGTCTCCGCATAACGGGACAAGTATTCTGTGGCCACAATATTCTATCTGTTCCCTGTTGTGGAAGTTGGAAAGGGACCCAGGAAATTCATTCCAATCTGGGTGAAAGGCTTCACCGGTTCTTTGACTGCATGTAAAAGACCGGCTGGCTTGCTGGGAGGCGCTTTGCTGCTTTGGCAGTTGGCGCAAGTTTGCACGCAATGGTTAACAGCAGCAGGTAACTTTGGCCAGTAGTACTTGCATCGTAGTCAGCACAATGTTCGGGTGTAGCCTAGATGACAAGAAGTTGCTTCATCATGGCACACTTCCATAATTTCTTTTCGAAGAGAGGCAGGCACGACGAGCAAGTGCGGGTTGCTGTTTGGTGAGAAGTTTTTTTTAGAGAACATCGTTTCGCAAGCAAAAAAAAATGGCAGTCTTCTGGCAAATAACCGCGGCAGGTCTTCACGTCGTCCTTCTAAATATTCAATGAGTAGCAACAGCTCGGGGTCACTGCACTGCTCTCGTGCAATAGTGGCCGTGTTGACAACTCCCAAGAATGCCGCGTCGATGTGTTCGTCAGCACGAGCGACCGTCTCCACTGGCGACCGTGAGAGACAGTCGCCGTCGGTGTGCCGCTTCACAGATTTATTGATGATCGTCATGTAGAACTCTTGAAGCCTTTGGCTCCAGCGTGCCAAACGGCCAAATATATTTTTAAGGTTGGTGAGCCAGAAGAAAGAGTGATGGTCGCTAACAACCTTGAAGGAGTGGCCGTACAATTATGGACGATATTTGATGACCGCCCACACGATGGCAAGACCCTCCTTCTCGGTAGTCGAGTAGCTCTGCTCAGTGCGAGAGAGTTCTGCTGGCGTAGGCTATTACTCATTCACAGCCGTCTTGCCACTGCACAAGAATGGCACCAAGTCTTACATTGCTGGCGTCAATGTGAAGTGTTGTAGGGGCTTCCTGGTCGAAGTGTGCAAGGACTGGAGGTGTTTGCAGGCGTTGTCGTAGTTCGTTGAATGCCATTTGCTCTTGTTCACCACAAAAAAGACGTCCTTAAGCGTGATTCGTGTCAGTGGTGCCGAAATAAACGAATAGTCCTCGATAAATCGCCGGTAATAGGCGCATAATCTTAAGAAGCGTCTCACGGCCTTTTGTCGCGTGGTGCAGGAAATGGCGCTACGGCGACTATTTTGGCCGGGTCAGGTAGAACACCCTCATGACTGACGACTTGGTCTAGAAAGCTGAGTTCTTTGAAACCAAAATGACATTTATCCAGTTTTAAAGTAAGACCGGCCGAACGTACGGCTTGAAGTATGGTGAATAAACGGCTGAGATGTTCATCGAATGTTGCTGAAAATACAATAACATCGCGCAGATGGACCAAGCATGTTTGCCACTTTAGGCCTGATAGTACCGTGTCCATGAGACGATGAAAAGTGGCTGCCGCCAAACACAACCCAAAAGGAAGCAGCTTAAACTCGTACAGGCCATCGGGCGTCACAAAGGCCGTTTTTTCACGATCTCTCTCGTCGACTTCTATCTGCAAATAGCCGCTTAGGAGGTCCATTGAAGAGAAATAGCGCGCATTACGCAGCCGATCGAGTGAATCGTCTATGCGGGGCAGTGTATAGACGTCTTTCTTCGTGACTCGGTTCAATTTGCGATAATCAATACAGAAGCGCAAGCTGCCGTCTTTTTTCTTGACCAAAACCACGGGGACAACCAAGGACTGTTCCAATGTTGTATGACGTCATCAGCGAACATCTTGTGTCCTTGCTTCTAAATCTTCTCGCGCTCTTTTGGAGCCACACGGTAGGGGTTCTGCCAAATCCCTTGCGTGTTGTCTTGAGTAATCATTCGGTGCTCAGTCAATGGTGTTTGCTGCACTTTTGACGTATGCGAAAAGCAGGCTTCGAAACGGTGAATCAGTTCAAGCAGGCGCTTCCTATCAGAGGGTGGCAGCGTGGAGCAGATGTCCACAGACAAAGTTTTAGAGGCAGGAGCTGTCCCGTCATCTGGTTGCAAAGCAAAACAATCCCCGGTTTGGTCCACATCGTAGTAGGCAATCACGGTGCCCTTCTAAATTTAACGGTGTTAATTGTTGAAGTTTGTGACTAGCACTTCTGCCTGTCCATCAGTAGGCACCAGGACGCCTCTCGCGATAAAAATGCCTTGAGTAGGCAAAAGCTCATCTATGTGCTCCGCTATCACATTCCTATCGCAATGACACCCACAGGACCCCTACACTAGGCAGCAGGATCTCAGTGGGCGCGTCACATCGTTGGCTATTCGCAAACGGCAGTGTGGTTCGTCACTGCTTTTTCGAAATATGGAAGTGCGCAAAACGTCACCAAACATTGTGGTGGGTCAACAACAGCACCTTGATCTTAAAGAAAATTCTTGCCAAAATGAGCTCCTTGCAGAAGTCTGGCAACACGACAAAAGTAGCGAGGAAAATGGCATTCCCTATGCGAAGTCGAGCTGAGCATTCACCCGTGGGAGTCATCAGCAGACCACAAGCACTCTTTATGTGACGCCCAACCCATGGTGTCTTGACTTCATTAAGGCAACCGGCGAGCTCTTGTCACTTGATCGAGAAGTCGGCGCCAGTCTCAACCATTGCTGTGACGTGATGCCAGTCTATGAAAATGTCAAGATTGGTACGTCCATTTTCATCGGCATTAGTATTCGTCATCATATTCGTCATCGTGGTCATCGCCATATTTTCTTGCTTTAGTAAGGAGAGCTTTTCGTAGTCTCGACGATTGGCAACCTTGCGCCCGGAGGTCGCAACAGTTAGTTTCCTCGGCGCGGGCTAGGCGAATGGCCTCTGTTGACGTCTGCGTAGCTCTGATGGTTCAGGGAAGTATGACGCACAGGTGATGGAGATCGCCAGTGATGCGGTAAAGTTGCTTGGCCAGTCGACTGTTGATCGGCGTCGTGGGCGCAACGGGCTTCAAAGTGGAAAGAAGTGGGACGAGAAAATTTGCCGAATCCGAAAATGCCATGACGGCAATAGTGGGAAATGCAACCTGGCTCCCCGCAGCAGTATCAAGTTGGTTGACTGTCGGCCGTGCTCCATAAGTCAGTTCAGTGACCTGGTGGTGGTTTTACAGAATCCCGGTGCCACGAAGGCACAGAAGCGAGTTCTGGCTGGAATGGCGTCGCCTCAATTGATGATGGAGGATGGTGGACGCCTTCAGCATAGCTGGCTGGATGTGGCTCCGGACTTGGCGTGGATGGTGTAAATGCTTGCCTCAACTCCTCGTTGACTATTTCGGTAAAAGGTGCAATAGATTATAAGGTAGGAGAAAGACAGAGGGCCCGAAGTAACTCACGCAGTATTTCCGTGAGCATTTGTCGCAGGAAACTTTCGCAGATGGCTGTTGTTGAAGCTACAGCACTTACTGCTGTGTGGTTCGGCAGGTGGTTAAAGTGTCGGAAACGTTGTTGCAGTGCGTACTCGATGACAGTCGCCTATCTTATGAATTCATGTACTTTTGTGGGAGGACTACGTACGAGACCCACGAATACGGGCTCCTTAACGCCCCGCATGAGGTGACGCACCTTCTTCACCTCGGCCATGTCAAGGTCAGCTCGTCGAAACAGACAGAGCATACCTTATGCATACAAGGCGGTTGCTTTGTTGGGTTTTCGCATCTGGGCCTCAATCAGTTGCTCTGTATGATCTCGTGAGTCCGAGCTCAATAGTGTTTCTGGAGCTTTCGACTGAAATCTTCCCAACAATAAAAAGTAGCCTCGCGGTTCTCGTACCACGTGCAAGCGCTATAGTCCAGTTCAAATTATTCACGGCCATGTTTTGTTGTTCGCTCTAGTGATTGGATACAACAACCTTTCAAAAAATTTGTGACGGTCCTCGACATCTTTATACTTTTCGCCAAAGAAAGTTTCAGGAACACGAAGATTTTCAAGAGTCACCTGTGAAGGAAGAGCTGTCTGCAATGGAAGAAGAACCGTGGGTGTGGTAGGAGCTGCACCATGCCTGTGAAAGGTGTAACAGGTGCAGACTCCGGACTTAGGCCTAGTAGGCGCTGACTGAAGCGGTGTGCCACAGTCGCGACGAGGGGCCGATCTCTAGACTTGGTGAAGGGGTTTGAACAAGGCTCTCCCGCATCAGGTTGTAGGCTCCAGCACCTCCACCAGTGTCACGACGTCAAAACAGAAAGCTTGTCACAGAGATCAAGATACCACAAGCAGGTAGTTCTGTTTATTAGAGCGAGCAAGTGAGTTCTTCTTCCTCATCCTTTTTATAGTCTGTTATAGCACATGCATAACTATCATAGTCTTTTTCGTCGCAAGCACGTGACAATGTCATCTATTGATCAGTTAGAATTACCGCCATCCAGCAGATATTCCAAAGACAAAACGACAGATGGCTGCCTATTTTACTACTACTACTACTACTACTACTACTACTACTACTACTACTACTGCTACTTACATCGTGGACGCACAACCCACGCCCTTAGAAGTTTTGCTCTAAAAATTTCAAAAAATGACGAACAAAATTCTACGAATCATCGCGTTGTCTTGTCGGCCAGTAAACTGAAAGAAGGCATGAGTGCATTCCGATTGCATGCGAATAGGATAAGAAGGACGTGCTTTGCAACCCTCCTTCTCTATTTTTTGGTTCTTTCCTTTAATTTGGTGACCTCACCAGTGACGTCTTGAGCGAAGTTTTTGTTTGTGATTTATTTCTAGAAAGATGCCCGGTAACCGCCAGAGGTAAAAGCAGTCTGCCGCTGCGTATCGGGATACAAGAGCGATTACATTGGAAGTATAGAGAGTTCAATCATGACGCCACTACAGCTGTGGCACGGCTACTTGTAGTAACTGCGTGTTCCTCCGTCTAAGGGCAAGCCTTGGCATTGATAGGGGCTGTTCCTCGGCCACAGTACAAGAATGCCGCGGAGCGAATGCTTCGCGGGGAGGGACCAATTATGGTCCCTCCCATAATTGGGAGGGACCATAATTATGTTATGGCGGGGAGGGACCAATTATGTTCTCGTTTGCGGCATGCCGATAAATGACTCGTTGGACTGAGGACTGTGGCGGGCTGCTGGCGAATTCTGCAAAGCACATCCGGCACGTGGGTCATGGTTTCCATATATGAGAAAACCTGTTTATCACACCATGTCAACCACGCGACACGCATGGAGCCGCGCAACGAAAGAAGGGGTGATAAGAGAGGCGATCAACGTCGCAGTGAGGGATGTTGCGGCGACCATAAATGAGTGCCGCTACTTTCCTACTTCACGGGGTTATCCCATACCAAGAGGGGGGTGGACCCAGGTAGTTCCATCTGTCGGGCTTCTTGGAAAGCAGAACATTAGTGGCATGGCCTCCGGGATAGCGGGAGCGCGGCCCGTTTCCCTCTGGCCGTCCCAATCGCTTGGAAAGAGCAAGTTTCCAGAGCCGGAAGTGGCCCGCTTTTTTCTCCGCAACGCGGCGCTGCTTCGTGTGTTCGAAAAAGCTACCGCGCTCTTGGTAAAGCTAGCACGTGGCGAGAAAAAAATTGGTTTGCTCTTTTTATATCTTTGCGCTCATTAGGAAATTTCGGGTCAAGGCGTAGGGGAGGAAAAGTTAATGCTTTGGCGTATATATTCTCAAATGGGCTTTGCTTTGCTGTAGATTTGTGCCACCCGTATTTGAGCACTTAGAAAAGGCGATGCCTCTGCAAAAGAAGAGCATTTACTGAAAACTTACTGTATTTCGAAGTTTACAGGCTCTATAGTATGGAGGGCACTGGAGAAGAAAAAAAATTGACAACCCGATTAAGAAGTGAAGCCAGAAGAGTGCCGCGTTCTACACTCATGTCTTACACTAGAACAAAGGGCTTGCTTTTTCTTTCTTTTCATAAAACTAGGCCTGCTTTTTTATTGTAACGTCGTTTCGAAAACTCCACCGTCGAGTCCCAGAAGCAGGGTGCAGGGAGAAAGGTGCAGGTGGTCGCCATGTGTCTAGATTATGCCTAGACTAAATTTCGCTGGTTCTGCTACGACGACGGGCTGGTTACAGGCACGTTTCGGTCACTTATGGATACGTTGGGCAATATAAGAACGATTATTGAAATCTGTTGCTTATTCAACAAGAACGCCACACGCGTTCTGAGTTTGATGCACCTGGTAAGAAACACTGTGGTATTGCATTGCTATGACATTCCGCACTTTTTCTTTGTTTTGTAGCCTATCCCAGTGAATACTTAGTTTTCATTACAAAGAAGTCGTTATGCTACATATGTGACGCTTAGATTTGGATGTAGTCAAGATTACAGTAGGCGAACACTGCACTGATATTGCCATTGCGCTGCCGAAAATTGGGAGACCCTTATGCTTCGCCTTTAAAAGATGAACTTGATAGTGAAATACGGTTCTAGTGCACCTCTCAACCGTTAAGTGCGCACTTATTATTAAATTTTGTTACATAAACAAGTACGCATACAAACACGCACACAATGTGCTCAGATTTGGGTGCACGTTAAAGAACCCCAGGTGGTCTAAATTTCCGGAGCCCTCCACTACGGCGTCTCTCATAATCATATAGTGGTTTTGGGACGTTAAACCCCACATATCAATCAAACACGCACACAATAGATTGGACCAGCGTGCGCTATGATAGCTTAATGGGCTCGTTTTCGTCTTGACACCTGTCGAACAAAGTGCGTTAAAGGGGCCCTAAAACACTTTTTCAAGTAACCATGGAATGAATTCACTAGAAGAGCTTATCGCCTCACGAATTCAACGCCGCAGAAATTTCAAGAATCTTCCAGTGTGAGTGGAGTTACAAAGGTTTGTCGGATGCTGCGATTGCATTATCTCTTCTCTCGTCCCGGCGAATGCACTAGAAGCTAAACAGGGAGACGTGGCAGGGCAAAGAAACTAGCGCGCCTCGTGACCTTAAGCACTTTTTTTTTCTTCCGCTTTTTTGGTGTGATCGCGCGCACGTGTGGACAATTAGCAGCCTCCCATGGCTATCTCGGTAACTTGATATTTCGGTCACAGACGTGCTGATAATTTACACTTACAACCAATGGGGTCGACGCCGGCGGTGGGTTTTCTGCAACACGAGCTCTTTACCGATATCCTATTAAAACATAATCAAATTCAGATGACAAAAAAAGACAATGGCAACTGAGGCACTTACACTGGGAGTGAATATAGGTCGGCTAAACAAAGCCTTACACAATATTCTGCCAATTTAACTTCATTTTACTTCACACGTACCTTATTTCAATGAAATGATCATCGAACACTGTTATCTAGAGCGTAACTGCGCTTCTGTTGACCACCTCATAAATATCCCTAGGCGGTGTAATGGAAAAATTATGAGTCAGGTTAGGAGAACAATACAATTTAACGACAATAAGTAGTCCAGCTTTACCTCATACAAGTCACCAGAGGAAAAGAGGAATGCTAGAATGTCTCGATATTTCTCAAATCAAGGTATTTAGCATCGAGAAAAAACGGTCGATAGTGAAAAAAAGTAATACTGCCCGTGAAAAATTGATACCTCCTTAGAATTACCTCTCAAGAAAATGAAGCCGTTGCCATGCTTTTCTTCTTAAATTGGACCAAAATAAGTGCAGCAACTGAACAATATACTTTCTTTCAGTTCAGCCAGAAGATCCTGGTAGATTTTTTTGCTCGTAGGCAAAAAAAATATGCACACACTCAGCCGCCGCCAGAACCCTCCCTCAATGTGCCCTCTCGCGGTATGCGGGCGCGCGAGGTGATAGCGCGAAAATGGGAAGTGCCGGACAGAAACGTGCCGCGGGCCCTCCATATCGGAGGCCATGTTATTGGGCAGTGGATAGTCCCGGTGTTCACTCACCTAAAGTATTATTTCATTGTGTCCTCGGCGCAGCGTGGTTATGCGATGTTAAACCCAGGTAGTTGGTAGCTGTGGCTTCGTTGTTGCAAGGGGACACAGGATGGTTTTATTTAGATGCGAAGCATCTTAGAGCGCTACTGATTCGGTGATGTCTGCTCCGCAGCGCATGCACGTTTCCTTATAAAATCTCATTCTTCTCCTACGCTCTCCCTTTTCTCGACACGTAAAGCCGAAGCAGGGGGCGTCTGTTAGGGTACGCTCGCCTCCCTCTCTCTCCTATGATCAAACCTCCTAGCGGCTTTAACACCTTTAGTGTGCTTGCACGTACCCTCCCAATAAGGGTGTTAACGCCATAGGAAAGATTGCCTATTGTGTTTGCACGTGCCCTCCCTTAATCCCTCTCTGGATTTCGTGCCGGTTGGTTGCGCCCCCGCGGTCTCCGACGACAGCACAGCTCTGGCCGACTGGTTCGCCCTACGCCATCTCCTGACGCGGACAAGAGCTCTCGCTGAGTGGGGACCCGTCTTCGGACTCCTGCGACTGTGTCCATCTTGACTATCTTCGCCTTATTTTTGTATGTGGGTCTCTCTGTCCCTGCTTTTATGTACCCCTATACCTATCTCTTTTACTCCTCCCTATCTCTTTTAATCCCTCCTTACCCCCATCCCGCCTTAGCTATTGTTGAAGTGTCGCACTATGATGCAGACGGTTACGGGGCTCACTTTTATCTTCTCTTCCTTCTTTTAAGAATCACACACAAACGTGCCCTGCTCGTCTCCCTCCATTGCTACATGCCCCCCCCCCCTTCGCCTCGCAACGCCGATGCCGGAAGCACCTGTTAGCGAGTTTCCTCGTTTAATAAAACGACTGGTCGCACTGCACAACCGTTCGCTGGCTTTCTAGTATAGGCACGGGATCTTGACCTCCAAGTTAGTGCCGGTAGGAGATTTTTACTGCACACTGTTGCACAGTGAAAATTAGCAGAGTGCCCGTTAACTAAAATCGGACTGCGGGTCTCTGTGTCCACTTGCAGTATTCTGTCTCTGATTGCCTATTAGCAGCGATTGGCATGTCCCAGCAGGAAACACCACTCAATCACTGAGGGTTTTGCGCCTCCCCAAGTTTGTCTCCTGAGCACCACCACGATGAACGCCAGCGTCAACACCGCCACCAGTATAAGCGCTAGCACCTGTTTCTTCGAGTGTACTGATCATTCGCTTTAGCAGGAGCTGGTGTAACCCTTTTTGTCAGAGTGGCGAATGTGTTGGTTCTAGTAATAAGAGCCTAAGTTCTTTTAACATCCCGAAGCTCTTGGCATGCTAAAGCTTATCTTACTTTACTTCACATTACAGCTAATACTATTACTTGCTATGGATTACTTGTGGCACATGTGTCGTGAATGGAAATATATGTGTATTTCCAGTGTGTCTGAATAAATAAACAGTGATGATAGATGTATCGAATGTACGAGTATGATGGTATCTGTCCACTTTATTCTTCATCACTGAGCTTCAGCCCGACTTCATAACAGCTTTAGTTTATCACGTATGTACTGCAGTACTAACGCTTCAACCAGTCGGTTCTTTTGTGGATTAATCTGCTAGGTGATCTTGCGTCACAGAAACACTACGCGAAGTTCTGCAACACTCTTAAAAAATAATTGTGCACCGAAGGCTGGTGTATCGTATTTTCACAACCATCTGTGCCTATAGCACGTTATAATGTTCTTTTTCGTTCATTAACCCGCTTTTTTGCGTTGTGATTATCCATTTGCATTAAACACCTTTTCTGGTTTTTGCTATGTTGCACTGTTGTTGGCTATTTTTTCCATATAAATTATCTTTTGTATTTCACCTTGACCCCTTCACACCTTCACATATCGTAACTTACTTTCTTAGTAACTTACTTTCTTGCAGCTCAAGCTGAAAGGCTTTTGAGTGCTGGGTACCCAGCTATCCTACTGGTATCTATAGCTGAAAAGCTATTAAAACAGATAAAGATAGGCTGCAACTCCGAGGCTCAGCCGGAATCTAACGACCGAAAAAGACCCGTAGTTTTACCCTACGTGCATGACATTTCCAACTGGCTAAAAAAGATAGGGTAGAAATGCAGCGTCAAAGTGGTGTTTTCAGCGCCGGATAAGTTACAGCGGCTTTGCAAAGCAGTCAATCCTCTCAAATCACGTACCACTGGTTGCGCAACTAAGCACAAAACTCGGTTTGTGCCGTGTGTAGCAGGGGTTGTTTACGCGATTCCATTCTCAGTCGGTATGTGGTATTTCGGCCAAACGGGGCGATGCCTTAATGAAAGGCTAAAAGAGCACCATTATAATGTTCGCAAAGCAATCCAGGGCCACATTAGAATTCACTGCCGCGATTGTGGATGTACCCCCATGTTTGATCAATGTGAAGTGGTAAAAAAGCACTCGTCACAATTAACTCGAGATATTATAGAAGCGCATTGTAAAGCAAGAGCTGGTAGCACGTGTATTAGCGCCCCTTCTTTGGTTTTATCTGACATGAAGTGGCCTTTCTTAATCAGGATAACCGCCTATGAATCTGTGATATGTGACGGTGCGATGTTGTGTGTAATCTTGTCATTGCGTTAGGGTGGTTTTGTATGCTTGTGCCGGTCTACATATTCGATGCAGTTTGACAATAAAGCTCAGTTGGAAATTAGCGCTCTGTCCTCTTGTGTCGGTCTGCTCGGCCGTTTCTTCTTCCCCGTAATGCGCTATACGAGTTCAAGGCAGTGTTGCTAGCATACATATTTATAATCGCTGCTACGCATAGCAACATTTGATCTCGTATCTTCAGATACTCGTTATCAGTAGTTTCAATGTTGTAGCATTCAATTGAAAGAGACTTCTCACGCAAAAAGTTTGTGTCAAGATCATTGCATGAAAGAATTGGTGGGGCGGAGAGCGCCAGAAAAAACTGACCGCACCGTTTAGTACCATTGCTCTGCTCCATAATTACTGAGCTCGCGTATGAGTGCGAGTGTCTTAATGTACGTATGAGTACGCATGAGTGTTAACGTCTATACTGAATTTACTGAAGACTCCCACTTATCCTGAAGACTCCCACTTATCTTATCCCACTTATTCTATACTGAAGACTTATTCTTTACTAAAAACTATAGCGAACTGGCCAACTATCACTCTTGCTGAAGACTCCCACTTGTCTAAGCTTTCTTCAACGGGACTTAGTTGCACTAACACTGAATAAACACTTACTCAGCAGTACCCACTGTTATCCAGCCTCATGGTTCTATGTTGATTGTCATATATATGAACAAATGAGCAGAAGGAAGTCACGTGGAACTTCAAACTATTTTTGTGAGGAAATGGGTCGAAGCTGGTAATCGAGAATATTACAAAATTTCAGAATACACATAAAAATTAGTTTTAGTTGCCTCTTTTTGCTTAGTGTATCGACGGTTCACTAATTCATGCGTCACCGCATGAACAAATAATTAAGGCCTGGACTTTCAGACGACTGTACACGCTTGAGTATACCTTCCTATGACTTTGCAGCCTCGGTAATCTGGTGTGCACCCACACGTGCTGGAAAGGAGTGCCCTGTTGATGCCTTGTTTTAGACAATCATTGTTATAACCTGAGCCTCAGCGCGCTCATTAAGACAATGACACGCTTTTTCCTATGGCCGTCCTCTTGCAGGAATGGAATGGAAAAGTGTATTCTCGTGAAGGAATAAAGTATTGCAATTCATAGAGTGTAACTTCATAGACGACAGTGGCTGTGCTTTTTACAAACGGTGTCTTATTTTTTGTTGTACAAGTAAGCCAGCTCTTGGACCTCGCCCTGTTGACGTATCTACAAGGTCTAGCGAGCTAATTGGGATACTGAAAAGCACTTCTACTTCAAATTTCTGATCATAATATTCTTAATATTCTTTGATATAGCACAAATGTGCGGTATCACACTCTTGCTGGAATGGGTTTCAGTGCATTCGTGGCTGTTGGACACTCCATGAATGTGAGAGCGATTGTGAGCCAGGCAACGCAGGTAATCTTCACAGTTACCAGCGTCACGCAGTCTAGTTGCTTGTTCATTTAAGCTCGACAGCAAACGGATGAATCCCTTCACTAACGTGGTGGGGCGGAGGGGGCTCGAAGAAATGTGGTTGTCCAGGAATTATATGTTAAAGTCCTGAAATCCGGTAGTAGGTCTCAGCGAGTCGAGTCATCAGATCACTTACGTATGCTTCCTCTGAGTTTAATTAAAAATAACTTCTTTGTCGAAATTTCGATGAACATTGCTTAGTTTTGCTCCTTTAATAATAAAAGAAAACGTAAAAGAGACCTTGAACTATGATGCAGAGCTCACATGGATTCTAAATATGCTACTTGAATTAGGCATTAACAGCGGTACGCTTTCTTTATTTCCATTTTATTTACATGCTGAGGTTTGAAGGCAGTTGCGGCATGATAGGGAATAACACAAATGTCAATACGACCCAAGTTAGAAAGATAAACTACAGTAACATACAAAATGAACTCATGAAGTGCTACAGATATAACATGACCTGGTGAAACACTCCATACTTCAATACTATGTACAAAAAACCATATTTAAATGTATGGGTTAGGCTACTTAACAGTGATACGTATATCTCATAATGATACCTGGTGGATCTTGGTCTAGGAGGTGAGATGCAGTTGTTTGGTGAAGAAAGCATGGACAGTGTATGAGAGTTAAAAAAAAACTTTGAATATTGAACATGTCTACAAGAGAGACTAATTACCTAGAGAACCATGATGACAGAAATTAGGTGAAAATACCTGTCGTAACGGCCGTATAAAGGGCGTAAAGCTTCCCTTCTAGTATTATTAAAATTTTACGTCAGATCTATATTTGATGAGAGTTTCTTATGTCAAAGCCATAAAGCCATACTCGAGCATGGGGCAGACTAAAGGTTTATAAATGAGGATCCATTAGCTTGGGGGGAGCACGTCTCTTTCCGCCACAGTTATCCTGGCCTTCTGAGCGAACGGTTACACATAAATTCACTACGGTATGATCAAGACAGACACCTATTAAATAAATGGCGTAGACTTTTGTAAGTCACTGCTTTTCTATAGCCGAACTATTGATTAAGTGAAAAAAGCAGGAACATTACGCTTTAAATTATGATGAAATAAATTAACTTTAATTGACCAAGGCTCTCAACATGCCTTCATTAATAAAAGTGAACTGTTAAGAAATGTGTGAATATTAAAGTTTTTAATCGTGGTACAACATGAAATCATCAGAGTTTACGTGGCTTATATTATCAGTATGCATGGACATCACAAAATTTTTAAAAAGCACTCGTTCAACATGGTTATATTACATGGGACAAAATCTAACAGTGGACCGTTTCGCGCCGCGAATCCTGACGCAAATAACCAAAACCAATTGGACCTGTCGTTTGTTGCTCCTCGGACATGTTACCTGTGCGGTAGCTCTTAGAATGTACGGGGTGAATAGCAACATAGATAATTCCAATGTTCGAAGGACGCCTTTTGAAAATCAAACATCAAAGGCAACGCGCCGGGAGGAAACGCGCCGATAGGCAACATATTACGGTGTAACAGCCTCTTCCCCGTTGCTCCCGCAACCAGGTATTGAAAGGCTAAGATTTGTCGTCTGATACCGGTGGAGTGCGCGAAATTTATGCCATAAAGAAGCATTCTAAACAGCCCCGAATTCCATTCGATTGAAAAACACTCCCCCAGACTGACGAGGACCAATGTTAAACTTGGTCATTGTTATGTCATGGACGGTTTTTTGTTGACCCATCAGCGTTAAACTCCAGATTCGCTCTGCTATAGCCGTGTTGGAAAACTTTGCAAAGAATGGCGCATAGGCTCTTGTAAATAGTGCCTGCAATGGCAACCATACTGCACCCTTTTTGTCGATGCCGTCAAGGTGAAGGGGAGGTGGAGGGTATTTACAGAAATATGCAGCTGCAAACAGACTCTGAAGGACGTTTTGGATGAATGCCGGCAAATAAAACAGCCCCGCTTTTTTTTTTCTCCTGGTGACTTGTTACCCACGAGGTCTGATGATTTTGAAATGTGATGTAAAATGTAAATGTTTTCTACGGTGGTGTCCAAGCACCACCATAACGATTCGTTGCTATCTAGGCTGGCTCAGGTAATACGAAAAAAATATCAGCTATACGACGCACTTGTGGACAGACTCAGTGCCGTGCTGTGCTCCGGTCAGAAGCCTTGAAGTGATAACTACTCACGTGGCAAGCGAGCCGAACTTTGTTCAGCCCTTCACCCTGTCCGGCACAACTTGGTGATTAAGTGCGTGAGTTGAATGCCGTAGAGCACTTCACAAACAAATTCTGCTTATTTTGCCTTTCGTTCAACAACATAATGAGTTACCGCAACAGTTCTGTCTATCCTTTATTGAATGGTGTTATTCCTCTATTTATCCCATAAGGAAGTAATTCATAGAATAACACTCCTTACAGCGCTGCTCTCAGTAATGACAGTTTTTATTGCATTGATAACTATAATGCACCAAGTGCACGTAGATGCTTGTTTTGCAGGAGCGACAGAGTGTACACGTTGTAATTACAAACATTTGATTTCAGTTCCTTAACACCACTGAAAAAATATGGGTATTTAACAGTACTAGACGCAGTAATATTACATGTACAGTGGACATCGAGGACGTAAATGAGCTTTATGCAAACATAACAAGATATTCTTTATCCGGTGACATGATGTAAGCATACTTACTTTTCATGACATTTGACTGCATAGGGATGAATGATTAACCAGGTTTTGTGTGTGTTCAACCAGAACTAACGAAACGGCTCAAGCCTTGTACTCTATCAATAAAAATCTTGCAACCAACGCTGATCCTTACAATGAAATGAGAATGCAAAGTCCAGGCAAGTAAAATTGTGCACTTTTTACACTTTTAATAACAAATTGTGACTATTAATTTGTGCTGTGACTGTAATGACGAAAAAGTAATTATGAACGTGGAGGATGCTCGAATTTTGCCTTCAATATGAGACCATGTTATCCTTATCGAGCCATGTGCCCATCGCCTTCTCCATGAACAGCCTGGCTTCAGTTATCGGTGCATGCATCAACGGTAAATCAAAAGAACAGCTGTTTGCGCGCGTAACATTCACCGTTTAAAGGTATTATAAAATGCCGATTGGAAGTACAGTCGCGCCGGGCTCAATACAAATTGCCTTTTGCTTTTGCGAATCAGAACAGGGCCCGTCACTAGGGCGTTAAGCAACACGTGAACCTACGCCGCTGCTCGCTTACTGGTGTTTTCACTCAAGTATGAGTGCTCTCTCGTGGGTGGGCCTTTAAAGCATAGACTCATCGCGCATCTCGCATGTTTTGATGCCTGACGCAATTATGCGTTACTGGCGCACAATATCTGAGGCCGTACAGACATTCTGTGCAATGCACAACAATATTTTAAGGTTTTCACACCAAAGGATCTTTGTTGGATTACAGCAAGTGTCGTTTTAGACACTGTAAACTTAAAATATTACTGCGAAACAAGCATGACTTCGTTTTTTCTACATAGATGTATTCATTAAGCTCTGTCAGGCTTATAAATGTTTCTGAGCCTAACGTGTTCGGCAATGCCTCCAATATAGAAGTCACTGTAGGATTTGCATTGCTCTAGTAATCAGGCCACCTTTTGTGAGGTTATAGTGCATGTTATGACGCCATTACATGATGCTACGCCATGTGGTATCTAGATGAGATGGTAATTACGTCACATATTTTAGTGTACTTGACGTGCAAGTGACGTGTTATCGAAATGTCATGCACTTATGATTTTTATATTCACTTCTGTCGACGCCGAGGAGAATCCCGACGCAAGACGCCGGTCAATTTACGTGCCTGATGGCGCATCTGGTGCTTTCGCGTTTAAAAAATGAAATAAATTTTCTGACCATAGGAAACATTTGAACTAAGTCTCACCCAGCCCGAAAGCGATTACTTTGGCCACTAGGCCATGCACCTGTGTTTCGTCAACCTTAACTGAGCTATAGCATGTATGGCTCCGTTTTATGAACGTTGAAAAAAAAAAAAAACTTGCGAAGCATTACACTTGATATGGACGTTTCATTGAAAAATGTCGGGTCAGTGGACAAAGAGCTACGTGGTAAATAACGTGGATGGTTGATACTACATTGAGGAAAAATACCGCTTCACTGAAAATTTATTAATTTGCCCGCGTTTTCACCAACGTGTGATGGTCTCATCGTCAGCCCAATAAGAGGCCGAAGAAAGCAGCGAAAAAAAAAATAACATGATGCCATGCTGACTCAACTTGAAAAGAGCGATTCTGGTTTGGCTGGCGACGACAAAAGCATATTGTGGCTTTACTAGTGCAAAATCTGAGAAAATGGGTCGCACGGGCACCGAGTGATTACCGTTCTTGGAAGTCTCACTGATTGATACCATACTCGCGATGGCCCAGCGCATCATCAACGCAAGCAGGCTAAGGGGAAGGTACATACGCTGTCTCAGCGAGACGGAGGAGCGTACTATTGCGTGCCGCTGGAGTGAGGCCTATGTTTGCGAAACGTGATAGCAATTTTAAGTTGATTATTGCAGTCGGTTTTTGGCCATTTTTTTTTTCAATATGCTATGTTGGTCTTTGTTCGATTGCTTTAACTACTGCTAGCTTTGAATCCCTGGCTGCCCATGTGGCGCACTTTCTCTGGGTGTCACACTTGCCTTGCGTTTGTGGCCGCTAAGGCACCCATGCACAGTGGTTACAATAGGTAGCTTAACTTCCTGGGTGGGTTATTTGTTAGCAATTGTGCCTGTGCTCACTGAGCTTTGTGGTAAAGCACATCGAGGTCTGCCCGATGTATTTTGTTTTGAATTGTAGTGGCTAATTGTTTATAACTGCTACATCACAATGAAGGAAGCTATATTCGTGACCCATTTCGCATTTATTTTCTTCTTCCTTTACTTCTGTGTTATATCATTCTTACAAAACCCCAGATATTTATGAGTTGCGAAAAATAACAGCGGCACGTTATGTCTTGCTCTAGGTGATATCTTGTGGATGTAGATACTAACCATGGGTTGGTCACTTGGTTTTTCTTTTCATTTTTTCTGCTTTTTCTAGACGTAATACAAAAGATTTTTCAGTAATAGCAGCAACTATTAGGAATATTGTATTTAATTGTCTATTTTTTCTGCAGCCAGACCTATGTCTCCAATCGCCACAGTACTTGTGACTGTTTAGAACATAAGTCGTTGTTTGTTTGCAATCCTTGGTGTGAAACAGAATAATATAAATATACTTCTTTTGCTATCTTTACAGAGAACAACAGACCTTATGAGACGTTACTTTACAAAAGCTGTGACAACACATGTGACTTTTTTGCATTAATTACCACGATGAAGTGAATTTGCGTGAGTAGAGTAGATATTTGCATCGAATTTTCTTACGTGAACATTACTTGCATCATTCATTTTTTAACATTACTTCCAAACGTTGTTACTACCCTGTGTGCCTAAATTACCGAAGAAATCAAGTCTTGCTTAGGTTATTTTTTGGTGAGTGACATATGAGGTAAATTTGTTCGTGCTGCTACCTAATTATCTGTGTTGTCCTAAAAGAGTATTCGGTACGTGTAACTGCTACACAGTACGTGTAATAAAACTCTATGAGTTCATAAATTATATTTATTCTACCTTGTATATCTAAGTCACTGAACACTTGCCACCAAAAAAGTAAAAAAGTGCTACAATAAACCAGGATGTGCCCTCTTTTTTAGAAAATCGTGGCACGCAAAGTAAAAGGTGTCCTCGCACAGGAAGTTCAGCGTTCATTGTGCATTATTTTATCACAACGGCGCATGAATGAGTGCTAGAGCAGCAAATTGCAATGTCATGCAAAGAGCAGGAAGCAACTCGGAATTCGCAGCGCACATTTCAAGCAGAAAGCCCGCACAAAATGACCATGCACAGGACAAGCGTGGAGAAACCACTGTCACAGCTCGACATTTAAGGCGAACTCCGGTGATTTTTCAACCATGTCAAAGTAATGGTGTTTCAATGTTCCTGCGAAACTCTTGTAACAAGCCCAATAGTTTAAATACTCAGGAAAGCCAAAAATAATTTTAATAAGCAAGAAGGTGCAAACCCGAGACCAAAACCAGACCGGGTGCCCTTGCGTATGGCGTATAATTTGGTAAGAACTGGAGGCCGTATACTGGTCCCGCCAGCGCGCAGTATGAAAACTGTGAAAGCAAAGACCAGCAAAGCACCAACCAAACACCACAGAGGAAGGAAGAAAGCTTTCGCATGCTATACCCGTGAAAAAGAAAAGAGCAACGTCGCCTAGCAGCCAGCGAACACTGTAGTGGCCAAAGTATAGCAAAGCCATGGGCTGTGCCACTTCCGTTGCCATGCCAACATGACGTAACACAGACAATGTTGCCATTTATTTTGTTCAAGTGAAGTGCGATATTCAAGGCAATCTTCAAAATTCATTCGCAGATAATAAGGCGCATTTCTTAAGCCTGTAACTTGACAGAAATGACGAAAATGTGCAAAGGAACGTACGCAACAAATTCATTGAGATACATTGACCTAAAAAAATTTGCTGGAGTTGGCCTTTAAAGCAAGGTGATTGAACAGAAAGACGCATGAAATGAATATACAGGTATACACAGGAGAAGTGCGAACAAATGTCGCAATTCTTGCTTCTTGGTGCGTGAGCAACGCGCTCCTTTCGTAAACACGGCCGCAGAAGCGATCGAAGTGAAGTTTCATGCTATCTTTAACTACCGTAACTTCACAGAGAACTAGCAGTGGAAGCACAAGAATTACAAAGTGTCCAAATCCCGAGATAAGCGCACGCGTGAATTAGTACGTTATACATCTATACGCCCTCTGACCATGCCATGTAGGCGCGCGCACATAGCGACGCGCGGGATGGCGCTACACAACGACCTTAAGAGCCCGCCCGCGCCCAACGCGCGTCCATCGTGAAATCTGACTATTGATGACAAAAACGCACAGAAGTTGCTTAGCTGTGGGGGCCGTTAATGGTACATGGTGTGTTTTAATCGTTTGCCGTTAACAAATGCATATAAGTTTGCTCTGTGGCGTAGTAGTCAGCATCGAGCACTGAGAAGCGCGAGGTCGCTGGTTCGGCTTCCCGTTGCCGACCTTTCCCTTCTCGTCTTTTTTTCTTTGCATTCGGTTAGTGTGCGTCTTACAAAGTCATATCCGTCACGAAAATACGTCAGCAGAGCGATGTTGGACTCAGCCATGAAAAACACTTTCGTGTTAAAAACAGTATTTGTGTGGCGTTATGCACAATGCTAATATCTTTTTTGTCATTGCCATGTTTCACCTTTCACTTTAATACAATAAGTGTGTCACATGTGTTGTCAGAAATAAGCGGATAAAGATTATATTAGTTTTCTTCATACAAGTTTCATAGAGGCTTCTCCAGCCATATGTTTGCAAACCACCAAATAAGAAGGCAACCTATAGGATTCATTAGCAAGAGTAGAAAAACTTCTACCAGGATGAAGGTAGAAAACTTCGATGCAAAATTAAACTCAAGCCATCGTTTAGGTCAATGTGCACTGCATCTTAGGTGCATCTACCTCGATGAATAAAAGGCCGTTGCTGGTGCCCCGAGACAGTTTACGTTTCATGGGAGAAGTATTGGTTTAGTACGAGTATGTTGACTTTTCGTTGCTTGATAACAAACGCAACTGGTCTCAATGAAGCGTAACAAGGCCATATTCTCATCTCCCTGCCTCCACAATGTCAATAATCACTTTTTCACTTCATTGTCACTCTTTCTCAGTGCAAAGTAGCTAGCCAAAGCAAACTTTAGCTCAGGGCAACCTCTCCTCCTGTGAATAAATTCTCTTTCTGTCTATCTCTACTTGTAAAAGCGGAGAACGTAATGGGTGATGTAGTAGGTGTGACGCCGCGTACCACCTCAACTATGGCATTCCTCCCTTCTTAGATCATAGGTTGAACTCTCCGTTGGAAAAAAAATAATAAATGTACCAAACCTCAGCGTTAACATTTCGTGAATAAGGGAGCGTGACCGCACTGTTAAGAACACTAATTCCCCTGTGAAGTACTCCAAGCCACCAAATACGGTTGTATTGAAGAACTTGGAAGAAAATGTCTGCACAATTGGGCGCACACATACGTCGAACATACGCGAATGTAGAGGTCGTGCTGGCCAAAAGCAACGTGCCTCTCGGTATAGGAAGATTCTTACTCGCACGGGACGCAGAACAGCGAACAATGTTTCTATGAGAACAATTGTGTATCAAAGTAATCCAACGTAAATCAGAACAGTATCTCGGTAGTACTGAAAACATACAGTGGACATCTCATCTATTGTCATCGTAAAGGTGATTGGTGAGGCGGTGGTTTTACGCAAGTTAGGAGACGGTGAATTGCGTTTCCAGGAGGGAGCGGAATCGCTCTACGTCAAAGCTTACGACTTCACTAAGTTAGGGTTTTTGTAGAATCCTGTTTACAAGTGACATCAGTGAGGAAAGAGGAAGCTTTGCTACACTTGTTATCTACGTTAGCTGAGCTTTGTTGTGGCTTATGCGGTATTGTGGTCAAAAGCTACATTATGCCATTTGCTTACTGCTGTTGATACAAGGAATGAGCAGGGCTAAACGTATTGTGCGTAAAGACTGGTGTGAGTTGTGAAGAAGCTATGGGTAACAACCCGGTGGCAAATAGTGGCTTCTTGTTTCATCGGCATGATGCCTTTATGAGAGTGGTTCATAAGTAGTAACAAGCAAGACAGAACTTTCTGTATCGGATTTTATTAGAAAGTTACGCTCTGTGCTTGATTGTTGGTGCGATGAACCTTCAACTTTCCCGTGACTAACACGTAGGAATGCTGCTTTAAAATGGTCAGCCGGATTGCATTGGATAAACTTTTATTATTGAATAAACTTTTGTTTGGTTATTCGGAGGTGTCAGATGTAACATTACTAGATCCTTGAAGAGCATTTTGCAACCCAAGGGACAGAGAGTTGCAGATGAGACTTCACTGGTGAACAAGCAGGTGTATCGCCCGCTTCACTCCGCATGACACTACTCAGTGTTTATTTTAGGATATTTTGGCCCTAAAATGTCTTAATCACTCCGAGTATTAAAAAAGTGAGGATACCAATGGGTTCACGTGGCAGAGGCGGAGATTGTTCACGTGGCAGATATTGTTTGCACTTGCAAACAATCTCATATCTGAGCTATTAGTTCGCGTAGGCTACGAAGAAAGAAATAGCCCCACACGCACCATACGTGGCACCACACAAGACGTCAAATCGATGAAGTCTTGTACTTTAAACTGTTTTATATGCGCAAGCTTACCCGGGGAAGAATTTTTGTATCTCGAATATAGGTTGGCCTTTGTGTGTGGGTTTTCTTTTCCATGTTTTTCTTCCAAGGATCGGGCTGATGTTTTTTTCAGAAGGCTGCAAAGCCAAGTGGACTTAATTTTTTATTTTGTGTAAATGATGCGCTACACGTATAAACACCGCCTTGCGCGCATCGTACAGAAGCATCAGAGGGGCTTGTATAATACTTTCAATACTGCAATGAGACCGCGTGCCGCGTGCGAATAATATAATTTATATTATAACCAACCCAGCCACTATATTCACGCTGGAATATTCAAATGATCACGCTGGAGTATTTCATGCCTCAGGTATGAAAGCTTGATGCGCTTCTTCGGCTGAGTTCATTATTAACATATGGTGACAGCACCTGCTGCTATTATACGAGAGCTTATATTGTTCATAAATTACGTTTCATTTTTTTGGGCGCTAGTTAACCTGATTAAAGAGTTTCAACATCAGCACGTTCATTACCACGTTCTTCAAGATTACGATATAAAAAAATAGGAAGAAAAGAATGAACAGAAATGTAGAAATAAACAAAAAAGAAAGAAGAGTGAGCATAACTATGTATATTATAGTATAGGAAGAAGTAGGAAATGAAGAGGTGGCATAGATGCCATGCAATGTCCAGCACCGGCTAAGGGCTCACCAACTCTCCTGTAACCAGCCTTGTGAGAATTGGTTGAAGCTGTACAAGTTTCTTTTTTTAGAGTAATACGAGAGTGTTGAGCACGTCTGTTTCAGTCGGACAAGTGGAGTAGTGATTCCGTTTTCTTTTCATTTCAGTTTCAGAGGCGTGGTTCGAACTGCGAGTTTGGAATTCTTCTTTGGATAAACAACCTCATAAGAATTGCTCCCAATACTTCAAGCAGTTTACTACTAGACAAAGTATTACCTATAATTATACACCAGCATGCCAATGCATACTACGGTACATTCCTCAGTAAGCCTAAGGAATGCAAAGCCTCACATAATTTGGTATAAATATTATTTCGGAAAGCACCGTTACGAGTCTACCTTCATAAACTTTATTTACACTGATATTTGCCCATTTACCTAGGATCAGTCATCGATACCAGGAACTACGCTTTTTTTTCTCGCCCCTGTTGCAATAGACACAGACACAGCGTGGAAGAGGCAGCATTTGTTGGGGCGTTTCTGTTTCTTTTAGGCAGTGAACAAGAATATCGCTAGGTCAACTGTTCTTTTTTAGGGAGAGTAAAACACAAGTGGCGTTTCTTCTAGCAGGCAGGCAAATACTTTTTACGTCACTGATCCTTCATATATATATATATATATATATATATATATATATATATATATATATATATATATATATATATATATATATACAGGGAATGTTCAGTGGGTCTGGTACGTACAAGAAAAGAAGCTGTACACGTACGAGAAAGCAGGCAGTTCCTTTAAGATTTACGTTTCAGCCGTGGCACGGCCTTCGTTAGAGAATGAAAAGCGAACAAGGCATATCCCGCATTTAAGGGCCATTGATATTTAAAAAAAACGTGAAAACTTCAAAATGAAACATCGGTGGCAATTCATTTTGATCAATCACCTCGTGTAAGAAGATAAGTGCGACAACTAAAGCAACTTATGACTAGGAAGCAATCGCATCAGTGAAACATAAACCAGTAAAACGATGATGAGGCCATGAAGGAGACACGAGAGATTAGGGCAACTTGCATGGCAAAACACATATCAATCGCATCTACTTCGGCATGGCAGACATAAAAGCACTGAAAGATGAGCAAAAACATTCTTACAAGTCCCCATGGTCGCTATACAAATATAGAGAGTGCGACATTAATGCAATATGCGGTGGTAAAAAAAAGCGGGGTGCCTCAGGAAAAAAAAAGTGTGTGTGACGGGTGGGAGAGGATAGTGTATGAATATAATAAACTGTGTCACCCACAAAGAAAGGTGACACGTCCGATGCTTTCATTTATGCCAGCGTGAAGACTGTTGAAATTATATATATATATATATATATATATATATATATATATATATATATATATATATATATATATATATCTATATATATATATATATATATATATATATATATATATAAACTTCGTCAACGCGCTCGCACTTTGATATAAATTTGCATACACAGAGGTGACACGACTCATTTCTTAGATACCATGAAGTTTAATGACACGTTAACAGGCTCAGGAACGGCGCCCTTAGCACAATTTTCGCGTCCCAAGCGATTCGTCACACTCCTCGGCAAGCAATAGTTTTGACAGAGCAGCGGTGATGCTATATCGTTTCAGAAAAAAAATATTTTCCGGAAGCAGCAAATGCTTTGACCAGTCTTTAAAGAGTTTGCTCGTTCCCATCGGTAACTTTACCAGCAAGTCACAGCAGAATAAGGGCATGAACATGTAAAGTAATATTATAAGGCCCCTGTTCAGCAATTGCCTGCTCTGCAATACTACAGCACAAGAAGCAAAGGCATCACATAGGAGACCCGCACCGTGAAGAGCCCACAAGGAAAATCATCACAGAGGAAATGTTGGCAAAGTTTCACCATGTTGTAACTGTACCTCGTAAAATTTTCATTCTGCCATAAGAACATATTTTAGTGATTACTGTTGTGACGAAAAACTTCCCATTACTTGGTTTTTCCAGCGCGCAGCAAGAGTGACCCCTATCAAAGCAAGAGTGACCCCTATCCCTTGCCCACCCGGCTGATACGCTATGCAAACATATCACCTCCAGGCTTCTCATTAAACAAATAACCTCTCTGCGTACATCCTTCACAGTGCTATCTTAATTTCTCGCCCATTTTTTCTGCTTTTGCGCGTAATCCAAGCTACTACAAAATAGCATAAGCGCTTTCAGCCCGACCTACAAGCTCAAGTAGCTTCCTACCAAAAACAGACTTGGTTGAGCGAGATAATTCACGTAATTTCATTGCCAAACGTGGTACGTTCGACGACCTACCTGACGGGGTTGCTATATGTGTCTTTCATTGAGGCGTTAGTTTCACAGACCGAAATACCTCCAAACAAGATGAATAAGGTGAGTAAAACCTACAGTCGTTGTGAACCAAGACACAGTTAGTACCCTAAAATAAGAAAAGCAAGCTTCCTCTTTTGCGTAGAAGCTTATCCTGTCCGTACCAGATATATGGGGGTAATAGGGGGCTCCGTTTGTCCTGGACCGAAATTCAAACTGGTGGTGTGAAAGCCGCTAAAATGACAAAAACGCCAATCAATATTTCTGATGCAGCGAATTGTTTGTTTGCTGTATTTTATCTCCGTAGTCACTGTTAAACACGTCATAGCACTCTCAGAGTCGTAGGTGAAAGTGAAGTCCACGCACACGGCCCACAAAAACCAGCGGTATTTTGTCGGTGCATCAGCGCTATTGAGAGCACGATGCAGCGAACAATCATGAAACCTGCATGGTGCGTAAGGTATGTCACACCCAGTGAATGATGGAGTTTGATGGAATTTCTTCTACTCAAACCAGTCTGAAAAAACAGATAAATGCACGCACAGTTCTGAATGGAGTCATAAGTCTCTGTGGTTGCAGATAAGGCACTGTTTGCATTTCTTCTAAGAAACGTGAAGTACAGTACTAGTGCACTTTCATTCATTTTGTACAGACTTGTGGTAACCTTTCCCAGGCTTCATGTTTGCCAGAATAGAACCCAGATTTGTCGATCCTCATTTCTCGATAATATTTTGATATTGAATATTTTCAACACTGTTCGATAGTTGTTGAAACTTGTCGAAGTCAAGCCTCTGCATAAGTATACATAGTAGCAAGCAATTCCTATCCCACTACAGGCCAATATCACTTCTATTACAAGTAAACTCATCTAACATATCGTTCACAATCATATACTGAAATAGCGTGCGTCAAATAACCTGCTCTCGAACATTCAACGTGGTCTTCGTGGTGGTTTCAGCACACTAACAAAACTAGTGGAATTTGCGCATGACCTTTCAAGCAACCTTGACTTTAAAAATTGGGCTGATGCGTTATTTACTGAGTTTTCCAAGGCTTTTGACACCTTTATACACAATTAGCTTCTAAGTAAAATTGACGCTATTTTAAAGAACTCTAGATTACCCACAGGATAGATAGCTTTCTTAAATCTAGATCTCATTATGTGCCATTCAACACTACTTCGTCCTTAACTGTCGATGTAACTTTTGGTGCCCCGCAGGGATCCGCTATAGGGTCTTTATTATTTTTAATATTTTAAAAAGACCTTCCGAACAGTATGAAGACAAAGGACCGTGTTTATACCAACATAGCGTCTTATACGAAGTAATGTCTTCTTCTGGATTCTTCTAGAGATCATACCTTACTTCACAATTCTTTCACCAGCTTTCACACATGGTGCAGTCATTGGCAAATGCACGTTAACTTCAGAAAGCTGCAGTGTGCCAATCAGTATCAGCCACTCCTTCGTTGCCGCATGTGTACACTTCCGAGAACACAATTATTCCCCGACCACAAAAGTACAAGTACGTTGGGGTTACCTTATCAAAGAACTTGCAATAGCCGCAGCATACTGATGACATCACATCAAAAGCACTGATAAAACTAGGTTACCTGTGTCATACGTCAACTAAATCTCCTAAGTGCAGTAAGTTACTGTTGTGTAAAACCCTTATACGCCGTATACTAGAGTTTGCTACATGTTTCTTGAACCCGTATTAGACATGCTATGTTAACCAAATTGAATATACACAAAAGGATGCGTTTCGGTTCATTTGCCACTGCTATGATCGTAACTTGTCACCTTCACCAGGAATCAATTCCGTTAAAACTCCCTCTCATATCCACCAGAGGAGATACCGATTCCTTGAAACGTTTGCTTATATTTCTTCCCTCGCCTGGTCGACTGCCTTCTGGTTATAACATCTCAAATCCTAACACTTTTTTCAGCTACACGTTCCCAAGGCCTCATCTTGAAGCCTTTATTTACTGTCACACACATTCTTAAGCACGGTTATTTTACTAGAGCTATTAAAAGGTACACCAAATTTCCTGGTAAAACTCGCGAACCGTCATTGTCGCAATTTATAGAGGCACTGTTATAATAAATCTTTGTTTTGCTTTGATGCCAACTTGTAATCACAGTACTGTGCTCATGTAAATCCATCCCATTCGTGCAACAGCCCTGTATAAGGCTGCAGTATATGAAAATAAACAAATAAATAGATACATGCATTTGTCTATGTTAGAAGACGAACCTTGAATATTAAACATTTGATCATAACTCACTCCACGCATTTTCTCATATTTTTAGCAACGTTTTGCTGAACATTACCGACTTATTTATTCTTCTATTACTCATGTGATAGCCTGCGCTTCACACCTTGATCATATTGTAATAAAGAACAGTTGACAAAGTAGTCTCAGGAAGACCTCAAGGTGTATGGTATTTTGCTTCAGTCTTCTGTGTTGTCTTTTGCAATTCAATGAGACTTTTCTAAACTGCTTGCAGATTGAGTTTTATAAACACCGGCGTTTATATGTTTGCGGTTAGCCGTTTTAGGTACACTCGTGACGTTCCGACAAGTGTCACTGGATGACAACTTGCGTAGATTCTTCTCTAGTCAAGGACAAGTATCTATGCAGGAGTGCGGATACTTCTCCTTGGAGCTTGCGCACTGCAATGCCGCGATTGAGTTAATGTATAGATGGTGGTTATAATTGTTTGGTTACATGACGTAGATTATTCAGCAGAAGAACGATTATGGTGGATTAGAAATGAGACTTGTCATACACCTACACGTGTGCAACGGGCTCTTCCTGTGACACGTGAAAACAGGCGTATTCAACAAGGAAGTCTTAAGATTGCCTGTGTGGTAATTTTTGGCGAAAATGAATGGGGTGGTATAAGGAACTGTGACAATCAATCAGTAGATACGTTGCCAAGTGCTGATCCTGCAGCCTTTATGATACACATTCGCAATTGTGATAAATAGTGGCTGCCTGAGGCGACAACCAAAATCGTAAATAGAAGTAGATCAGCATGCCTACTTTAGCATTCATAGACTAAGCTTTATAACTGGTTTTCACGGTGCATCAGCCAGTGGAGCATAAGCAAGCATTCTCTGGCAGTCCGGTGAATAAACGAGGCGTCTCCGGTACAGTACATTCTTGAACTCCCGCACGCACTCCTCGCGAGGTCCCATGGCCAGGGAAGAATTTCGCACTCGAAGTTCGTACCAACGAATGGGAGCTAAGAAAAACACAAAAAACAGATGGAGTTACGCAGCAGCTTTCAGTATGTACATCGCAATAATGAGAAACTACGGTATACACATAGCAAATAAAGTGACATTAGCGTTGACTGAAGCAAATATATTGCGATCTATGCGCAGCATGAAATGAAATTTTTTTGGCCTTTTACAAGAATGTCACTTCATAGATGAAATCTCTTTCATGCTACGTGAACTGTGTACAAAGACTGGAATTTTCTATATTCGCAAGCATTATCCTGTAATAGAACCACTTACAGTCGGGCTTCCACATTGAACCGGAACATTAACCAAATATAGATATATAGAGATCATGATAAAAGCCATCAACAGATGACCACTGCATAAATTCTACTTCATTTTCTTGCTTACGTGAATCCTCAGGTTATTTTGCAGAACACGTGTGTGAGCGCTACTAATCTCGTCATTTGCAACTTCGTTCTCGATGTGACTACCGTGACAAAGTGCCGTAAAAAATTAGCGCAGAGCTTGATATGCCAAGCGCCCTCATTACGTATACGCGCACGTGACGTGAGTTTTTTGGCTGGTGAAATGGCTTGCAAACAAGTTTCATGTAACCTACTGATCACGTCGTATTGATTGATTGATATGTGGGGCTTAAGGTACCGAAACCACCATTTGATTATGAGAGACGCCGTAGTGGAGGGTTCCAGAAATTTCGACCACCTGGGGTTTTTTAACGTGCCCCCACGTCATATACCAATCGTACCCTTAACAGTTTCGCCGACATCTGAGTTGTGTGCCGAGCGCAGCTAAAAGCCTTCAACACCTTCCGCGACGTTCGAGGTTTGTGATACTGCATGCGCATCGCATTAAGTCAAAATGAGCCTCCTCCGTCTGGGATCTGCGGATGACCAATCAATACAGGCAATAACTGATTAAGGCTGTCATGCGGACTAAGCCTCCTTGCTTCGGTTGTCTGCGACAGCCGTTTTCGGTCTTCTTCTTCACACTTTTGCAGCGTTTAGCGCTCGGTGCTCCCCATACATTGTTCGAACGAGCCGGGTTGCTTCAAATTGGGACCCAGTTAACGAGAGTTTGGTGACATTAGGCAATGCGTATGCAGCCCTGGACAAGGGTACACGTCAAGCTTTGTTCAGCGTGGGCTCATGGAAAACCGTGCTAATTAGAAATTGTGCAAATAAATATCTGTAATTAAGAAGTGCTAGATCATTAGTAACTATGTTAATTAAAAATGTTTGCTAGAAAAACCGTTGATTGCGGCGACTTCACGACAAGAAAAAAATGGTGGCGCTACATTTGTCGTTCATATTTTTTCCAGAGTGAGCATAGCTTAGAATTGTTTATGAGTACGAGCCGCGAGTGCACATTGAAAGTAAATACTCAGTGGCAGATTTGCTATTATTAAGCAAAAAAGAATACCTACCAATGACTTACATGGGTACCAATCAACGTCGTCATAACCTACTGCGCAGCTGTGGTCGCGAGACATGAAGGAGACCTGCTCAATTTGGTTAAAAGTAGGCCCTGAAATGAAAAAAAAACACTCTATCTAGTTATTGATAATCTTGTGATTCATCGCAGCCTTTATAAGTTTTATTGGGGACATATTAACATCGTACCCAAGAACGCTCTGAAAACTTTTATTTACGTACAATTTAAACTATCAGGGATATATTTGACAAGGTGTGATTTGAACAAGTTTGTACGGTAACTAATTACTTCTTGCGCCAAAAGGTTTTTATACAACGTACGATGCAGCTATAGACAGAGAATAAACGTTCAACTGAGTATGCTTGATCACATGTATGTTTTATATAAACCCTACATAGGCCAAGCCAAAATATACTTATATGCAGTTCTGTAAAAATGACAAAATGTTGTTCAAGTCATTATTTCTGTCCTGCTGTAAGAACTTAACACTTTATCTTATCAAGTCATAATGATGTTGTGTTGCATAGCCATCAAGGAATAAAAGAAAGGCTTCCCTACATTATCAGTACATGCTGCATTTTTGGGCCATAAAATGAACCGTTTTAGGTGCCGAAAACGAAACAAAGTTTTAGGTGATGAAATATGGAGGCACAGCACGTCTTAGGCCTCTAACGTAGTAGATGTGGGCACAATAAAGTTTTACGTCATATGCGAACAATTTCTAGACAAACCCGTGCTTGACCTGTATTTGCTACAAAAAGCAAAACCAAGGCCGTTGTTTATGAACGTACAAACGCACCGAAGCTTGAACATAGCCATGCGATTGCCATTTCACCATTTTACAGCGAATTTTTTATGAAAACGCAACACCAGCCATTTTGGCAGCTTACCTAACTGCTGCCATCGCCACTGCTGTCTGTGGCGGTGGCAGCAGTCAAGTAAGAAAAAAGAGTGATTAATGATAAAGGAGCTTCCTCCAGAGAATAATTCTGGTAAAGTGTGAATACTCCGTACATCCACTCGACCATCATACAAAACGTGCGCTATCAGGGGCAGTGAGGTTTTAGGAAAAGGAACAATGCATCATATTACATAGGGCCGGTGGGTATGAAAAGCCGCAAAACAGAGTGTTTCAGATCCTGTTTAATACCTTCTTGGTTCTTGAGGAGGGAAGATAGTTTCAGGATGATAAACCCCAACAAATATTACTACTACTACTGATGTTATTACTACTATAGCGAAGGTTCGTGGCAGCACCTCCCCCATATTGCGCTGAAATTGGCGGTTGTCAGCGGAAGTAGCAAGCAACCCGTGCCTTGAAACGGTGCCAACTTTATTGTCTAGTATATTCTAGCGCAATTTTTGGGTGCGCCGACGGACACCGGCCACGTCGGTAGCGTGTCGCGTCCAAGCTCGCGTTTTGCCAGCGGAGTGTCGCTTGCCCGCCTCGCCTCGGTGATCTAGTGTAGTCATTCCTTCTACTTATTTTTATACACCACCGGAAGAGTTCCTGCAAGCATGCTGCTAGCATAATTGGTAAAATGACACCACCTCTCAACCCGTTTCTTTATCACAGTTTTCTTGCTACTTCAAAAGACAGGGTAGGACCAACACCGGATACATCGGTAGCGTGTCGCGTCCAAGCTCGCGTTTTTTCCAGCGGAGCATCGCTTGCCCACTTTGCCTCGGTGGTCTAGTTTAGTCATTCCTCCTACTTATTTCTAATACACCACCAGAACGGTTCCTGCAAGCATGCTGCTAGCATAATTGGCAAAATGGTACCGTCTCTCTCAACCCCTTTCTTTATCACAGTTTTGTCATCACACCAACCAAGCACTTGAAATGCCTTACAGATGTTTAGCTGATACCTCGATGCTTTGAAAAAGACAAAGATTGTAATGGTGGGGGCCTGCCAACTTCAGAAACAGTTATGGTTTCAGACGTGATGGGTATCTTGCAAAGGCAACTTGTATTAGCAGCGTCAAAAAAGCTAACAGCGGGCTCTAGAAAGACACTCTTACAGCTTTCCTTGTGACTGTGCTGCGCTTTCGCACAGGTAAGGTGTTTTATATGCGAAGTATCTTTTTGACTAGCCTGTGTGATGTTGTTCTTCTGTGCATCCATATGAACGCACCGCAACGCGCTTCCTTTGCAACGCGCTTCCTTGGAGCGATATCAAGTAGGTCACGCCACAGCTGCGTGTTTACTTTATTCTTTTTGCCGCCTTCCGCGCGCTCGCCGCAGCACCTGCTGCTGTCACCTCCTCTGTTCTCCTGCAACACCTGCTACTTCCGCCACTCGCGAATATTCCAGCGCTCACAGCAACACCCACGTTAGCGCCGTTCAACCCGTGAGGCCACCCGTACTTAACGCTGCTGCTTCGCATCCCTTCCGGATTCTCTTTGAAAAGATGGTAAATTTTTATTGTGTAGCACAGTGTGTCGATGTCCACTATACCAAATCAGTGTAATCCTGAGCTTGTTTCTATTCGGCTTTGCTGAGAAAGCCAGCACAAGGAAGATAGCCACACCGGTAATAAATGAGAAGGCAGAAACGCCTCATATTTTGAACATACTATAAAATTGTTGAAGTTTTACGCCCCCAAAACAACAATATCACAGTGAGACGTGACATACTGGCATACTGGAGATGGCCCTGAAATCTTTGAGGACCTGGGTTTCTTTTGTGTGTACAGAAATGCAAACAAAGCAAAAGCTTATTATTTTGGATTGCACGGGACTGGGAAATATGCTCGCATTAACAGAATACCGAATAATTGAAAGTATCGAGAAAACAAGAAAAGTGCTTTTTATATATTCGCAGTTCCAATTTTTCCACTTACTCCACTTACTTTACATGCGTTCTCCACTTATTTTACATGCGAGCACTTTAGAAGCCGCAATTTTTTTCATGTACTGTCAAGAAGCCGAGAAATCATGAGAATTATCGGAGTTTTCGTATTAAAGAGGCTTGAATCAACAACCTTCTAAATGCGAAGCATTTCTCAGCGAACTTCACCGACTTTGAGCGTATCTATCTATCTATCAATATATCTATCTATCTAGCCGCGTATGACTTTTAGCTCTCCTGGCCGTTTCAATAATCGTATTGATACTGAACTTTGTATGGCATAACATGACTGTATCACGAGTGTAAGTGACAGCCATAACATGAAAATTATGACATATATGTCATGAAATTCATGATTTACATTTCATGGTTTAGCTGCTCTCGCGGTGGTTTTGTTCACATGACATGTTGCGAAACTGGTGTGGTATGACATGACTGCATGGCGAACGCAAACGATAGACGCTAACGGAGAAATCATGACATGCATGTCATGTAAGTGATGAGTTATTACTACACGTTACGCTTATGGGACACTCGTGGTCGTTTCGCTAGCTTCACATATACCAACTTTGGTATTACGGGACGTGAATGCACGGCGAAGGTGTATGAATGTTGCAAACATGATCATCATGAGATTCGTTTGATATTAGAACATGACTGCACGCCATGCCACGCACATTATGCGCTCGCGGCTCTTTCACTAGGTTCAATAACTTATAATAATTTTATATTACGTGACGTCAATGAATGACGAAGGTATATGACTGGTGCAAACATGATAATCATGAGATGCATGTCATGTAAGAACATGACTGCAGGTCACACTCAAGGCACCAATACACTTCGACGGGACCCAGCACACGTGCGCGCCGGCGTTCGTTTCATCACGTCACGACGGCGATTCCACGTCAGGCGCCGATCTGCCTGCCTTGAGGTGCGCGTTGCGCTGCCTTACTTAGACGAATGCGCGTTTGAGCGCAGCCGGCGTCTCTCCGTCATAAAGAGAGGCACACGCAATGCTGTCTGGGTAACGTCATCGGTGCGAAATGCCCCATGACGCATTTCGCGACGGTTGCCACCAGGCCACGCCGACGGACGCTGGTCGCGCCAGTCGCGCTTGGCGTCAGACTTTAGAATGGTGCTCGTGTTTCGCTAGCGCAGCCTCGCTGTGCTCAGCGTGCACTTGCGTCAGCGTTACGTAGGAGTGTATTGGGTCATTCACGATGCGCTCGTTATCATTTTTCTAGCTCCAAATATACCAAATTCAGTATCAGGTGACGTGAATACATGACGAAGGTAAAATGGCACGTTCAACATGATAATCATGGCAAGAAAGTCATGCACGGCATAATCTACTTCCACTTCGTAACGATGTGCTGATTTTATTGTGACATATCAACCTTCCTCATTCGTGCTTCGCATAATATAGATTTCCACTGTGCGTGGGATCTGCCAATTTTTGCTGTACATGGCAGTCCTACGCAGTTCACCTCAAGAAAATGCGGCCACCGTGGCTGTGAATAGTACCAGCGTACGTGGTCTTACCAAGGCAACACCCATCGTGCTCAGCTGTCATGGTGGGTCAGAGTGCCGAAATGCCAGTGCTAGCCGGTAACCTGAATAACCGTCTAGAGACGCACCCAAAAGTGTAATTTCAGTTTAGCTGTGATCATATTGACACTGATTTTAAGAATAGGCACTTATAGGCATTTAGGCAAAAACGCCAAAAGCTAACGTTTATAGCCGCCATCAAAACATTATGAAATTTCTTCATAAGCTTCAAGTTCATTTATGAAAACAGCATGGTAGAAACGAAAGGAAGAAAATAAGAATTAGCATTATATACAACCATAAGTACCACGTACCATCAGGCCAAATGCGCATCCTCTCTTTGTAGACGTTGTCAAGAAGTCCCCAATGATTTTCAACATATCTGCAACAAGAAGGACGGTTTAGTACTCCACTACACAGGTGCCAGTCGAACAGTTTTTACTTACCTTTTTACTTACTTACTTTTTTTCCTTACTTTTTACTCCTTACGTTTTTACTTACTTTTTTCCTCCATAGATGTACAATCTTCTGAATAACACCGCTCTTTCATTCATTGTGACCATTACGTCCACCTTGCATGAAACTCGACTGCTTCCTGTCTCGAAGAATGTCCATATCGGTTCTTTTGTGCGTATCAGCTGAAAAAAATTATGTCAGTGTCATCGTTGTGGTAGCAAGGATGCTGCAAACCAAAAGGCAAATTCCTGCTTTTGTTTCAGTCGAATAATGGAGTTTACGAGGAAGTCTTCACCAGTATCGAGATACAAAAGTATTATGATGGAATCGGAGACACTTTTGAGTATCTGTGTTGCTCTATCAAGATACATTTCTAAAATATGTTGTAGCGTAGGCTACACTGGCGGAGGTTAAGAAGTTTTTGTGTTTTGGGTTTTGGGTTAATGAAGTTTTGGGTTATTAAAAGCCATGCTGCGCATGCCTGAGAAGCAGTGACATCAGATGGCTCACCACGTGGGTACAGCAGAAGTGTGGTTTCCCGGAGTGTGGTGTGAATAATTGGCTGGCATTTGAATCGTGTGAGGTCTCTCACTAGACTTTTCGTGCATTTCTCTGTCTGTCTGTCTGTCTGTCTGTCTGTCTGTCTGTCTGTCTGTCTGTCTGTCTGTCTGTCTGTCTGTTTGTCCGTCCGTCCGTCCGTCCGTCCATCTGTCCATCCATCCATCTATCCATTCATCCGTTCGCCCATCCATCCATCCATCCATCCATCCATCCATCCATCCATCCATCCATCCATCCATCCATCCATCCATCCATCCATCCATCCATCCATCCATCCATTCATCCATCTATCCATCCATCCATTCATCCATCCGTCCGTCCGTCTGTTCATTCAGACGTCTGTCTGTCTGTCTGTCTGTCTGTCTGTCTGTCTGTTCATTCATCCGTCCGTCCAACCGTCCGTGGCTGATGATACGTATATCCTGGAGTAGCTGAGTTAAACCTCTGCTATTGCTTGTGTTACACTCACGATAAATAGAACATATTACCATACTTCGTACGATATTGTTATCCCGTTACATTTTTCGTCGGACATGAGCTGGTGTGTTTGCAAGACGAAAAAACAGATTTTTTTCTCCTAGTAAACTGTATATCATGTCACCAATTGGTGACACAGGGAGTCAGCTAAGCTATTCCTGAATGTGCAGAACATCCCCCATGTTGAAGCACCCGATTACGTAACGGCATAAACCTGGATGCAGTAGCGTCGGTTTCTGCAATGGAAAGTAGCCTAATAAGCACGTAGATCGTACTAGGTGCTACAAAACTTCATCGCCTTAATTTTGTAAAGAATCATCTGTGTTGCTTATTGTTGCGCTTCCTACGAAAATGAAAAGCAGATGTGCCTGAAGGCTGGCGCAGGTGCTTTTAAATAATTCCAGATGGCCAGACATTTCGCAAGTTCCCAAATCTTGTGTTCAGCCTGTACAGACGCTATCTAGAAGACGGCATATTTAGGATATTATTGTTGCCTAAATACACTGAACGCAGAAATTTTTTATTAAAAGCACATCTTGTGTGTAAACTAAATACATACACCGGTATCCGTTAGTAACTCGAGCCACACGATTCACTTCCAAGATTCAATATGCTGATTCATAATTCACATTATTATATTGGACATAATAAAAGGAGCAGTGAAACATGTAAGCCGCTAAAATAAAAAAAAAACACCAGCCCTGCACTGAAGGCGCAGCACTGTCATAGCGAAAGCTAGATGAGCGGGTTTTAAGAGTCTTTTTCAATAGTCTTTGCGTCCTGCCGCAAGCACACTTGCAGCGTACCCACTAAACTTATAATCATTGTGTAATAGGCAGGCGTTCACTATGCCTTCCTTCGTCATCCTTCGGAGATGTGTGGTATCCGCTAAACCCTTGAAACGCATTTTGTGCTAATTTTGTGTTTCTTTTTTTATTGTTATGATATATAAGCAGATGTTGGCGCACCATTATGGCGCCGGCTACTCCTTAGTCGTTGATTGAAACTTGAACACGTATGCTGAAGCAAAACATACAAAGCAGTGCATGGAAAATAGAAAACTCGGGCACAGATAAGCAAAGACACACTTATACGCACATATCACAATGGTAAGTAAATGTTCGAAAGCCAATGTAAGAAGTCTCTGGAAATGTCCCTCGTTAATATTGTCATCGTTAATATAGTCATATTGTCATATTGTCATTAATATTGCGTCGTCTATTCGTGGGAGAGGATACACGTCCTTTCTTGTGATTTTGTTCAGGCGGCGATAATCGACGCAGAAACGTAGGGTCCCATCCCTTCACTAACACCACGGGGGATGCCCATGGGCTCTTTGACGGCTGGATAATGTCATCCCGCAGCATTTCATCAACTGGTCTCTTCATGGCCTCACGTTCTCGCGTCGAAACCCTGTACGGACTCTGACGGAGTGGTCTGGAATTTTCTTTGGTTATGATGCGATGTTTTGTAATTGGGGTCTGCCAAATTTTCGATGACGACGAAAAGCATTCTTCGTATTGCAGGAGCAGGGCCTTGAGCTGTTCTTGCTTATTGTTCGGAGTCTGGATTGACGTCGAAAGCTGTGGGAGGGGCTTGGTTCGTCTGAGCAGGTTCCGCAGAATCGGCGAGGGCGAAAGCACTGGTGGCTTCGACTATTTCTTCGATGTATGCGACCGTTGTTCCTTTGTTCACATGTTTGTACTCATTGCTGAAATTCGTGAGCATAACCGTTGCTTTGCCTCCCCGCAGCTCTGCAATTCCTCTTGCGACGCAAATGTGTCGGGTGACCAACAGATGCTGACTGCCTTCAATGACGCCTTCCAAGTCAGGTGATTTAGGAGCGCCGACTGAAATAATGGCGCTTGAGCGAGGCGGAATGGTGACTTATTCTTCCAGCACATTCAAGGCATGGTGTCCTGACGGCGTGCGCGGCGGTAGTGCTTCTTCTGTGAATAACGTTATCGACTTTGTTTTTAGGTTGATGACAGCCCCATGGAGGCATAAGAAGTCCTTGCCAAGGATGACATTTCTCGAGCAACGCTGTAGGACTACGAAGTCTGTAGGATAAATACGACCGTTAATGGTGACTCTCGCTATGCAGATTCCTGCAGGCGTTACGAGATGACCTCCGGCTGTGCGGATTTCAGGGTTTTTCCAAGCTGTCCTAACTTTCTTTAACTTCGCGGCGAACGACCCACCGATGACACAATAGTCGGCTCCGGTATCGATGAGAGCGGTCACACTGTGGCCGTCGATAAGAGCGTCGAGGTCGCTAGTTTGCCGTCTTGCATTACAGTCAGGGCGTGGCGTTGGGTCACGGCTGCGTCGGCTTGTTCGGCTGCTTCCATATTGCGTCGTCAGGCCACCTTCGGTAAGTGAGCTTTCGCCGTCAGGGCTTTGCCTGGTTGGCGTGGTGTTCGGAAAGCTCCGTCGCGGCGTCGTCGTCGTCGGAGGATCTTCGGTAGTTCGTCGCACAGCAACCGCACCTCCACCGGTTGCTGCCATTATTTTCCCGGATACGGGCTAGGAGGCGGGCCCCGCGTTGGCCCAGAGTACTGCCGGTGGTGTGGTGACGTGCGGCGGCTGGGCGACGGCGAACGCGAAGGGCTTCGTGGTGTCCACTGAGTTCCTGTCAGGTAGTCGGCAATGGCACGTGGTCGTTCTCCTGGCTGTGGACGCGGTGCATTGACGGTGAAGCCACGCAGTCCCATCTGTCGGTACTGGCAACGGCGGTATGTGTGTCCGGCCTCGCCGCAGTGGTAGCAGAGCGGGCGATGGTCAGGGGTCCGCAAGACGTCAGTCTTCCTCGGTGCACAGCGCTGGGCCGCTGGCGAACGGTATGACGTCGGGGGGGGGGGGCGGCGGCGGTGGCGTCTGTCGAAGGAAGTGCAATGGGGCGGCGTTTTGGCGTGGACGGGGAGGAGCGTTGTGGCGCAGTGCAGCGGCGTTGCTCATAGCTTCCGGCTCGGGCAGCGGTGCTTGGGGAATTTGAAGCGATTGCCGAACTTCTTCTCGCAAAAATGTCGGCGATTGAATCCACTTGAGGCTGTGTCGAAGGCAACAGCTTGCGCAGCCCTTCCCGCACGATCGCTCGGATCGTTTCACGCAGGTCTCCGGAGTTGCTGGCTTGAGCAGCAGCGCAGTCTGCAGTCAGGTGACGATTACATGGTCGGGTGCGCATGTCCAGGGTCCTTTCGATAGTGGTCGCTTCGGCTACAAGTTCTTAGACGGTGTTTGGTGGATTTCTCATCAGTCCCGCGAAGAGCTCCTGTTTTACCCCTCGCATGAGGAAATGAACTTTTTTCTCCTGAGGCATGTCTGGGTCAGCGTGACGGAATAGGCGGGTCATTTCTTCTGAGAAAATGGTGGCTTTTTCACTTGGTAGCTGAACCCGGGACTCTAATAAAGCAGCGGCCCTCTCTTTGCGAGCGACGCTCACGAACGTGTGCAGGAATGCGCCGCAGAAAACATCCCACGTTCGGAGCGTGGACTCTCGATTTTCGAGCCAGGTCCTTGCGGTGTCTTCCAAATAGAAGAACACACGACGGAGCTTTTCGTCATGGTCCCAGTGGTTGACAGCGGCCACATGGTCGTATGGTTCTAGCCAGGACTCCGGCTCTTCGAACGATGCCCCATGAAACGTTGGTGGTTCCCTGGGTTGATGCATGACCATCGTGGGCTGGGACGCTGCGGTTGTCATTGTCGCTGCAGTCGCGGTCGTGGCCTTGGTCTTCCGCGCCTTGTCTTGTAGAAGCCCGTACTCCGGGTAGCCCTTGCTGTCGGCGGCTTGTTCGCTGCTCCTGGTTGGTGTCGGTGTCTTCTCCGCGACGTGGGCTTGGTTCACGGCTTGACGGCGGCGTCCGGTACATGAACGAAGCAGCACCTCCACCAGATGTCACGGGGTCGTGACGTGGCCGAAGACTGGAGACTTCGTGTTGGGATTTAACTGTTTATTTGGGCAAACCTGTGCCCGGTAAACGGAAAGTCCACTTACAGCAGCAGTCTCGCACAGATGGCACTCTCGGACTGATAGCGGCGAATGGAGCGCCGGCCTTCGATCAACAACTGACAAGCGGCGAAGCGTGTCGGCATTTATACTTTTGCCGTCGAATGTTCTAGTTTTATCGCTGGTGGTGGCGTAAGTTCCAGGACAATCTGTACCGTTCGCCACAGTGGGCGTGATCTTATCGAAATGATCTACTACAGTCCGGAACCTACTCGAAAACTGCAGGCGCGGTTTGCGCTGAGAATCGTGTGATGTTTTGGGACGATAACAAAAACTTGGGAAATGGAACGTGGCAATATTCGGTCCACCAGCACAAAACAGTAAAGCACACGTCTGGTCCTTATAAAGATGCATTCGTTCGTATGTACATAATAGTCGACATAATAGTCGGTTGGCGCGGAGGAAGAAATATGCCTGAAGTGGGTATGTGCCACAGTTAGTAGATGGTGAAGAGCAAACCTTTGTAAGGGGTTTGAGCATTGGACGACCCACTCGCTAAGCGATTCTAATTGTGCGACTCCCGTTATTCTTCTCCTTTTCTAAAGTTCTTTATTTCTCATAATATTGCGATTTATTTCCCGACATCAAGCCTGACTAAGGCAAAATTGTGAACGAGTCCAAAACACCACCGTCGCTTGGCGGAAGAATACAGAACTGGCACGCAGTGGACCCGGGTTCAAATGCGACAACGTTTTAGAGCTTTTCAGTTGATTTTTTTCTTATTTTGTGCGAAAGTAGTTACGGACACCGGCAGTGGTGGTGGGCAAATATGGTGCCACGCGTGACCCGTGTTGCAATCACATCACAGCTTTCGCTGTAACAAAAAAAAGTCTTGCCACCTCCAGTTCTTGGTCACTGTAGAAACAGGGAAGCTGATGCCCATCCTTCATCAGGCTATACCTTACTGTGATATTACAGCGATAGGTGTTACGAGATCACAACGCGGGTCACGCGGGGTGCGTAGTTGTCCGCCACCGCCGGTGTCCGTAAGCAATATCGCACGAAACAATTAAACAAAACAACCAAGACACACCAACGACATCAGGTGACGTTCTGGGATTCTAACCCTGGTCCACTGCATGCCATCAGATATTCCACAACTAATCCACGATGGTGCTTAAAAGTTGTGTGCGAACTTTCCTTAGGCAGGCTTGATGTCCGGATAACAATCGCGTTAATATGAGTAATTAAGCGTTTAAAAACAGCGAAGCAGCAACCAGGCGTCACACAATGCAAATCGCGTAACGAGGGGGTCGTCTAATGCTCCAACACAAAGGAAAATCTTCTTCTTCATCACCATACTGTGGCGCATACCCACTTTAGGCATAATTCTTCGCCGTCGTCAGAGACTAAATGCAACAAACAATTCGCAAATAAATCGTAACTAGTGCTTAGCGAATACCACGCTTTTCCAAATAATGACGAAGGATAGCATAGTGAATGTCAGCCTTCTATAAAAACTTATTTTTATGGCGAATGCAAATCACAAGTAGTTACAGGAAAGTAATTGGATACATTTCATGTGCCTGCCATTCTCATGGCAGGTACACACACATACACACACATATATATATATATATTTATAGTGAGTTTTAACAGACAGTAATGCCAAGGAATGTACAGGGGAATTATTAGAACCAATAAAATGTAAATAAGAAAAAAAAGTGGGTGAAAAATAACCAGCCGTGAGCAGGTATCGAACCTACGACCTTCGAATAACGCGTTCGATGTTTTTAACCACTGAGCTACCACAGCGGCCTTGCACAGACCCTTTATTCCCGTTCAAAGACCCTTTGGTCCCGTTCAGAGACCCTTTAATATTGGATCTTTGATGACTCTCGCAGGATTTACTCTATTTATTACGATAAAGTGTTTTGCAAATCACTGCTCTTAATCGGCGTGACGCAAAAAGACACGAAAAACACAAATGCAGCTGGCTGCATTGGTTTCTTCGACACAGGTGTCAGGAATGTTGATTTCCACGGTTTATTAAAATTTTGATGACAGAAAGTTTCACTGCAACGTAGTCTCGGGCGACTTTTTTTATGTTTCTGAGTGTACCATCACCTGACGAGGTAACCGGCAGGCCGCTTCAAAATACTGACGTGCCACCGCAATGTTCCAGGCGATCAACACTTGATAAACGATGCCCAAGACAAGGGCTGACGGCGTTAGTCTATCTAACTACAAAACAGCTTGTCTGTCTTGCTGAATAACATGCACGGCCTGTAGCAGCACGGGAGCATTTACGTAGCAACGGAAGATAACGGCCGTACATGTTCGCACTTGACAAAACAGCTGGCAATACAGTAGATCTGGCCTTCGGAGATCGCAGGCTTCGTAAGAACACTACAATAAAGTTGTTTTCATTCATCGTAAGAACGCTTCGCCGACGCACTAGAGTTTCATGCATGTGCATCCGGTCAGTCACAGGTGAACTGTGCGAACGCATTTATCTCATCGTCGACCTTGCCCTCTGCGACAAGCAAAACTCGGCAGCAAGAACACTTTCACCTTTGACAGCACCACGCTTGGCATAGCAATCTAGAAAATGCAGTGCGTGCAACAACCAAAATAGGCACTTCATACTGAGAAACTTTATGGCGAACACACTCAGACAAAGCTGCGGCGCGCTGGACAGCCGCGCTAGCTCCAACCACTAGGTTCAACTGGGCATCGAGCAATTACATGAAGCAGCGACGACACAGGACCTCCGGTCCTCCTTGGGGGCGGCCTAGGCTATGGCCACGATTTCATCGGAGTTTTCACCGCCTACACACAGAACGACGTACACACATCGCAGGCAGCTACCATCTCGCAGTGTTCGCCTTTCGCAAGCCGCAGCGCCCATGGCGCCCCCTGTATTTAAAGTACTTATATGATGTGTTTAGTTAACAAACCTATGCTTATTGACTCGTTAAACACCCGCTTACTACAATTTTTGTCGGTTTAACGCATTACACATGAATAATTTACTTATTTAACTAGCTTTAGGCACTAATTTTTTAAAGTGACGTAACTTCCGTGCGGCGCAGGAGCCACTTCTGTGTGGGGCTGCTTGCTGCGCCGCACAGCGCAGGAGACGCTGCCTTACTTTATTTGCTTCAAGGACAAATGAAGTGGTCTATGCACTAACTTTCTGGCTGTTTCGCCTTACACGGCTTCCCACTGTTTTGAGGACGTGGCGAATTTTTTCTTCCCTGTAATATTTCAAAAAATTTACCAGTGAAGCTTCTTGGAGAGTGCGCAAAATTTACCCTTGTGATTGTTTGTGCCTTGCCCTGCGGCAGTTGTTTAGTGGCTAAGGTACTCGGTTGCTGACCTGCAGGTCGCGGAATAATGTACCGGCTGCGGCGGCTGCATGTCCGATGGAGGCGGAAATATTTTAAGCCTATGTGCTCAGATTTGACTTAACGTTAGAGAACCCCAGGTGACCGAAATATCCGGAGGCCTCCACAACGGCGTCTCTCATAATCATATGGTTGTTTTGGGACGCTAAGCTCCACATATAAATCAACCAATCAATTTCTTGTTCCTTACTATTTAGGGTGCACTTGGTGAACCCATAGGTAAAATAAACTTGTCAAACTATTCATTGCTAGCATCACAGCCACTGGCAAAATATCTTTCCACGTGGTAAGGCATGATACTAGTCTAGTGCAATAGAAATTTTGTTAGGAAGTCATCATAGGGGTCAACCCGAATAAGCACCGCATGCCATATTGCGGGTATTGATGAACAAATCCTGTAAGTGAGCTGCTTAGGAAGTTGTTTTCCTATTTGCGCGCAAATGTATAACGTCCTACAGCTACCATAAGATTCGATCTCTCCGGTTATACAGGAACGAAAAAATGGTATGCTTGAACTATCTTGGGTCATGTCAGTGAATTTGGTGTGTTCATGAGTTGAGTTGATGTCTCTTACACATAACTATATTCATGGAGACTATTTCACGGTCGTTAAAACAATGTGATCATGCACCATGTCTCTCCAAGAGAACTATTTCTATCGGCTGGCGCACCTTGCTCTCCTCAGCTGCGGACTCATCGATATCTGCACTGCTTTGTTATATACACCTATCTACTCGAGTGCTCTCTGTTGGTGAGCCACTGTGTTCCTTCGTTTATCGTTATTCGTAATTAGTCGGAGCTCACCTAGTCTCTCTTTGATCCCTTTGTGGTCCATAGTACAGTATGTTGGTGCCGCTGGCAATAGGGTCTCAATTACGTTTCGACCAAAACTTCACCACCGATTTCGATCGGCCTTCCACCAGGGGCGCAAAGACAACGCAGCATAGTCAAAGCTTAAGCTGAAGAAGCGGCTTCCATAGGAGCCCGTTAAAAATTCTTTGGAACAACTACTGCGTGTGCTCTCGCAAAATACCCCCTATGATGTATATTATCACAGATAGATAGAGAGAGAGATAAAGATGCAAGGAAAGGCAGGGAGGTTAACCAGACGCGCATCCGGTTTGCTACCCTGCACTGGGGAAGGGATAAAGGGGAGAAAAGAGGTTGCAGAGAGATGAGAAGGTACACACAATCACGAGCACACTCGGGGAGCACACACAGTCTACAGGCGGTCGCTCAAGTTTGTTGACTTTAGGTAAAGTAGCAGGGTTTTAGTTGCTTTCTGCGCAACTGAGGCAGATGCCCAAGGTCCTAGTATCTTCTGCACACAAAATGGTCCGGGGTCAAGTCTATTCAAAACCATCCGGAGCTGGCATCACTGTGTGTCGTAGCAAGCGCAGCTGCACAGGATGTGTTCGATGGTCTCTTCAGCTTCGCAGAAGTCGCATGTAGAGGTGTCTGCCATACCAATGCGAAAGGAGTACACCTTTGTAAATGCAACACCCAACCAAAGGGGCATAACAGTGTCGCATCGGAGCGGGAAAGTTGTGATGGTAGCTTTAGCTTGAGCGAAGGATCCAGTTCATAAAATTGACACCTTTGGAAGCTGGTAGACGACCAGAACGTACGTGTGAGATCTCGAGCCAGCAGGTAAAGTTGTCTTGCTGCATCATTCCTTGATAGAGGAATCGGGACCACATGGGTTCCTTCATGGGCTGAGCGGGCTGCATCATCGGCTAATTGATTTCCGGTGATACCGATATGTCCAGGCAGCCATTCATATATAATATCATGCCCTCGTGCTAGAGCTTTATGATGGCAATGTCTTATTTCTTGTACCAATTGGTCATGACTCCTCCTACGCATGGCAGACTGCAAACTCTGAAGCGCTGCCTTCGAATCACAGAATATGACCCAATTTCCTGGACGTTCTTGAACGAAATATTGTAAAGCAGCCCTTACAGCAGCAAGCTCTGATGCCGTAGATGTAGTCATATGCGACAACTGGAACTTGATTGTCATTGCTGCAGCCGGAATTACAGCGGCACCTGATGAGCTGCTGGACGAGACGGACCCATCAGTGTATATCTGCGTTCGTTCTAAGTACAACTCATGTAATAATAGCAGCGTTGCTTTCTTCAATGCTACTCTGGAGTGATTGCTTTTCTTTTTGATTCCCAGAACTTCTAGACGTACTTGCGGCTGGTCGAGGCACCACAAAGGACATGCCAATCTCGCAGCTGGCGTATAACCTGATGGAATGCTGTTTAGGTGCTTGGCTATGACGTCTGAAAACGTAGCACGTGGTCTTCCGGAGGGTAGAAGGGCCAAGTGGTGGTCGGGGACACGGCTAGCATGTCGAATGTATATTATCACAGCTTTGTGAAATGAAGAAGTACTCACCATGCCACTATTATTCCCTTTGTGGAAAACCTGTGTACCCAATACACGTTTGTAAAGCATTTGTCTTCAGCTTAATAATGCTGCTGCTGATAATGATGAATCATTATTCAAAGCATTGCAATGCGTGGGAGGCTTCCAAGGGCCCCCTCATTCAAAAATATTTTAGTGTTTAGAGTAAACGCGCATCGAGTTCAGCGTGCCATCAAAATAAACTGTGTCAAGGCAAAGAGTGGTATACGCACCGCTGGTGCACTACAAAATAAATAAATAAAACCTTGACACTCTTCACGACCGCTCTTGAAATCTCCAGTGTTGGTTCTGACGTCTCCGGAAATACCTAGTAATGTCAACAGCATTAGGAACTTTTTTCTTTCTGCCTGGAGGCATAAAAGTTCCCTGCTCATCTTGCTCTCCGAGCAGGATGTATCCTGGACCAGCAGGACAGATGACCTTAGCAAACAATGCTGATCTAAGAGAAGATAGAAACAAGAGATTGTGAATTCTGTCATACAACGCGCGTGCCTCCCTAATAAAGCGCCATGTGAAAATTTCTTTCTGTTCATTGTGGACTCGTACACATCTTCAACGCCACAGCCAAACACCGAACTTTGAGTACATTATAAACCATTTGAACACACACCTTATTGTAGAAGTGTGCGCTCTTGTTAAGCACACTTCATCGTAGAACGGCTGGTGTGATCTTCCTTTTCTGCCACCCTATATCACATGTGTTAACATTACTCTTTGCTCAACATAATACCTGTGTAGCTGCATTTGCGAGGAGTTTTGAAGCCTGGACATGGCTGAATATTAGAGTATTTATTTGCCCCGTGCAGTAACTCAGTTCAGTGGTATTTTTTTTAAGGGCGGAGTATCTTAAGGGACCAAATTGTCATATGCTGTCGTGTGCTCTCGTTGTCATCTGCTTGGCGTATTGCTCCAGCCACTTCTTTTTTCAAGTGCCTCAGTGACGATGACATATCATCATCAGTAAAAAAACTAGTACGTTTCTCATAACGCCAAAAAATAACAAATGTATAAAACAGCAAAAAAGTGGAAGCCAGAGCATTACAGAAAGAAAGAGAGAATAAATAAATAAATGAAGAAAAGAATAAAGAAAAAAAATAGAAAGAATACTACAGAGAGACAACTAAAAGAAAAAATAGAAAGAAATATCGGCTGTTGTCGACATCTTAACAGCTTTCAATCCAAGAGGAATAACTTTTAGTTTTAGCAGGAACCTTTAACACCTTTCTCTGCATTGCGAAAAATGTGTGCACAAAGGAAAAAAATTCGGCCTTGTTTGAAAGACATTTTGGTAATATTTAGGGGCGACGAGACAGGATGCAACACTTTTTTGCTGTGCTTGTTCAATGCTGGAGCACGTGTGGTACCCCTACAATGCCATTCTCGCGTTACATTGTGTTAAATATTACCAAAATGTATTTGTGTAACCACAGTGATGGCATATTGAGTCGTTGAAAAAACATAAAGTGGTTAGTGCTCTGTGGACCATAAAATATGTTATAATTTTCTTAGGAATATCAAACAGCCATTTTGAAAACAGGTGAATAACCTGAAAAGAATGAAGAATGTTATTACACCAAGTTGGGATGCAACATGCTATCGAATGGACAATAACTTTACCGCCACGTCATAAATTTATTTGGCGTCAGAGCCACTCGTGAACGTCATTCCTAAGAAATGGCCACATAACACAATAGCAGGTGGCCACAATGCAATGTGCACGTCGTTGCTTAGGAACTCGTTTTATAATTCTATCATCAGGTGGAGTATTGAGAATGCAGCAGAAGGCGCAAGAGAAGCGAAGAAAACTCGCAATATTTTTATTATTGCTGAGCCAGCATTAGGCCGCGAGCGGATCCTGATACTCCTTTGCTCGAAATAACTGGAAATATAGGTGTGTCTCTAGCCGCATTTCGCCAACAATACAGCAAAGATTGGAGGGCAGCAGTTCAATTAAATTGTCTGGAAAAACACTCCACAATTTGTGAAAGCGTAGAGGTTATAAAAAAGTGATTCTAAATATTTGGGTGTTGCTTGGTATTGATTATTACTTTAGTTTACCCAAATATTTCCCACAGTGCTTTACTCGCTATGAGCGACAGAAATAGCCCTAGAGATCGTGTAATCAAGATTCGTTTTACTTGTGCTTGCACATAGAGCCGTGTTCAATAATAATTCCAACACGCTGAATGTAGTTAAATTGACCC